>CM065381.1:43042335-43134835 GCA_033060915.1 Euryodendron excelsum | reverse complement strand
GAGGGATGTTATGTGTTTAATTATCCAATAAATATAATATGTCAATATTGGTGACTAACATATGTACAACAAATAAAATTTTAAATTCTCTTAATTTTGAAAAGAATTTAAATTAAAGCATGGGAATTAATTTTATTCTTTAGTTGAACACATATAGACCAAAATTGAAATCTTAAATTTATATAATTAAAACACAACTTAAAGGTCATTTATCTTTTATCTATTATCCATGTTCTCCTATGCTAATAACATAACAACAAGAACATAAAAGATAATAATAATAGATAAATAAGATAAGCAAGATATAATCAAGATCCTAGCTATTATGGTCAAGAAATTACTCCAAAGTGATGAGGAGTCCAACCGCGCTATGATATCATCAAGAATCCTTATTTGCCACTTCACTGAATTATGGGGGTTCGGGGGCAGCGCCCCCGATGACGGGGATCGACCTAAACGAAAATACCACATCACGTTCTTAAGACTGTTCCTCACGTCTTTTAGGATTTTTTCAGTTTTCTGCCTTAGTTCCCTTGCGCCGCTACTGTTCCTCCATCTCTTTGATTACAACAGCTTATATTCTCCATAACAATGGAGTTACAGAATACAAGGAATCAAAATCTCCAAATACAGTAGAGTTCCATAATACAATAAATCAAAATCTCCAAAACAGTGGAGTTCCCATGCTTCGAAAAATAATTATTACAATTGATTCTATGCTTCCTTAAACCGGAGTTCACAATCTAAGAATCATGTAAAAAACCGCAATCACATAACATACATTCATGTGACCATAATAACCAGGTAGAGTGTTGCAAAACAGAGGTTAGCACAGATCCACGTTCTACCCTAAGCATGCATGGAACCGATTTTCAGAGAACATGGTCGGTATTATACGTATACAGTATCAACTAAGGCTTTGATACCAGTTGTTGGGGACTGCAGAATTTCTCACGACCTGGCTATAGTGTATACGCATACTACCAAAACTTTCGATCTAATTAGCATAGCCTAATCTACGTGATTAGAATCGTACCTTCGAGATCTCTCTGGTTTGATCCCGAATAACAATAATCAGCACTAAGCACGAAGCAGCTGCTCGAACTCAACCTTCGGACTTCTACTGTATTCCTCGTACACGCCTTGCTCTACAGAGAGTGGGCTCGCCGCGGCTAGGGTTTCTCTTCCTCACAAAATCGTGTATCTCTCAATTATATGTAGAGTGTGTATCCCTAGCAGCTCTTAGAGTGCGTATATATAGAGGCTACAACAGGGACTATAGGATTAGTATAACTAGGGCTTTCTACGTAAATAAGAACTCCTAATCCAACCATGATTAATCCTTATTTACGTAAATTATAATTTATACCACTAACGAATTATAATTGCACTCCCTGTTATACTAGAAATTATATTTCGAGCTCCATATTATTAAATGCCTATTTATCTCCCCACGTTAAGATTACAGATACTTGTTTATTAAATTAAATTACTAACAATTAAATTTAATAGACTTATTCAATTTCTTGAGACCTTCCACTTAACTTATTTGATATGTCGAATTCATAATCCACCTGCAGGGTTTGACATAATCAAAACTTATAAGCTTTCTCAAGGGGGTATCATCAATCTTTATACGGGGACGTAGATTCCATCAATAATAAATATTCACCATACACGTAACGTTATCGTCCAACTCACTGAGTTTATTGACCCACAAAGAATCTCACTCTTCTGTGAATCAAAACAATAAATACTACATGCACGTGTCTATTTATTATGTTAGGATTAAGAGTATAAGCACTCATAATAATCATGAGGTATTAATTGTTTACATAGTCAGTATAAAAACAATTATCTCAACACGGTCCTGTCCAATACACACAAAGTGTACTAGTGCAAGGAGTTGAAACTATACCATTTCCCATAGTCAAGACAGACCTATTAAAACCTTGTACTACAGTCCTACTGATGGTGTGTCCATTTCCATCTAAGACTGTGAACGATTAACTTATATTCCATAAGAACCGATGATCTGATCTTTCGTGTGTAAGTCGTACTCTACACACCAAATCATCTACTATATAGAGTAAGAGACACACATGCATAATCATTAAATAAATAACGCAATGCAAACATTTCTCATACAGATTCTCATTGAAATGGAATAACTAATTTATTAATAAATACTAAAGTCACTACACAAAGCATGTCTTTTATTATAAATTACCAATAAGAGTAGCGGAAGTACTCGTAAACAGGTCGATATAGGGAATTGCCAACAAACCCCTATATCATGGGACTGCTGTCAGAGTGGCGGAAACACTCAAAATCCAGGTCAATACTAGTGCCTGCTAGCCCACTACGGTGAAAAATGACCAAACTACCCCTAGGGCCATTTCTGGCACGTTTTTTGAGAAAGTACCTAAGTCCTCAGAACGGTAAGTCCACCTTTCCAAGATTGTCTTAAAAGCAATCCGGCATGATTAGGTGCATTCTAGTCGGTTTCGGGCCAATTCCGAGACTTTCCAATCAAGATGACCATTTTGCCCTTAGGCATCCGAGTGCCCCAGGGACCACACCGGCTCTGGGTATCAAATCGGCAACCTCCTGAGAATGCTTTTTATAGTATTCCTGACCTTCCTTTATCTTTCCGGGTCATTCTGAGTCAGTTTCGGTAAACCCGGTGCGAAATGACCTTTTTGCCCTTGGTGGGCCAATCGCCTTTTCCGACCACACCGACTTTGAGAATCAAACCGGTAACCCCCTGGGACGTTCCAAATAATGTTTCCAAACCTTGAGTTTTCTTTCGGGACATTCTGAGTTCATCCCTGTAGTTTTTTGATCCAGTTGACCGTTTTGCCCTTAATGGCCCGGTTAACCCTTCCAACACATCTTGTCATCATTTTTCAAGTTCATTACCCTCTGGGACCCTATTCTAAGGGTTTGTCCCTTTTCGGCTTTCCGGGCCATTCTCGGTTCCTTAAATACCTCCTGGACCTTCCGGAGGCACTCCTAATGAAGCCAGACTAAAAATTGCATAGTAGTCACTAGTATAGGCGCCCAAATCTTCTGAAGATACGTTGCTTGCCGACCTTAAAACTTTCCTAAGTGGCTAGCGCCACTAGTAGTGGCGCCAAGCCAAATTTTGGCCTGGCACCACTAGGAGTAGTGCCAGATGGTTTTTTGGCTTAGCGCCACTGCAACAGGCACCATGTCATTCCTCTCTCTATAAATACAGAGCCTCCTCCAGTGTGAAAGAGATCTGCAAACTCAGTCTAAAAACCCTATTCTTTGATATACAGAACTCGTAGCCTCCCTAAACCCTAACTTCTTTAGGTTTTCCAAACCCTAGGCTCCATACACAAACCCTAACCTCCTATACACTCATACACACTCTCATATACTCATACACTAGCCTCCAAAGCATCCGTTGAAGACTTGAAGTGCTGCAAACTGAAGTTCTAGAAGATCAAGACAAAGACTGAAGCGAAGACCGAAGCAAAGCAAGAAAAACAAAGCGCGTAAAGCAAAGCAAAATAAACGAGACATAAGGTAGGCTCTCTATTTAAGTTTACGCATCTTCCCCCTCTCTCTTCTCTATCTGAACCAACTGGGGTTTTCTTCTATTTTAATCCCCCATCTTTTTTCCCCCCTTTCTTGCATGCTTGAAACAAAGGACTTCCCGGTCCATGTGCAGGATTAGGCTATTGGAAGGTCACCGTGTCGGGGGCTTTCTTTTAGTCTAACCGGAGACCACGTGGGTTCGGACCCCTTGATTATGTGGTGAAGCCTTTAACCTTGTATGTTCACGACCCCAACTTGCATTGTGCATATCATGATCTTGCATTCTTTCAAAATTCGTTTTCAAACTCGTTTTCAAAAGCTTGCATTAACATTGTTTTCAAACTTGCATCAAAACTTTCTTTTTTAAAACTTGTTTTCAAAATCACAATCCTAAGGTGATTCTAGCATTTTCATGGTTAGGGTTACTTTAGGAAAGTGTTACATTTAAAGTGACCAATATGGTCCATATTTTCAAAACATTGTTGTTTTCAAACCACTATCTTAAAGTGTTTCTAATCTTCTTATGGTTAGAATCACTTTAGGAAAGTGAGATATTTTATATACTTTCTAAAAACTTTCTTTTTAAAAATCTCTCTTTCTAAAAACCTCTTTTTCAATATATTTTCTAAAAACTCTTCTCAATCTTCTTTCCAAAATGGTTTTTAAAAACTTCCTCCAAAAATCTATTTTTCAAAAACTCATTTTCAAACTCTTTTCCAAAACGCTCTCCTCAAAGTTCACTTTCTAAAAACGCTCCTTAAGTTTCCTTCCTAAACAACTCTTTCCAAAAATCTCTTTCCCAAAATCTCTTTCCAAAAACTCTCTCAAAGTGTTGCTTTCCAAAAAATCTTTCCAAAAACTCTCTCTTCAAAACTCATTTTCTAAAAACTCCTCTCTAGGATTTCCTTCCAAAAATCTTTCTTTCTAAAAACTCACTTTTCAAAAATCTCTTTTCTTAGAGTCCAAATTAAACCCTAGAGCCAACAATTAGGAAACCCTAATTTTCCTTCCGAAAAGTATGATTTCGAATCTTGCCTCAAAACCTAGGTTTCCAAAACCTCCTCCTTTACATTTAAATCATAAGTTTCCAAAACCTATTTTCTATGTCAAAATTGTAGTCTTCCAAATCTAGGGTTTCTAAACATCATCTCCCCAAATCTATCCCAAATCCAATATTCTCTTTAGGAAACCAATTCCAATATTCCCATTTAGGAGACTAGATTTTATCCTCTGTTTTTGGAAACAAAATCAAATCACCTCTTTAGAAACAAAATCCAATCCCTTGTTTTAGGAAATAGGAATTTAAATCCTTTCAAATCTAAATCTTTCCTAATTCAAATCCTTCCTAATCTCATACCTTCCTAAACCTTAGGTTTCCAAAACTTAAATATTTAAATATTTCCTTAAACTTTAAACTTCCAAATCCTTCCTAGTCTAAACCTTTCCTAATTCCACATCTTTCTAAATCTTAACTTTCAAAATCTAACTTTTCAAATCTTTCTAATTTTAAATCTTTCTAAACTTCCAAATTTTCTAAATTCGAAACTTTCTAAATCATGACCTTTCCAATTCCAATACTTTCTTAAAATGAAACCTTTCCAATTTCAAAACCTTCCTAAATTGAAATTTTCCTAAAACGAAGCTTTCCTATTTTGAAACTTTTCCAATTTGAATCTTTCCTAAATCCAATCCTTCCTTAATCTTCAAAGTCCAACATTCGAGTAAAGTCTTTCTTAATCTCAAGTCCTTTCTAAATCTTATCTTTCCTAAGTCTAGATTTCCTAAACCTCACTCTTTCCAAAACAAGTCTAAATCTTCCCTCCAAGTTCTATCTTTCCAAATCAAAGTCCAATTTTTCTAATTCTAAATTCCAAATTCTAATATTCTATTCTAAGTTCAAATCAAATCCTTCTTCAAATCAAAATTTCTTTTTCCAATCAAACCTTCTATTTTCTATCGGACTCTTGTTCGAACTATGACTGACTTGATTTCTCAAAAAGGATACGTAGGCAATCCTCATGAGTACGGTCACAATCTTTTTTTCAAGTTTCTATTTCCACAACCTTTTTTAAATCTTCAATTCCATAATCTATTTCAAGTTTTCAATTCCAAAAATCTATTTTCAATTCTCTATTTCCAATTTATAAAACTTTCCAATATCAAATCTATCTTTTCGAATCTCTTATCAAATAAAATCAATTTCTTTTCAAATCAATTTCAAAATCAATTTTCCAACTCTCTTTTTCTTGTACTTACATATCATGCATCATTTCTTTTTAAACATTCTTTTTCTAAAGTAAATAAGATTGGACATTTGTTAATTGAAGACTTTCATAGGTGAATCTAGAGTAAATAGACATATAGGTATTGCAAGGGTGGGGTAGGGTGATGGCTTAGTGCGTCTTTCCTACACGTAACCAACCTCCGAACTTAGGATTACTGTTTTCGAAAGACAAAAAATGGAGTTTATTTTTAAAAAAGGGCTTAAATATTTTTCAAAAGTTGCCAAACAACCTGTTTTCTTAAAAACTCTCTCTTGAGGAAGTATATTGAAAATCATTTTCAAAAATCCTAAGTGTAGTCTTCGGATTGTGCTTAGTTTTTAGGTGACCTAACTCACCTTAATCAAGTTAGGTGGCGACTCTAAATATTTTCCAAAAGCCCTTTATTCAAATAAATTTTCAATTCAAACCTAGTTACACTCATTCTTCTAGGGGGATAAGTTCTAATGAGAGAGTATAATATTTTTCCCGCTTGTGTGTGTATTCCTAGAGTGCGAAAAATCTGAGCGCGACAACTAGACGCCCTTAGCACCCTACTCACACACCCCTTCTAGAGGACTGCATCAGTAGGTGCCCCTACTACACCATAGCGCCCTCTGGTTCAAAATGAAGTTTTCAAATTGAAGCTTTAGGCATCTTTGGGTCACCCCTACCCATTCCCTAAGTCTTCTAAAGCCTAGAATGGTATTCTAAAGTCTTAAGCAAGACTTCAACACTTGCATATGCCAAGGATTCCAAGTCTTTAACTTGAAACCTTAAACTCTTACGATTCAATCCCATAATTCTTAGGCATGAAAGGTTTTCTACATGTAACAATCAATTAAACACATGCAATCAAGTATGTACTTGAGATTCCTCACCTTAAATTAAGAGCACACAACTTTCCTCTTATTCTCTTATTTTCTTTCATTTTTTCCTCCTTTCTTTCTTACCAAACATAATTCTTTACACAAGCACCACTCTCCTTCCTTATCTTGACATAAACTATAGATACAACCTTGTATCTATTTCTCCACATACCACACACACACACACACACACACACACACACACACACACACAAAAGATGTAATGAATCATACACCTTATGCACACATCTTAGGTGGCTTTCACACATAAGCACACCTAACACCTCCTTGCTTCACATCTCCCCATCCTCATTAACATAATAAAACACACTTATGATAATGAATCATTATTAACATTAAGCTAAGCATAGAGATCAATTAAGTTAATTAATCATGCTTAAAAGTAAAGTTCTCCCTACATGACATACTCCCAGTAAAACATGCCAAACAAACTCCTTATTTAAGGTAATCATGCACTATAACATATGCATTTAAATTAAATGTGATGCTAAGTAAGATAGAGTCTCAAAATGATAATCACGAAGATAACAGATATATCTCTTACCCAAGTAGAACGACTGTCACGCCCCTAAAACTTGGCCTATACGGATTTAGTACTTGTGAAAACATACGTAACTTGTCTTAATGCATTTAAAATAAATAATATTTCTCATTTTAGAGCATAAGTGTGTTATGTCCTTATATAAGAGCTAGGCTCCACATTAGTAACCTTAAAGGTCACACACACACACACACACATATATATAGGGTTTTTTAGGCTAACATCCTAACCAAATACAATATTGTCCGCTTTGGCGCTTCATATCACGCATGTGCCTACCTCACGATTTGAACGCATTGTGATAGTAACACTTCGCCCTGCCTACTCCCTCGGGAGCACTTGATCTATCAGAGTACGCAGCGCAATACTGTCTGTTCTAGCTCGCAGCTGCTTACCTCCCTTTCAGGTGCTCGGTCTCAGTCACACGATACACATAAGGCTCTTTACGCCAACATTGGATTGTTCGCTCTGGCTCGCACTTGCCTACCCCCCTTTCTGGGTGCTTGGTCTCAGTCGCATGGTACACATAAAGCTCTTTAGGCCAACATTGGATTGTCTGCTCTGGCTCGCACCGGCTTACTCTTTTTTTAGGCGCTTGGTCTCAGCCGCACGGTACACATAAGGCTCTTTAGGCTAATATTGGATTGTTTGCTCTGGCTCGCACCTGCCTATCCCCTTTCTGGGTGCTTGGTCTCAGCCGCACGGTACACATAAGGCTCTTTAGGCCAGCCATGAGAGCTAGACTCAGTCATTAAGAGCTACGCTCGGTCATTAGCAAGTAGAGTACTTTAGGCCAATCATAAGAGCTAGGATTAGTTATAGTAACTATAGAGGTCACATATAGACTTTTAAACCAAGGGATGTCTCCTAACATAGTGATAGATTATTTCGTGTCCCCTACTGTAGGACCATCGTTGCTAGGTTAGGGTCTTGCCACGAAAGACCTTACATGTCGATAGTTTATTTCACGTCCCCCATCCTAGGACTATCAGGCTAGATTAAAGTCTCATCACAAGAAGACCTTGAGTTAAAGTCGTATGTTAGGAATCTTATATCTACTTTATGTAAACGTTCTAGTCAATGGGTTGTAATTTATATCATAGGTAAGGTTCGCATGTAATTCAAAGCATGACATTTATACTTGAACGTAATCATTGATGCATTGAAATAGACGGAAAGATATGCATGAAACGTAATTGAACTTGAAAGCATTCAAAGAGTAATAGGTTTTACTCATGGTATATTGTTACTCACCTCTATCCAAATGAATGGGTGTTAAGCAAGGTGTTCCTACACAAAATTCATATAGAAGCATAGAAATATCAATACAAGGTTCTAAGGCAAAGCAATAGCACATAAACCAAGAGTAAGCACATAAGTCCCTCAATCCCAACTCATTAACACCTCACTCTCACAACGAAAGAATGAGACTCAACTCTAGGGCAAGGTCCCAACATAAAACGAGAATATAAAGTTGAGGGTGAAGTATAAAACTTGGAATATCGATTCTTTCATCACGTCCCAACTACTCCAAACAAAGGATTCACACTCTAGGCTAGTTCCATATGAAAATAGACTTAAAGGCCTTTAATTTGATGGGGGCATGGGTTAAAAACGCATTTCAGGTGAAGAAGTTAGGTCTCATAAAAAATGGGCTAATATTTTGGAAAATAAGGTTCTTGGCATAAACTTAGGTCAACTTTAAACCCCAATATCTCAAAATCCATAAAGAGTTAGGGTATAAACTTCACATGAATGAAAAAGTATATGAGTTTACTATCTAATGCTCCAAACGGTGCTCAAAACCAAGTTTTCTGGAGCAAGTTATGACTAAATTACGAAAAGGGGTCAAAATGGTCTCACCGTTCAAACGCCTAGGCCAAAATGGCCAAACAGCTCTCGGGCCATTCGAATGCCCCCATGGGCCGTTTGAACGCTAGGGCCAAACTGGGATTCTTGCCTAGGGGTTGTTCAAACGCCCTCCTGGACCATTGAACGCCAAGGCCAAAAATCCCTACTGTTCGAATGCCATATTGTGTGTTCAAACACCCTGCTGTGCATTAGCAAAAATTCAAACCAAAACTCTCCAAAACCCCTTCAAACATAATCAAACCTTTCCAATACTCCTAAGACTCAAAGATTAGCCCACAAGGATGATAATAACTCAAAATGGGGAGAAAGAACAATTAAATCAAAGGAATCTAGAGTTGAACTTAAAACCCTAACATTTTACATATTTGGATATTTTTCAAACCACCACTCCCAATTTTTAACAACGAGCTTCAAGCTCTCAAAATCATGTAAATGGGACCCAAGGGGTCCTCCAAACTTAACAACAACTATTCTAGATGCATAAACATAATTATCCAACAAGATGGATACATATATATACATAATTTGTAGAGAGAGAAATGAACCTTCCTTTCTTCAAGCTTGGTTAAGTCTTCAATGTCTTCAATCTCTTCTTCAAGCTCCTCTTCCTTCAAATCTCCCCTTCCCTCTTTCTCTTCTCTCTTTCTCTCTCTCCTAACTGGTTGTGTGAGTTTGTGTGAGAGTATGAGTGTGTATAAGTGTATAAGAATGATACACATGGGAATAATCCCATATGTCTCACCTTATGGGCTTAAGTTACAACACAAGCTCTTATTGGTCATTCTTGACCCAAATGAAGAAATAACTAACATTAAACAACACAAATACTAGAAATTCACTTTAATTTAAATAAATAGAGATTTGGGATATTACAACAACAAAGAGAGAGGTTGGCAACAATATCATCAAAGGCAGAGAATGTGCACGAGGCTTAGTGAGCAAGGTGTCAGATGGTGAAGGAGTAGGATCAACAGGAGGAACAAGCACCTTGGGAGAGATTGCAGCAACAAGCTTAATAGAGACTATCAAAATCATTAGGAAACAAAGCATTGGATGAAAAAAGTGAAAAAGAGAAGAAGGAGAACATTTTATGTTCCCAAAAGATGACATGGCAAGAGACGCGAAGTCTTTTTGAATACGGATCCTAACAATGATAGCATTTATGTTCAATCCTATAACTTAAGAAGCAGTAAAGATGAGCCAAAGGTTCTAATTTAGTATGCTTATGAGATTGAACTATCACAAAGCAAGCAAACCAAAGACTTGAAGAGGACTACAATCAAGAAAAGTACCATACAATCGCTCATAAGAAGATTGATTACCAATAATAGAAAAAAGAATACGATTGATGGTGCAGACTGCAGTAAGAGCAACTTTCCCCAAAAACACTTAAGGTAAGATAATGAAATAAAAAGAGCATAAACAGTATCAAGGATATGACGATACTTACATTTAACATGACCATTTTGTTTAAACGTGCCAGGATAAGAATGACAAGGTAAAGTGCCTTGTTGATGAAGAAGGTTAAGAAAAGCAGTGTCTTAGTATTCCATAACATTATTAGATCTGAAAATTTTGATAATGTGAGAAAATTAAGTTTTACCATATTTGTAGAATCATAATAAATTTTGAGCTACTGAGATCAATTTTGCAAAAGATTGATTCAAGTAAAATGAGAAAAGTCAACAACAAAAATAACAAAATATTTTGACCCTCTCTAGTAACATTGGGAGAAAGTTCCCATATATCAGAATGAATGAGATCAAATAAGAAGAAAATAAAGAGTCACTTCTATTAAATGATAAACCTAGTTGTTTTACAAGTTAACAAGATAATCAATCAAGTTAGTGATTGCTAATAGGACATAATTGACCACCAGACACTAAAAGAAGTGAATGACCTAAAGAAACATGACTGAGACGAGAATGTCAAAGACCAAAAATAGATGTAGTGGAGTTGAGGCAACAAACTGAATTATGGAGAAAGACTAGGGGAAGACAAAGATGAATAAGCTCAAATAAGTGACCATGTTTACAAACAAGTGATCTCGTCTGTGGATCTTACACAAGCAATGGCGGCTCCAAAATTTTTTTTAGTGGGTTCGTTTAATTTTAAATATTATAAAATTAAATTAATAATATATTTATCCATTATCATAATAGACTATAAAATTATGCCATTTCAAACAATCAAATATTTCAACATTAATTTCAAATTTTAAAATGCAAGACTAAGTAATCCAAGCCAACCCATGTTATTAACTAATAGTGGATAATTAAATTTAGTTGAGGTACTAAATATGAAAATAATAGACTTTCAATTTATTTGTTTTTTTTTTTTTTTTGAAATTATCATAACACCCTAAGAACATGAAGAACACTTTTTCTTTACTCTCTCCTTTTTTCTATTTGCACTTTCTCTTTTTCTTTTTATCTTTATATATATTATAATATTATAGGATGTATATATATGTAATACATATGTTTTTATGTTTATGAACAACACGTTTTAGAAGTTTGATGGTTAAACCCTTATTCTTTGTTGAAAATATATTTTGCATTATATTGATAATTCTACCCCATTATATTTTCTTCCATAGCTCTCTATTATCTCAGTGGAACTATGAAAAAATACAAAATAAATATGAAATTAACAATTTCTTATATTAGTATTTAGTAGTTAAAGACAAAACCACAATTATTAGCTATGTGATTTTTACGTACGTACATATATATCATTGATATAAAGAGAATCTACTTTTATATTTTCATTGTACAAGTTTTTAGAAATTTGATATTTCTTTTAAACAAGATTCTCAAATTTTTTGTTATTGAAACATGACCCTCTTTTTTACCTTATGAGACATCCTAGTGGAGTCGAAATTGGGGTTAAGCTATACAAATAATAAATTTGATAAAAAATATTATATTAACTAAAAAATATTTCAACAGTCCAGTGGGGCCATAGCCTATAAGGTGGAGCCGCCCATGTGCACAAGACAACTAGTAGTAGAAAAAGTAATAGTAAGCTCAAGATCACAAAATTCACAAATAAAGATGTTATTAATAGAAAATCTAGGTATGTGGAAGTGAATGTGTAGAGGTATATACATGCTTTATGTGACTAATATGCATGTGTGATCCATCAGCAGTATCAATGACTAGTACATTAGATGCAAAAAATCAAGAAGATTAGATAATAGAATCATACATTATATGATTACAGCAAGCAGAGTTAAAGAGCCAAGATGAGTTAACTGAAGTAACAGACAGAGTAATGGTAGGTGGATTATTAGAAATAGGGAGTACCTATTTGAGGATAGATGTTAGATTACACTAGTAGTAATGGATGAGGAAGAATTCTTAGAAGTAGGCAAATTCTCAACAGCAATAATAATAGAATGAGAGGCAAGCATTGACTTAAACTGATTACCTTTAGATTGATTACCTCTGGATTGATAAATACGAGTTTGATTGGGGTTCTTTGAACAAGAACCCTGATAATATCATAGACTAGTCTTGTGGCAATGCTTACAAACCTGAATAGGATACTTGAGTAAGGCATGATCAATCTTGTGACAATAAAAGGAGAGATTGCATCATTCTTTTTTTTTTTTCCCTTTTATCTCTTTTGTTCTTCTTGTCGAAGAATCCCAATTTGTAGAAATAGGATTGTGAGTAATATTCAACAATTAATCTTCATCTATGGCAATGCTCAATCCAAAATCTATAAGGTAAGTCTCTCTTGCTCTCTCTATTTTTTTCTCTATATATTTCTCTCTTCAACTCTCTCTCATGCAAAAACCATGCACTCTAGTTCTCACTTTTAATATTTTCTCACAGATTGAGATGTGAGCTATGTGATCTTGTGAGGATGACTTGCTCTTTGTGCATATTTTTTTCATCATATAAACCCTAATTTCATATTTAAAGCAGAGGCAGGAAGCCCCATTCTATTGCAGTTATTGCTTGACAAATGCAATGCAAAGGTAAGGTTTTGGGATTTTGATTTTATTTTGGTGTCTTTTGGTTTTCTCAAATTTGGATTTTTTTTTCAAATTCATGTTGCCCAAATTCCTTTGCTTAGTGGCCAACTTGTTGAAATTCAATTTATTGTACTATTTAAATTTATTTTATTTTATTGGGTTGATTATTGCCAATTCTTAACAGTTTTGTGTTGTTGGATGAAATTAGTAGTTGCGTTGATTAAAAATAATATGAAGTGAATCAATACCTACACTGATCAAGAATAATATGAAAAAAGAGAACTTCTAATTAATCTATTTTTCCAGGGGCTTTGCCTTGTTCAAATATTATATCTGAATTTGATTTTACCATAGTTATATGCAGGCTTTTATATATTTCTACTTTGTGCTTTGCTACTTAATTTTGTGTCAGTTGAAATACATGCTTTACTGGTTAGTTTTAATTTATTTTTTCTGTTCAAGCTTTAGAATCTATTGGTTCAATTCACTATTTTAGATGTTTTTACTTAGACTGATCAATATTATGTAGGTAATTTTTTGGATTGAAGTTAGTTTAAAAAGTTATGGAGAAATATTTCAAAAGAAAATCAAATGTGTTACCTCCTCAAAATGGAGATGATAATTATTCTTTCTCAAAACGGAGTCGCATTACTTTGGTAGAAATCAACTTGTTTGATCTTCTTGTAGATCCATGTCTACAGACTCAAATTATTAACCTAATGATCAAGACCAAATTTGTAGAGCATATTTGCAAAGAGGTCCTTATTGTTGGCCCAAAAGGTAACCCAAGACGGAGGTGAATTTGGTTTTACAAAAATTAAAACAATCAAGATTAATTAAAATTAACCTAATCAATGAAACAATAGTTCAAGATGTATGCAATGCAATATAAGCAATAATGAATGAAAACAGAGCACAAGAGAACACACCAAAAATTACTGCGATTCAACCACAACTTGTGGTCTACGTCCTCACCCCAAGATCCCTTTGAAGTCTCCTTCTACTATGCAATCTACAATTACAAAGTAGATGCTGATTTCCAAAGTGTTCAGCTCACTTTTACACCAGAACTTCTTTCTAAGTTTTTCCAGCCACCAAATGGTTTTGTTCAAGATCCACTTCAATTTACAAGTGTTTTTCTTTTACAAGAGAATACTCCAACTCTCACTTACAAGTATATGAAAGATATACAAACGAAATACAAACTCTTTATGAAGAGTAGATGAGAATTGAATAGCTCACTAACTGCCAACTTAAAGATAGAGAATTTTCAGATTTTTCAACTCAATCAATAAGTGAATTTTGTATCTCTTATCCATAAATGTATTTGGAGGGTTATATATAAAGCCCTGAATTAATTTCACCCGTTGGAGTGTTGTAGTTTCATTAAATGCGCACCCAATTCAATATAATATTTAAAAATATAGCCGTCAGTCCCCAGGTGTCAACATTTGACTTCCATGTATCGACACATCAAGTTTGCATTCTTTAGATTTTGTCTACTGTCTCCATGTATCGATACATCAAACCCATGTGTCAACACATCACCTAGAAAATGTCCTTCATGCTTGTCTTGATCAGTTTGGCTTCAAATAATCTGGGGATGTTCAAGGGATCTTCTCTTTGAGGTATGATATTCTTCAAAAACACTTAAGATCTTCAAGGAGTCTTCTCTTTGAGATATGATGATAATTTAAAGTATTCAATCCATTGTGACAATTTAAGAACGTCTTTAATTCAATTTGGATTGAATTCAACTTGGTTTCTTCTAAATCTTTTCTTGGATTCTTCAAGGAGTCTTTGCACACATGATGAATTCTTCATTTGAATCACCTTCAATCTTTTCGAGTTCAAGTCACCTTCATTGAGTCTTTAGAAGCTTGATGAAGTCTACTTTTTGAGCACTTTCAATACATGTCAACTTTCTTAAATCTTCACAGTCCTAAAGAAGTCCTCTTTTGAAATCTTTATAGAGACTTTGCAATCATGATGAATTATCTTTTTGAGCACTTTCAATCTCTTCGAATACAAATCATCTATTTGAAGTTTGAATGTGTGCAATTGCTTTGTTTTGGTGCATGGCTCAACATTTGGTGCATTGCTTGAACTTGTAAATGTTGTGCATCCATTTTGATATGAATTAGACTTTAAGTCAAGCTTTAAGTGTCAATTATAATCCTTATTATTCTGTACACTAATTAAATGCATTAGTAAACTAACAGAAGGTTTAGTTATCATCAAAATCAAGACGTAGAGTCAACAATCTTCCCAAATTTTATGATGACAAAACCTTTGTAAAAACAGACTATATAAGATGAAATGAAATAGATAGAATCAAATTTCTTAATAGAGAAAACTCCCCCTTTGTTTTGCAACTGATGCTTCCAAGAAAAAAAATATCTATTCTTTTGTTTGATTAGCAAAAACATATCTAAATTTCAAAAAGAGTTTTTATCAGTCAATTCCAAAATAAGTTGAGAGAAATAATTTCTTTATCATGTTACTCTCCTTAAGAATATGCTTTATTAGGTTTCATATACTATATCATATAGCATTCATTATTTCAATCATTCATCATTCAACAACAATCAATATTCATCATTTAACATCATTCAATGTAACCATCAAGTAGTCTATTCTTCTCATTTAAATTTCAATCTTCTCACCATTTTATTTTAATCCTTCTCTCTCTTTTTTTTCAATTCATCAAAAAGAAAAAAATATAATAATAAAGACAGGTATAATAGCAAAAAATCTTATAACAAGATAATTTGTATAAATAGGAAAGCAAACATTCAATCAACAAGGCCTCAAGCCACAACAACAGAGTTATATTTTATTCACAAAAGGCATTATAAAAGAGTAGTCAATGATCATTCACAAAATATTACAAAACAATTGTCTTTAAGGATGACATGCCATCCTTTAACAAAAATGCATACATATGCAAGAGTGAAAATGCAAATGGGATAGAGAGAGAGGGGATATCGAGAGGAGATGTCAGTGGGAAGAGGCTGGTAGTGAGGGGGTTAGGACAAGGGGGTTGTCTGTGGTGTTAGAGAACTTCTTGCCAGGTCTATCCCTCATCCCATACTTGTGACCAGAAGTGGAAGGAGGAGCATCAGATTCTGTAACAGATGAGTTATCCTCTTGACCTTGCTCCTTTGCTTCTTTCCCTTTTTCAGCATTCTCTCATTCTTCAGCTTCTTGTGCCTCTGCCTCCCCACCTTCTCTTTTTTCTTCATTTATTTCATTTTCTTCTTTTACTTCTTCTTCCTCTCCTTCTTCATCTTTTTCTTCTTCCTTCATCAATTTTTCTTTCCCATGTCTCAACATCTTTACTTTTTTTTTTTTCCAGTTCTCTTACTTTCCTTTCCAAAAAAACATTCTTATGGCAGCTATGTCTGCCTTCTTGTTCAGTTTGTCGAGAGAGTCCAATACCTGAGCCATGAATGCAGTCATTGCATCTTCATTTCCTCTAAATTCTTGATCCAAGCTTCTCTTGGTACTCCTCTACCTAGAGTTACTCTCAAAGGGAGCCTTTTCTTTTGAAGCACTGCCACCATCAGATTTCTTAGAAGTCCATTTGTTATTTTTCAGAGTGTACCCAATTCTCTTGAGAGTCTTTTCATTGTATTCATCACTGATGGCCTTGAGGGTCCTCTTTTTCTCATTATTAGAAAAATACCATAGGGCAGACTGATTCTGGAAATAGTAGCTTTGTGCATATGATCCAAAATAAATAAAGGTAAATCAATGCTAGAGTCAGTCAAATATGCCTACAAGAAAAAAAAATTCCTTTTCAGAAACATACTTGTACTTTCCAATCTTGAGGGTGAAAATGGTGCAAGTGAAGTGATGAATCAACCTCAATTCCAGAGGCAAGTCATTAGCAATAGGTTGTATGCACTCATCCATTTCCTTCCTATAAAGAACTTTCAGTTGATTTTTTCTAGGAATTATCTTTCTAAACCTCTCCACCAAGTCTGATTCCAAGAATGTGCCTAATCACAACTCTATCCAAAGTAAAACTAACACCCTTAACAAAACTTACAATGGATACTTCTCCATAATCTCTTTCGACATTGGCATAAAAATGAGCAACTAAGTTAGGGTAAACATCATCCCTTAATGTAGTCATGGATTTCTAACCCAGATTAGCCAATTTGGTACTCAACTCAAATTTGTAATGATCAAAGAAATTGTAGTCAACCTATTGTCCATTATAGGCTTTTCTAAAAGAAAAACTTGTATTGTACCTTTCTTGTGCCTTGTCTTCATTGAAGTACAACTCACTTCGTTTCAGGGTAATAGAGGGCTCTGGTTCTCCCTTCTTGCTTATTTTCTTCTTCCCTTTATCTTTGCTAGAATCCCCCTTGAATTTTCTCTTCTGGCCTTTCGGTATATGGGTTGTAGATACAACTAGGGCTTTTAAGATTTTCTTCGGTTTAGGGTTTTTTGGTGCTATGGTGGAATCAATGAGGGTGGTAAGAAGATGGGAAAGATTCAATTAGGGTTAAAAAGATGTTTAGAAGAGAGATTGAGATGGACAGTTGGTGACGGTTTGGTTAGTGCAAACAGGGGGGGCGAAATAGAGAGAGGGAGGAAAAGCTCAAATGTTTGTAAAAGTGTTTGTAAAGTGGGGTGTTATAAAATATATAGGCCCGACTCATGTGTCGACACATGAATTTGATGTGTCGACACATGTGTGTCAACAAATCATTTTGAGTCCATTGTCGTGATATGTTGACACATGAAAAATGGTGTGTCGACAAATACAACCAGACTGGGTCATATTGAGTGTAAGTGAATTCATGAGATGATTTTTCAATAGCGAGTGAGAATATGTTCTATTATGAGCATGCAATGAATTATGAGAGCAAGAAATATAATAACTAGAACTGCAACTTATACAATCAATCAACACATTTGTTTATAAGAAAAACATAAATAATATAGAATCACATAAAAAACATAGATAATACGAATTTTACCCAATTTTGACTAAAAATCAAGATATAGAATCACTCATTCTCAATTCTCTTCTTATCATGCAAAATCTATCTTCACTTATTGGTTTTGTAAAAATGTCAGCCAATTGCATGTTTGTGCTCACAAAAATCAAGTTCAATATCACCCTTTTGCATATGATCTAGTATGAAATGATTTCTAATTTCAATGTGTTTTGTGTGAGAGTGTTGAATGGGGTTTTCAGTCAAGTTTATAGCATTAGTATTGTCACATCTAATAGGAACATGATCAAATAAGATACCATAATCTTCTAACTGTTATTTAATCCATAATACTTGAGCACAACAACTGGCAGCTGCTACATATTCAGCCTCAGCTGTGGAAAGAGTAACTAAATTTGTTTCTTGCTATACCAAAACACAATCATGTTGCCTAGGAGTTGGCAAGAGCCACTTGTGCTCTTCCTATCAACTCTACTCCCCACATAGTCAGCATCGGTGTAAGCTATCAAATTAAAAGATGTACTTTTTGGATACTATAATCCAAGGTTAGGTGTGTGCTTGAGATATCAAAAGATTCTTTTCACAGCAATTACATGAGATTCTTTAGGATTTGATTGAAATCGAGCACACAAACAAACACTAAACATTATATTTGGCCTACTAGCAGTTAGATATAATAAAGAACCTATCATGCTTCTATAAAGCTTAGTGTCTACTGATTTACCTTTCTCATCGCTATCCAATTTTGTTGTAGTACTCATTGAAGTACTTATGGGCTTTGCATCTTCCATGCCAAACTTCTTGATCAAGTCCTTGATGTACTTGGCTTGGTTGATAAAGATGTCTTCCTTTAATTGCTTGATTTTAAGACCGATAAAGTAATTAAGTTCGCCCATCATACTCATTTCGAATTCTCCCTGCACGCACTTAGCAAATTCCTTTCAAAGTGACTTATTAGTAGCACTAAAAATGATATCATCTACATATATTTGTACTAAAAGCATGTTATTATTTTTAATCTTGAAAAAGAGTGGTATATATTTTTCCTTTTGAAAAACTTTTTTCAATTAAAAACTTGCTCAATCTTTCATACCAAGCCCTTGGAGCTTGCTTCAAACCATATAAAACTTTTGTTAATTTGAAAACATAGTTAGGAAATTTTGGATCTTTAAATCCGGGGAGTTGCTAAACATATACCTCTTCATTAATAAAACTATTTAGAAAAGCACTTTTAGCATCCATTTGTTATAGTTTGAAATCTATAAAACATGAGAATGCAAGTAACAACCTAATGGCTTCTAATCTAGCTACCAAAGCACACATTTCATCAAAATCAATGCCTTCTTCTTAGCTATACCCTTTAGCAACAAGTCTTGCCTTGTTCCTCACTATAACTCAGGATTCATCCATTTATTTCTAAAAACCCATTTAGTTCCAATGACAGAATGATCATTAGGCCAAGAAACAAGGTGCTATATCTCATTCCTTTCAAATTGATTCAATTCCTCTTGCATAGTATTAATCCAAAACTTATTAATTTCAGTATCATTAAAACACTTAGGTTCAATTTGTTATAAAAATGAAAGATGATTACACACATTTCTAAGAGAAGATTGAGTTCTTATCCTTTGTGAAGAATCACCTAGGATTTGTTCCGTAGGATGGTTGTCGCGCCCAGATTTTTCGCACTCGAGGAATACTCACCTAAGCAGAAAAAATGTTGTATTCTCTCGTTAGAACTCACCCTCCTAGAAGAATGAGTGCGACTAGGTTTGAATTGAAAATTGATTTGAATAAAGGGCTTTTGAAAAAGATTCGGAGTCGCCACCTAACTTGATTAAGGTGAGTTAGGTCACCTAAAAGCTAAGCATAATCCGAAAACTACACTTAGGGTTTTTGAAAAAACGATTTTGAAAATATCTTCTCAAGAGAGGGTTTTTAAGAAAACAGGTTGTTTGGCAATCTTTGAAAAACATTTAGCCCTTTTTGAAAAATAACTCCGTTTGGTCTTTGAAAACAGTGATCTAGGCTCGGAGGTTGGTTACGTGTAGGGAAGACGTACTAAGCTATCACCCTACCCCGCCCTTTCAGTACCTACATGTCAATCTACCCTAGATTTACCTATGAGAGTCTTTAACTAACATATGTTCAATCCTATTCACTTTGAAAAACAATGTTTGAAAAATATGATGCATGAGATGCAAGTGCAAAATAAGAGAATTGGAAAATAGAAATTGATTTGAAAAGAAATTGATTTGATTTGAAAATAGATTTGAAGAAATGGAATTGAAATTGGAAAGTTTGAAAATTGAGAGTAGAAATTTGAAAATAGATTGGAATTTGAGAATTGGAAAGATTTTGGGAAACCGCACCCACGAGGGTGGAATTGAAAGTTCGAAAAGTATTGTGATCGCACCTATGAAGGTTGCCTACGTATCCCTTTGGGGGAATCAGGTTAGTCGTAGTTCGGACAAGAGTCCGATTGAAAAGAGATTGATTCGAAGAGAGAGATTGGATTGGAAGAAAGAGATTGAATTGAAAATTGGATTTGATTTGAGATTGGAAGAGGAGATTGAAAATTGAAATTGAGAAGATTGGATTTTGATTTGAAAAGATAGATTTGGACTTGTTTTAAAAAGATGAAGGTTTAGGAAACCTAGACTTAGGAAATGCTTGACTCGACTTGGAAGGTTTAGGAGATTAGGAAAGGTTGGATTTAAGAAATGTTCGAATTAGGAAATGTTCGATTTAGGAAAGTTTCGAATTAGGAAAGTTCCATTTTTGAAAAGTTTTGAAATTAGGAAAGTTTCGACTTAGGGAAGTTTTAAAAAATTGGAAAGTTTTGTTTCAAGAAAGGTTTTGAAATAGGAAAGTGTTGAATTCAGAAACGTTTTAAATTAAGAAAGTTTAGTTTAAGAAAGGTTCAACTTAGGAAAGTTTTGAAAATTGGAATGTTTTGAAAAAGGGAAGTTTTGAATTTGGAAAGCTTTGAAAACAAGAAAGTTTTGAAAATAAGAAAGTTTCGTTTTAGGAAAGGTTTGAAAAAGGAAAGTTTTCAGCTTAGGAAGTGTTTGAATTAAGAAAGTTTCAACTTAAGAAAGTCTTAAATTAAGAAAGTTTTGAGTTTAGAAAAGTCTTAGATTTAGAAAGATTTGAAGTTTAAGAGAGTTTAGAATTTAGAAAGTTTTAGGTTTAGAAAAATTCAGCTTAAGAAAGTTTCAAATTTAGAAAGTTTTGAATTTAGGAAGTTTAGAATTTTAGAAAGATTTGAAATTTAGAAAGTTTAGGATTTAGAAAGTTTTAGAGTTTGAATTTTAGAAAGTCTTGAAATTAGGAAAGGTTTGAATTTAGGAAAGGTTTGAAAGCTTATATTTGAAAAGTTAAGATTTGAAAAGAGGGTAGAATTAGGAAGGGGTTGGATTAGGAAAGATTTTTATGTTCAAGTTTTGGAAACTTAAGATTTAGGAAAGTGAAAGTTTAGGAAGGATTCGAATTAGGAAAGGTTTGGATTAGGAAGGGATTGGATGTAGTTTCTAAAAGAGAAAGGTTAGATTTTATTTCCAAAAACGGAGGATAGGATCTAGTTTCCTAAATGGGGAGATTTGATTCGGTTTCCTAAAGGGAAGATAGGATTTGGAAAAGATTTGGAAAGGGAGATTCTAGAAACCCTAGATTTGGAAAATTCTAGTCTCGACGTAGAAAATAGGTTTTGAAAACAAGGATAGTTTTGATGTAGAAAACAAAAGATTTTGGAAACCTAGGTGTAGGGCAAAGTTTGAAAATTATGTTTTTGGGAGGAAAATTTAGGGTTTCCTAATTGTGGGTTCTAGGGCTTGACTTGGGCTTCTTAAGGAAAGAGTTTTTGGAAAGTGCATTTTTGGAAACGAAGGTTTTCTAGAAGGGAATCCTAGGGAGGAGTTTTTGGAAAGTGAATTTGGAGAGGGAGTTTTTGGAAAAAGATTTTAGGAAAGAGGGAGTTTTGGAAAGTGTGTTTTTAGAAACGTGTTTTTTGGAAAGAAGATCCTAGAGGAGAGTTTCTAGAAGAAAAATTTTGGGAAGAGAGTTTTTAGAAAGATTTTTGGAGAGAGTTCTTAGGAAGGTGAATCTAGGGAGTGATTTTAGAAAGTGAATTTTGAGGAAAAGGTTTTGGAGAGGAGTTGAAAAAGAGAGTTTTGAAAAAAATAGATTTTGGAAGGGAGTTTTTGAAAAACAATTTTGAAGAGGGGAGTTTTAGAAAAGTATGTTGAAAAAGAGATTTTTAGGAAGAGATTTTTAAAGAGAGGGAGAGTTTAGAAGGATTAAAAAAAACATCTCACTTTCCTAAAGCAATCCTAGCCATAAGAGGACTAGAACCACTTTAGGAAAGTGGTTTTGAAAACAAGGTTTGAAAATATAGACCAAAAGGTCACTTTTTATATAACACTTTCCTAAAGCAACCCCAGCCATGGAAAGGCTAGAATCACCCTAGGATTGTGATTTTGAAAACATGTTTTTGAAAAAGAGCTTTTGATGCAATTTTGAAAACAAGTTTGGAAACGATTTTTGAAAACAACTTTTTGAAAACGAATTTTGGAAGATGCAAGACTATGATATGCATAATGCAATTCAGGGTCGTGAACATACAAGGTTAAGGCTTCACCACATAATCAAGGGGGCTGGACCCACGTGGTCTTTGGTTAGACTAGAGGAAAGCCCTCGACTCGGTGACTCTCCAATAGTCCAATCCTACACATGGACCCGGAATCCCCTTGTTTCAAGCATGCAAAGAAAGGGGGGGAAAGAGATGGGGGATTAAAATAGAGAAAACCCAAGTGGGTTGGAGAGAGAAGAGAGAGGGGGAAGTGCAAAAAATTAAAGAGGGAGCCTACCTTGTATCTTGTTTATTTTGCGCGCCGTGCAGTCTTGATCTTCGCCCTCAGTCTTCAAGGATTGTCTTCAAGCTTTGAATGGCTGTTCTTCAAGTCTTCGGAGAGTGGTTGAAGGCTAGTGTATGAGTGTATGGGGGAGTGTATGAGTGTATAGGAGGCTAGGGTTTGTGTATAGTGGCTAGGGTTTGGGAAAACCTAGGGAGGCTAGGGTTTTGGAGATGCTCGAGCTCTGTATATCAAAATATAGGAT
Organism: Euryodendron excelsum; assembly: GCA_033060915.1. NCBI lineage: Eukaryota > Viridiplantae > Streptophyta > Magnoliopsida > Ericales > Pentaphylacaceae > Euryodendron > Euryodendron excelsum. The sequence continues at coordinate 43,111,628 of CM065381.1, read as the reverse complement.
TTTTAGGTTAAGTTTGCAGACCCCTTTCACGTTGAACGAGGCTTTGTATTTATAGAGGGAGGACAAGCCTGGCGCCTGTTGCAGTGGCGCTAGGGCAAAATTTATACTGGCGCCACTAGGAGTGGCGCCAGCCATTTAGGAAACAATTAAGGTCGGCAAGCAACGTATCTTTGACTAGATTTAGGCGCCTGTACTAGTGACTACTATGTAAACTTTAGCTTGGCTTCACTAGGAATGACTCTGGAAAGTCCGAAAATGATTTGAAAGAGCCGGGAATGACCCGGGAGACCGGAAAAGAACAGGAACACTTAAAATAGTGTCCTGGAGGTATTTGACTTGAAAAGTGAGGATTGGATGTGTCGGAAAGGTTGACCGAGCCTTTAGGGGCAAAACAGTCAATCGGACCGGAAAACTGCCGGGGCGAACTCGGATTGTCCCGGGAAAAGACTTGGGATCTGGAAACATTATTTAGAATGTTCCCAGAGGTTGCCGGTTTGATTCCCAGGGTCGGTGTGGTCGGAAATGGAGACCGGCCCACCAGGGGCAAAACGGTCATTTTGTACCGGGTTTGCCGGAACTGACTCGGAATGATCCGGAAAGGTAAAGGAAGGTTGAGAACACTATAAAAAGTATTCTCGGGACATTACCGGTTTGATACCCAGAGCCGGTGTGGTTCCCGGGGCGTTCGGATGCCTAGGGGCAAAATGGTCATCTTGACCGAAAAGTCTCGAAAAAGGTCCTAAGGGTAGTCTGGTCATTTTTCACCGAAGTGAGCTAACAAACATGGGTATTGACCTAGGTTTTGAGTGTTTCTGCCACTCGGACGGGGTTGAGTATTTCCGCTACTCGGACGGGGTTGAGTATTTGAGAGTATTTCCGCTACTCTAACGGCTCTGTGAGTATTTTCGCTACTCTAACGATTCTGTGAGTATTTCCGCTACTCTAACGGGTCTGTGAATATTTCCGCTACTCTAACGGTTCTGTGAGTATTTCCGCTACTCTAACGGTTCTGTGAGTAGTTTTGCTACTCGGACCGTCTCGAGGAATAAACTGTCTCGAGAGAGGGATTAGAAAAGGGTCTTACCGTCTCCGAAGAGACGTGCCTGGATTGGAACCGTCTCGAGGAATAAACTGTCTCGAGAGAGGGATTGGAAAGGGGTCTTACCGACTCCGAAGAGACGTGCCTGGGTTTTGAGTGTTTCCGCCACTCTAACGGTGTGAGTGTTTCTGCCACTCTGACGGTTTTATGAGTGTTTCCACCACTCTGACGGTTTTATGAGTGTTTCCGCCACTCTGACGGTTTTGTGAGTAGTTTTGCTACTCGGACCGTCTCGAGGAATAAATTGTCTCGAGAGAGGGATTGGAATTGGAATAAGAAAGGACAATGCCCCTAAGGGCATTTTGGTCATTTTGCCTCTGTTTGGGCCTGACAGGCCCGCGAAGCGATGGAAAGACGGAATTTGGACTAGAGGATTGGTTTCGATTGGAATATGTCCATAATGACTTGAAAACAAGTCTGGACGGAGTGTAGACTGCCGAGCGGTCAAAAATGGGGTGCTTACAATGGTTATGCACAAACTCCATTCCTTAGGTAAACCTTCATTGATCTCTTGTTGGCTTGTAGAGGCTTCTTGCACTTCTTTCTCCTTTTGTAGTTATTCGTTTAAGCTTGGTTAGATATCTAATCTTTTCATATTTTGCTCTACTTTATTTACATCATCACTTACAACATTTCTAAAAAGAGAGTTATGTTCATCAAAAGTGACATGGATTGATTCTTCAGCTATTAAAGTCCTCTTATTAAAGACTCTATAAGTTTTGCTATGTGTTGAATATTCAAGAAACACACCCTCGTCAAATTTTGCATCAAACTTGTCAAGGTTGTCTTTATTGTTATTCAATACAAAACACTTACATCCAAAGGCTCTAAAGTATGAGACATTTGGTTTCTTATCTTTCCAAAGCTCATAGGGGGTTTTGTTTAAAAAAAATTTCAAATAGAATTCGATTTAAACATAACAAGTTGTGTTGATAGCTTCAGCCCAAAAATACATTGGTAATCCATTTTCATAAAACATGGTTCTATCAATTTCTTCCAAAACTCTATTTTTTCTCTTAACAACTCCATTTTGTTGAGGTATTCTAGGGGTTGAAAAGTTGTGGTCAAAACTATTTTCATCACAAAACATTTCAAAGGGTTTGCATTCAAATTCTCCTCCATGATTAGTCCTTATAGAAGTGATTGAAAAATCTTTTTCATTTTGAACCTTTTTACAAAATTTTGTAAAGAAAATAATTATCTCATCCTTGTGAGCTAAGAAGAATGTCCATGTAAATCTAGAATAATTATTAACAATAACAAGTGCATATTGTTTCCCACCAAGACTTAAAGTCCTAGTCGGTCTAAATAAGTCCATATGCAATAGTTGTAGTGGTCTAGAAGTGGTCAACATGTTCAAAGATTTAAATAAAATTCGAGTTTGTTTTCCCAATTGACAAGCATCACAAACTCTATCTTTATCAAATTTTATTTTTAGAAGTACTTTGACCAAATCATTTTTAGAAACCTTTGAGAGAATGCTCATGCTAATGTGACCAAGTCTTCTATGCCACAACCAACTTTCATCACTATTCATAGCGGCAAGGCATTCAACTTTGCAAGAAGATAAGTCATTTAGATAAAAAAATGTATATGTTGCCTTGTCTATGCCCAGTGAGAATAGTCTTGTTACTATTGATGTCAATCACATTACATTTAGAGGATTCAAATACAACCTTGCATCCTTTGTCACAAAGTTGACTAATACTTAAAAGATTGTGTTTGAGTCCTTTAACAAGCAAGATATTTTCAATAGAAGTGGAAGTGTTCTTATCAACATTACCTATACCGATGATCTTCCCTTTGCTATTATCTCCAAATGTGACAAGTCCTCCATCATTTGGTGAGAGAGATGTGAATTGTGCTTCATCTTCCGTCATGTGTCTTGAGCATCCACTATTCAAGTACCAATGATTTTTCTTGGATTTAGCTTGAAGGCATACCTACAAAAGAGTTCATTTTGACTTTAGCTACCCAAACCATCTTGGGTCTTTGGAAGTTAGTCCTTAATAGCCTTCTAGGGACCCATGCATTATTAGGATCAATAGATTTTTGTATAGCATAACATCTACTAGCAATGTGTCCTAGTTTATGACAGTAAACGTATGAAATCTATGGTTTTTCAGTGGAAGAAACAAATCTGTCTTTTGAAAATTTTCTTCTTTTAAATGGATCAAAATCAAGTCCAGCTTTGTCTAGTGAGCACCTTTGTTTTTGCAAGATAGCATCCAATTTTTCTTTTTCATTTACACATCTAAAAAGTGTTGTTTCCAAATGTTTAACTTTATCATTTAAAATTTGGTTTTCCTTTGAAGAATCCTTTAGAAGAAAGTTTTTCTTAATCTTTTCTTTCAAAACACAAACTTCATTTTTTAATACTATATTTACTTTTTGCAAGTCCTTATTTTCCTTGGTAAGAGTAGAAACCGTTCTTTTGAGAAGTCCATTTTTGATTCCCATCTTTTTGAATTCGAAAAGTAAATTATCAAATGCATCTTGTAGTTCATTGAAGGTAAAGTGAGAAGTGTTTGAATTTGATACCTCATTATCTCCCTCATGAGTCATGAGATAAAGATTAGCCACCTTTTGAGGTTCGGCTTCTTCTTCGGAGCCAGACTTTTTATCGTCACTCCATATCATAGCTGCCATTGCCCTCTTTCTTTGGTTTTTCTTTCCTTTCTTTTTGAGCAGGAGACATTTAGCCTTTATATAGCCAGGCTTCTTATATTCATAGCATATAATGGTTGATTCTTTGTCAGAATCTCCTTTGGCTTCATGCTTCTTTCTTCCTTTCCATTTCCTCTTCATGAACCTTCTGAATTTTCGTGTGATGAGGGCAGTTTCTTCATCATCCTTATCACTTGCTGAATCTTCTTCTTGGCTGGTGGACTTGAATGCCATTGATCTCTTCTTCTTTTCTTCATCCTCTTGGGCATGTTGCTTTTGAGTAAGCTCATGTGTCATGAGCGAGCCCAAGAGTTCTTCAAGAGGCAATGTGTTGAGGTCCTTTGCTTCTTAAATTGCTATGACCTTAGCCTCCCAAGTCTTTGGTAGTGATCTTAAGATCTTTCTTACCTACTCATTATCAGGATACACCTTTCCAAGAGATTTCAAACCATTAATAATATCAATGAACCTTGTGAACATTTTGGTAATAGACTCATCCGTTTTCATTTTAAACAATTCATAACTATGTACTAAGATATTGATTTTAGATTCCTTAACTTGATTAGTACCTTTATGTGTTACCTCTAGTCTATCCCATATTTCTTTGGCTGATTTACAAGTAGAGATGCGATTGAATTCGTTAGGATCAAGTGCACAATATCAAATATTCATGGCTTTGGTATTAAATTACAGTATTTTCAAATCATCCTCATCCCATTCAGATTCGGGCTTAGGGATATCAATTTTTTTTACTCTTTTTGTAGGGGTTTTGGAACCATTGACTATAATCCTCCAAAATTCATAATCTACTAATTGAATATAGATTCTGATTCTATTTTTTCAATAGTTGTAATTGGTGTCATTAAACATAAGTGGTCTGTTGGTGGATTGACTTTCACCGAAAGAGCTTCCAAAATTGGTTGCCATGGATCTATTCCTAGGATGTTAAGCCTAAAACAAGAATACAAGCTCTGATACTAATTGTTGGCCCAAAAGGCAACCCAAGAGGGGAGGGGGGCGAATTGGGTTTTACAAAATTAAAACAAGTAAGATTAATTAAAATTAATCTAATCAATGGAACAGTAGTTTAAGATGTATGCAATGCAATGTAAGCAATAATGAAATGAAAACAGAGCGTAATAGAGCATACCAAGAATTACTGAGATTCAACCACAACTTGTGGTCTACGTCCTCATCCCAAGATCCTCTTAAAGTCTCCTTCCACCATGCAATCTCCAATTATAAAGTAGATGCTGATTTCCAAAGTGCTTAGCTCACTTTTTTACCATAATTTCTTCCTAAGTTCTTCCAGCCACCAAGTGGTTTTGTCCAAGATCCACTTCAACTTACAAGTGTTTTTCTGTTACGAGAGAATACTCCAACTCTCACTTACAAGTATATGAAAGATATACAAACGAAATACAGACTCTCTATGAAGAGTAAATGAGAATTGAATAGCTCACTAACTGCCAACTTAAAGACAAAGAGAATTTTTAGATTTTTCAGCTCAATCAATCAATGAATATTGTATCTTTTGTCCATAAATACATTTGGAGGCTTATATATAAAGCCGTAAATTGATTTTACCCGTTGGGGGTTGTTGCGGCTTCATTAAATGCGCGCCCAGTTCAATATAACGTTTAAAAATATAACCGTTAATCCCCAAGTGTTGACACTTGACTTCCATGTGTCGACATATCAAGTTTGCATTATCCAGATTTGTCTACTATCTCTATGTGTCAAACCCATGTGTCGACGCATCACTCATAAAATGTCCTTCATGTTTTTCTTGATCAGTTTAGCCTCAGATAATCTGGGGTTGTTCAAGGGATCATCTCTTTGAGATATGATGTTCTTTAAAAACACTTAAGATCTTTAAGGAGTCTTCTCTTTGGGATATGATGATAATTTAAAGTCTTCAATCCATTGTGACAATTTAAGAATATCTTCAATTCAACTTGGTTTCTTCTAAATTTTTTCTTGGATTCTTCAAGGAGTCTTTGCACACATAATGAATTCTTCATTTGAATCACCTTCAATCTCTTCGAGTTTAAGTCACCTTCATTGAGTCTTTAGAAGCTTGATGAAGTCTACTTTTTGAGCACTTTTAATACATATCAACTTTCTTGAATCTTCATAGCCCTAAATAAGTCTTCTTTTGAAATATTTATAGAGACTTTGTAATCATGACGAATTCTCTTTTTGAGCACCTTCAATCTCTTCGAATGCAAATCATCTGTTTGATGTTTGAATGGGTGCAATTGCTTTGTTTTAGTGCATGGCTCAACTTTTTGTGCATTGCTTGGACTTGTAAATGTTGTGCATCCATTAGATTTTAAGTTAAGCTTTAAGTCTAAATTATAATCCTTATTAATCTGCACACTAATTAAATGCATTAGTAAACTAACACAATATTTATTTTTCATCAAAATCAAGGCGTAAAGTCAACACTTATCAACCTTTTAGCCATAGTTTTCCACAAATAACATTTGGACAAAAACTATGATGGTCTAATCTGGCTTCGTTTACCGAATTTTCTAGTTGGCTAGAGTATAGTTAAAAAAAAAGATGCTGCCTTTTGTCTGTGTTGTTATCTTTTCAAACCTAATATTGGAGATCAAGCAGGTAGAGAATCTATTGTTGGTGAGGTCTTTCCAAATTGAAAGAAGAAAGATAAATTTTAAATTCATGTAGGAGGTCCCAATAGTGCTCATAATCAAGCTTGGAGTAGATGTCAAGACTTGTTAAACCAAAAGTAGCCTATTTAAATAGTTCTTGTTAAGCAATCAAATCAAGCTCGACTTTAATATCGAACCTACTTGAATGCATCAATTGATTGTTTCGGTTTCTCTTAAAGCAAGGACTTGCTTTTCATAGTCATGATAAATCTAAATATTTAAATAGTCAAGGAAACTTTCTTGAACTTTTGAAGTTTCTTGCTAACCATAATCAAGAGGTCAAATCAGTTGCATTGAACAATGCTCCACAAAATCTTAAATTGATAGCTCCTGATATTAAAAAGATATTGTAAGTGTAGTTGCATCTCAAATTATTAATATGGTTATTAAAGATCTTGGAGATTCATTTTTTTTCTGTTTTGGTTGATAAAGCTCGTGATGTATCAACCAAGGAACAAATGACAATTGCAATATAGTATGTGGATAAAAAAAAGGGCATGTGATTGAGTGATTTTTAGGTATTGAACATGTTAGTGATACTAAAGCGCTCTCACTAAGAAAGCTGTGGAAGATTTATTTTTTAGACTTGGAGTGAGCATTTCTAGATTGCGTGAGTAAGGTTATGACGGGACTAGTAATATGTAGGGTGAGTTAAATGGTCTTGAAGCACTTATACTGAAGGAGAGTCCATGTGCATATTATGTTCATTGCTTTGCACACCAACTATAGTTAGCTCTTGTGGCGGTGGCGAAGAATCATGATAAGATTGCCTTACTCTTTAATTTCGTTAGCAATGTAGTGTATGTTGTTGAGGCACCTTGTAAGCATCAGTATATTCTTACGGAGAAACAAGCCAAAAAAAGTTATTAATGCACTTAATAAAGGGAAACTTTCAAGTGGGTAAGGCTTAAATCAGGAAACCAGTCTCAAATGTTGAGGTGATACACATTGGGGCTTACACTATAGTACTTTGATGAGCTTGATTGATATGTTCTCAGTGGTGATTGATGTGCTTGAAATGATTTTAGAGAATTTAGAACAACGAGCAAAAACAAATGTCTTATTGCAATCAACATAATCTTTTGAGTCTGTATTCAATCTTCATTTGACGAGAACAATATTAAGAATTAAAGTGAGTTGTCATAGGCCTTACAAAGAAAAGATCAAAATATTGTAAATACCATGATTTTAGTTCAAGTGTCCAAAAGGCAACTGCAAATGATGAGGGATAATGAGTGGAGTCATTTACTTGATGACGTTTCATGTTTTTGTGAAAAAGATAGAATTGATCTTCCTAATATGGATAAAATGTTTATAACTCGAGGGTGAAGAAGCTGTAAAGTTCAAGAAATGACAAACTTACATCATTATCTAGACTCTCATAGATATACAACTTTAAGAGCTAAATGCTGGCATGTTTGAGTCTCTCTCACTCATTCTCTAGCTTTGACAAGAGACAAATGATTCATCTCGCCGAATTGTATCCGAAAGAGTTTTCTTTAGTAGATCTCTTGGTACTTCATGATCAGCTTAATACTTACATTGTTGATATGCGATCTAGCAGTGGCATCTCGAGATTCAGTGGAATTAGTAATCTTGCTACAATGGTGGAGACTAGAGGAGACAAAGTGTATGCATTAGTTCACTTGCTTTTGACTTTGACATTAATCTTAGCGGTTGTAACTGCTATTGTTGAGAGGACATTTTCAGTAATGTGAAAACACGACAGAGTCAATAGATTGACAAGAGATTATAATGTACAAGAGAGATTTAAATAGGTTCAAAAACATTAGTCAGAGGCATGAGGAACATAGCCAAACCCTAGTGATCTTGATAGGAAGTGAATCTCTTTGCATCATTGGAACATCCTCGCAAAGGTTCAAAATATATCAACCAGTACTAAATGACATACATCTGGTAGAGACATTAGTTAATAGATTGACCAGGTTTTTGTCTAATGCAATCAAAAGGACTCAGAAGCCAGTATTGATGAGTAAGATCAGCTGTGATGTAGCATTTGGTGAGGAAATCCCTAATGGATTTGACATTATTAATATGACCAACTGAAGACTGATAGATAAAGGTATTACAGAACCAAGTAATGATCTGATATTTTTTTCTATCTTACACTTTAACATGTTCAATGAGTTTTTTTCCGGGTTTCATTTTTACCTTGAGTGGGTTCTGTGATGAAAACAGTGATATACCACCACAGTTTATGGCTTTTGAGAAAATTGGACGTAGCTAAAGCCCAAGGGATGTAATTTGAACCTTTAAGGATGAGAGAGATTGGTTGAGAAACCTCATATTGCTCCATAATACAAGTAATAAGTGTAGATCAAAGAAATACAGTACTACAAAAACAGAATTGGACATAATAGAGCCCAAAAACAGATTTAGAGGGTCAAAAATAGTTTGGAACAAGTCTAAACAAGAATAGAATTGGCCAGGAGGTGCTCGAACTAGGCAAAAAGAAAGGTTGAACCGGTTTAGAGCTAGATCGATTCTTTTTCTTTCAATTGAGCTCAAAGATTGAGACGAATCCAAGTATGATATTAGAATTGATTTTTGACAACAAGAAATTGGATTAGAATAGAAAAAACATAGTAAGGAGTCAAGTGCGACACTTTGGAACTCATCGACAACGAAGAGGCTTGGAGAAAAACCAAAGATTAAAGACATGACTATGATACCATGTTAGAATAATAAAACAGAGATAGACATAAGGAAAGTAGAGAATTGTCTCTCTAGTATGTTGAATTAAAAATATGAATATAAGAGAACTCAATAGAATAGGAAAACATAAGGAAAGTAGAGAATTCTCTCTCTAATGTATCACTAGGAAAAGTGTTATACAATAAACAATAGAATAGGAAAACATAGAGTAAGGAAAGAAAATCCCTAAAGAATCAATCTAGTGTAGGTGCTATATACAATAACACAACCAACCAATCCAAAAAATAAGGAGACAGAATATCAAGCAAAAGAAGGCTGCCAAGAATTTCTCACTTCGCTGGATCACGTTGACCTTATGTTCATGGACATACCAGGGAGAGCAAAGACGATTGTTAGAGTTATTTTCTCTTAAAGGGACAAAAGGTTCCCAAAAAACTTGCTCCAATAATTGGCCTTCTTGTTGATCATCGCATGAAGAATTATTCCTGGTGAAGTATTCAAGCTAGTGTCTAGAGTACTTGGTTCATGCACTTGGTCCTACGCTCGGTTGCAGCATAATTTGTGCACATGGCAAGCATAACAAGAATCATAGTTCCTTTTCAATTGATGAATGCTGCCATATTAGTCAAATGGTGGTGGAGGTTTGGGATTGAAAAATATGCCCTTTGGAGGAAAATTATTTGTAGTAAGTATTCCTTGGATAACTCTTCATCGTTGCCTATTGATGCTAATGAATCAAAAGTATCTGGCATTTGGAGAGGAATTCTGTCTGTTTGTAGCAGCAATGATAACTTCAGTAAAGTTTAAAAGAAAATCTGTCCATTAGTATTGGCTTTGGAATATCTATAAAATTCAGGATAGATCCGTAGCTGGATCAGATGGTATTAGCACAATCATTTCCCAAGCTCTTCTCCCTAGCATCCAATCAGAAGGAGGTAGTAAAGAACTGTTTTGATAAATAGCAAAATGGTTGTTCAAATTGGGGCTGGGCCTTCAAAATAGAGCTTAGATCCTGGGAAAGGGAGGATCTTCAGAGACTGATCATTATCTTAGTTAGTGTATAGCCTTATGAAAATAAACATGATACACTTGTATGGAAAGCAAACTATTGCAACAAGTTCACAGTTTCATCCTTTTGCTTTTATTATCAATCTTCTTTTTGGACGTCATAGTCCTCATCTTTCATTTGAAAGAATGTAACTCCTCTTAAGGTGCAAGTGTTCATCTGGTTAGCATTTCAAAAGAAAATCAATAACAAAGATCTTCTCTTACATAGAAACATCATTCCTCAAAGCTCTAGTTTGGTCTGTCCATTATGCATGGTAGAGGAGGAAAGTTCAGATCATGCTCTATTAAATTGTAGAACTTCCTGGATGATTTGATGTGCTGTCCTCAATTGGTGGGGCATCTTCTAGGCAGCTCCATCTTCATATGCTGACCTGACCAGTTGGTGGCAGGGTTTCAAGGTTTCAAGAATGAGAAAGATCATCTGGCATGCTTTATTCTTGGCAACCTCATGGAATATATGGCTGTTGAGAAATGCAATTACACTCAATGGGAAGGATAATGATTGGGAAGAATCTGTTTACCAGATAAAGCTGCATCTTGCTCTCTGGATCAAGGCAAAGCTTGGAAGATATGATTTTAGGGTCTTAGATTTCATTTATAACCTACCTGCAGTTAGGATTCTACCTATCAGGAAAGCAAGTTGATATCTAGTCAGCTTTCTTTTTAGATGGTAATGTTTTAGCTTAGGTGTGGTAATTCTTTTGGCTGCTAGTTTTTTCTTTCATGTTTTGGCTTCGTCTGATGAAGGTGTCATCCTCATCAGTGCTACTTTCTCTTGTTCTCCTGTTTTCATTAATAAATTTTTTTTCCTTTTGCTAAAAAAAAAAATTACATAAGATATTTATAAGAAATTTATTAAGAACATAAAAATAGCAATATAAAGTATTCAAATACTTTCATGGTCAGTTAAAATATTAGTACTATCCAATATTTATACAAAAATTATTAAAACAAATATATATTATTGTTAAAAGATAAGATAAGATTTGAGATGATGAAAAATACAACAAATTATGAGAAGTACATTTCTAAGGAGCTGTCAAAATATTTTTTAAACGATTCTAATAAGTATTTTTAAATTATGTTAGAGTTTACAAAACATTTCCTATAAGTTTTTCATAAAATTATATGAGAGTCTTTATCTCTTTTTTCAAGCTGAGTTTTCTTTTTGGGAGAGTTTTGGGTACTCATGAAAAGAGCACTTGAAATTCGAGTTAATTACCTGACACACAAGTTTTTGAAATATATTTCTATGACGCAAGCACCTTTCATCTTATTTCCTGAAGGCATGTCAATTGTACAGTGACTTTGCAATTTTGACCAGAAAATAATTGACACAATTGTATAAAGACCCCAAAGGATGAAATTAACTTACATTGAAGCCCTGGTTTGAGCGTGAATAAGTTTCCATGCTCACCTTGCTTCGTCAGCTGCGTTGTTTCTCTGAGTCTTCAACGAATGGACAAATAGCCTCACGCCTTTCTCGTAAACACAACACTTAATAGGCTAATGGCTACGATCAACACTCTCTAATTTTCAGAATAAGTTTCCATGCTGCTTGCCATGAGGCAGACCATCCCTCCAATATGTTCTTGATATTGGCAGCCCCGATGGAGTCCATTTCATAGTCATTATCATCCAGACCATCTTCCACCATTATTTGCTGGAACACTCCAACGATTTTTTCAGGGATGTCAATCTTGCTTTTGTAGAAATCCAGATAGAGTTGCTCAAGTTTTGCTTCATTAAGTTTGTTGTAGCTTTTCTCCAAATTGCCAGACCATATTACTTTGATTCCTGGATCTTCGATGCATATAATTCTTCGTCCATAAAAGAATGCTGATCCATACCAGTCACTTTGATACATTGACTTCAGTTTAGGCAATTCTGCAACAAGCTTAGTAAAAGCATTAAATTGATAATATAAATAGTTAATTTTTATTGTCTCTTCTTTGGATGGTGATGGTCCCTCGAGCCCTGTTGGCTTTTTGTCCAACTGCCATATTTGCCAAATTTGACATGGTTGACAAAATTTGAACAATTCTCTAGCTGCCGCTGCCACAGTTGAGATAATTTTCAATTTTAACCACTTGTTTTGAGAGCTAGTATTTTTCAAAATATATCTCACAAATCCTGGAAAGTCTTTATGAGCATCATTCTATTTTAAAATGATCTCAGTCACTAATCCAAGCTCAATGAATTTGATATCGAGATAAGTGAAACACAGATTTTATTTTGGGTTGTTCTTTTCCATATAAGAACTTTTCCTGTTTTAGGAGTTCTTCTACAATATCTATTTTGGTTAAATCTCACTTATTTTCTTAATTAATTCTGGCTCTTCGTTCATGAATACTTTTTTTTTTTTTTTTTATCATCGTAAGTCTTTCATTTGACGAAGCTGTGCTACTTGTATGGACTTCTTCTCCAGGAACCTCAATCCCAAACCAACCAAATCCATCTGTTACCTTACAGATAGCAGCATTTAGACCATCATTAACTTACAGATAGCAACAGTTTTCCCTAATAAGTTTTGAAGTCCTTCAAAATTTTCTGATTTTATTATTTCCCCATTGAGCCTTTTTAGCTCACCCAACATTCCCGTCGTATTTCTCCTGGTTAGAGTTCTTTTGTCTTCAATTATTCCTATCCATAATTCCTACACGAAATCAATTTGGTTAGGGAACAGGCGTTCTATCACATACTTGCATTCTGGTTTTGGCACTTCTCTATCATCATATTTTCTGACGGTTCCCTTCTTTTCTCCTTTTGAGCAGTCTCTAGCAATGTGGCCTAATTCTAGTTGTTGTTCCAACATGATTTGCTCGGATGTAGAGCTTTCTTGCCTTTTCCCTGCATCATAAATGCTAATTCTCTTGACAGACAATCAACTAGAATATTATTAGTATCTTTTATATATTCGACTTTAAAGGTAAATTGTTGAAGAAATTGCTGTCATGTTAATAATCTTGACTGCCCTAAACAATTTGCAGTACCCTGGTTGACAAAATGCACTTGGAAATTCATTATCAGATCTTGTGGTAAAAGGTTTTGACAAATGAATTTTAAATTTATGCACAGCCTTGACAATAGCTAAGTCTTCCTTTTCATTAGAATGATAGTTCAATTCTGCCTTTCTAAATGTTCCACTCTAGTAAGCACAATTTTTTTTCTTGATCTTGATTGGCTGATTTAGCCTTTAAGACACATACCCAATTTTCGTGTGATGCACCAGTCTCTATTGTTTTGTAGCCTTCTTCTTCTGGTAGTTGTACTCTAGGTAGATCACCGCATTCTACTTTGATATTTCCTAAACCTTCTTTATCTCCTCTATTCCAGTTAAAGGCTACATTTTTCCTTAAATGTTTTCTAAAATTAAGGAGTTTACATCTTTCTCCACGATTTAATAGACCACACAACCGTTGCAGTTGCTTTTTTTTTTTCTTGGATTTCTTTAAGAAATTTTGAAATTTTTTCTATAATATGTGGTTGTAATTCTACCTTCCCTTCAGTAAATGATTATCCAAGAAATTCAATAGCTCTCTTGTTGAGTTCCATTTTCTTTTCAGATATAACTTTAACATGATCTACAAGCTCCTGAGCTATCAACTTTTAAGTGTTTCTGTTTTAGAAAATACAAGAATACCATTTACTGAGCAATATTCTTGATGCTTCCTAAATATATGATCTATTCGTAAAGCATAGCATAGCCTAAAGAATATAACATTCCACTCATAGTGCCCTTGTGGAGCACTAAATGATGTATATATATATTTTAGAATTTTCTTCCATCATTACTTGTCAATATCCTGATTTGCAGTTAAACTTACTAGCTATACCACTTAGTATTTCTAAGCTTTCGAATAAAACCTCTTTATTTGGCAAATAACATCCATCAAATACAGTAGCTTCATTTAACTCTCTGTAATTAATAACCATTCTAGCTATTCCTCTTTTAATTTCACTATGGTTCCTACCATAAAAGCGCGGCTACAATGAGGAGACATAGAGTGCCTTATCAAATTTCCTTCAAGCAACTCTTGGATTTGTTTTTCAAATTCTTTTAAATCTTCTGGAGAGTACACCATAAGCATTACTCTAATGACTTGATTAGGATCTTTTAGTTCTATTCGAGCCCTGACTTTTTCTTTTCCCCCTAATTTAAGAGGATTTTCACTAAGATTTTCTTCAAGAAATCCTTTATTTCTTGGTCTATTTGCCTTTTAGCTAAATGCGTTTCATTCCGTCCTAAATAGGCTATATTTAATAACTCAATTGTGTTGTTAACCTTTTTGAGTTGTCTTTCAAATTCCCTGTTTTGGTTTATGGTATCTATAGCCTCACCACGTGGGGTTGTGCTACTCTTGAGTGAGTGCTTGTTTAGCTACTGTGGGAGTGACATATGGTTCTGGTCTTGTGCTTCATGCAGGCTTGCCATTCTTAACACTGAACTAAGCATTTGTCAACAATGGGATTTGGTAAAAATCTTCGCCTTCTGCATTTTAAGAAAAAAATTCCCAATTATGGAATCTCCATCTAACTTTGGCATTAACAGAATTTTATCTATGATATAACGTTTGCCATTAATGAGTACTGGGACATTTTTTGGCGTATTTATTGACCAAGGTTATTCACCCATCTATAGCACTCATTCCTTGGACTTCTCACGATTCCCATTTTTCTTTAGGTAGAGCTCCTTCTCTTGCCATTGTCGTCGTAAATCCCGTATCTAAAACGGCATGTTAGGAATACTGATGATACACTTCAAACGCAAAATCGATTTTAACATAGGAAGAACTTTTTAAGCGTCCCAAACTTGGTAGTTGTTCTCTGTTCCGTCTTCCCATTATACTAGATTTTTCCAACTTTTAGTTTCCCTTTATTAGTAATAACTATAGGCGATGGTTCAACCTGAATAGTCATTTTATCTTCTTGCTCATCAATTTGCAATATATATATATATATATATATTTTGATACAGACATTGGAGCTGAAGTTAATGGTAGTATCCATTTAACTGGAATGTCTAATTCTCGTTTAGAGACCATTCTGGGTTTTTCATGCTGTCGTCCTTCGCATATAGGTTCAAACAACTCAATGGTATTTTTTTTTTTTTACCTTTGCTCCTGGATTAGTTGTATTTAAGAGCATATATATCACCTTTTATGTTAGTCCCAGATTTTTGGAACTTGGTTTTATTTTCATGTTACTTGTTACAATTTTTAAGACAAATTAAGCAGTCTTTGAGATTTTTTGTCTTCCAAACTAACCAATATCAAACCAGATTGGTCCATTATCTAAACTTGCTTCGACTCCTCCCACGAAAGCATCTTCAAAGTCTAACCATCTTTGATCAACTATGCATGCTAATGCCTTCGTATTCATTCCTTTACGATATAAAGAACATATCCCAATTTTGATTGTCCTTGTATGTAAATATCTATGTCCTAAGATTTTTCAAGCCATTGTTTGACTTTGTTTTTATTTACGATGGAAATATTTGGTGATTCATCTTCTGTTTGTTCAACAGAAGTGACTCCTTCTACACAGTCTATGGCCATGTATATTTTTGGAAGAAATATTGATTTCACTGGCCTTCGATATATGTCAGTGGAGACTGTTTGGGCTGGTTTCCAATTTTCCCATACAGTTTATTCCCATTCGACTGATTCTTCCATTAAATTTCCCAAATTGGTTCTTTCTTCAAGTTCATCATCTTCAGATGCACCATCTAAAGATGACCTTTCTTCAATATCTGAGACTAGTTCATATTCAATTTCATCATCTGAAACTATTTATTCACCAGAAACGGTCTCATATTTTTCAGACCCTTTTAATCCTAAAAGTACAACATATTATGTTTGATTTTTCTTAGGACAATGTTTTGCAAAATGCCCTTCTTTTTGACATATCCAACATTTACATTTTGTTAAAGGTTTTCCTTTTGGACATCTTCTTTTTTCTGATTAGATATCTCTTACCGTTTTCTACAGGTTTGTTGTTTCTGTAAGGTCTAGGTTTATTTTATTTATACAAAAATTTCTTAGACCTATATTTTTTCTCGCCTTGCCACCCACAGTCAAGTTATCCAGGGTCAGCAGATTACTTTTCACAACATTTTTATTTATTTATTTAATTTTCATTTCTTCAAGTTTTTCACCAAAACTATTGTTTTGCCTAACTAGTTTAATTGACAAATCTACTATTGTGTTTTCAATAGAGTTAGTCCCATGCAGTTCATGTTCAAATGTGCCAAAAACTTGATATTCTACACCATTGGAACTTTCGCCTTCCATATCTAAAAATACTTTAGATCTATGTCCTCTGGTCACCTAGCGAACACTTACTGTTGCGTAGTAAGACCTTAGTACAAACCCTAAGGTGGTAGAAATTCACTACTTTGTGAAGGCTTCAAAACTATTTTTCTTTGGCGTTTGGTCACCTAGGTTTGTTCTGGGCTCTGACACCAAATTTTACAACCAGAATTTTGGGTTAAGATAAAGTTTTAGGCATTCACAATTTTTAGGAGTCAAAGCATCAATACTCACATTTTGTTTTGGGCCAACACGAAAGTAGATAAAAGAGCTAGAACTAAAACAACATGTACTTGGTAAATAAATTTCAAACAACATGTGGTGTTTTTGAACTTCTAGAACTTGCTTTTGGTAAAAAGCTCCCCGAAATTCTATGGCAAATTGAAGGAAAAAAACATTTCTCTAATACCAATTTTCACAGCATGCTAATCTTTCACGTCAAAAGCTTGATGTGAAAAGTTCCGGAAAAGCGCTTTTGCCATTATTTTATAGGTATAAAGCATGAGCTATGGTATGGCATATGGAAGCGTGAAGCAATCAACCAAGAATCCTACGAGATAAAGCTTTGTTTCTTCAAATCATATGCATGTTGGATGATAAAGAATTCAATTTGTTATTTAATTCTTTGAAGCTTCGGAATATATAGGAGTTCAACTCTACATGGGATTCCATGGTCAACAAAATATTATTAAGCCAGTCAAGGAAATTCTATAAGACATCAATAAATTGTTTGCAAGAAGAAGAAAAAAACTGTCAAGAAGATCAAACTGGAGACTTACTCCCTAGTCTAGCTCCTGCATTGGCATTTGTAGGCATCCAAAATTTCAATCAATGACAATTTATCAAGTGTAATACAAGCTTACGAATATAATACAATCATTGGCAAATAAAAAAAAAACCGTGTCTAATAAGTCTCAAATTAATGGTACACAAATGGCCATTATCAATATTAAACACACGTGTCTCAACAAAATTTGACCACTTGTCAAATAAATGATCTTTACATTTTTAAAATAAATAAATACATGAATAAAGTTCAAGGTGCTCTTCAAGTAAATATTGGTTTTATCTCTATAAAAATAAAAATAAGAAAGAGATAATAATTGAGTAGCCATAGTATTGTAATAGCTTTCATTCATCTACCACTATAAATACTGGTGACTTCCATCACAATTTGAGGACACATGTCTTCGTAAAGTCAGGTTTCCATATACCTAATCTAGCCAAATAGAAAACTTTATCGAATTGAAGCAGACCTCAGGTCTTTTCTTATCTTTCTCTTGTGAGCCTTTATTCTTAAGCCACAAATCAAGCAAAGCAGAAAACTATATCAGATTGAAACTCTAAAGCAATAAAGAATTTTCTTGATTAAACTTTCAATCTCAAAGCAGGCATCATGATGAAACTCCATCAACCGATAAAATTCTTGAAGATCTGAGACTCGAATCCATGAAATTTGTTGCGAAACTTACAAGCTTATCTTCGTCTATCAAATAAAAGAATGTACTGCTAAGTAATCAAGTCCACACAACATAAATTTGTCATTTTTCTTCACTCACGCGATTTTCCTCTAAAAGTACAATCTACATGTCTTAATTAATTATTTGTTAGACTTAGAGTAGGATTAATTATATAATTTTAGTTTTAATTCGTTTTTAACTTAGTTTGTTGTATGTTAATAGGAAATCATGTTTAAAAAAGGACATAATTGAACAAAAGAGAGAAAGACCAGTCGAATAGTTAAAATTGTACATTCGAATGCATTACGTCAGCCCACATCAGCCGTTCAAACGGTGGTGTTTAGTGATCAAACGGTGCGTCAAACAGAAGCCAAGTGTCAGAAACTATGGAGACCTATTTTGTGCATCAGAAGCAAGTCCAAAGCCTATCAAAAAATACTGGGGGCATTCAAAACCGGTTGGAACGGGCATTCGAACGGTGGTTGAGTCCGTTCGAATGGTTGGCCAATTTGTGCAAATTTTGGAAGTCTATAAAAGCAAGGCTTGTATCCTAGTTTAGGGCGGTTGTTTCTTTTACAAATTTTAGGTTTTAGAGAGCTTTTTAATAGGTTTTACGTAGCTTTTCAACTAGTTCTTCAATTTTTGTAATTAAAATCATAGTTTTCAATATGATTTCAATATATATTTGTGTATCTATCATGGAGATGAGTAGCTAAATTACATCTTGGAATCAATTGTGAAGATCAATTGAAGATATTGAATGAATAATGGAGGTAAATTGGTTTTAATATTTAAATCTTCTTCATCTTAATTCTTTGGGATCAAAACCCTAGATATTCAAGAAAACCTAGATGTTTGATTATGCCTGATAATATTTATGCACAAACCTTAGTTTAGTATATTTATTGCACAAGTTGGTGGTATGTATCTTTGATTATAAACCTGATTTAATCTAGATTTGATTGTTAAAGAATAATTATTTTTATCTCAAAATCCTCCGAATCAAAGACTCACGATGCAATCAATGATTTGAGTTATCAAAAGCCTCCACTAGAATTTCGAGTGAAGCAATTGTTTGGATCAATAGATCTCGAGACTTTCTTTTATTGAATTAAAATCGTTTTCATAGTTTAGTTTAGAATAAACAAACCACTTTTAAAGTTAAGGTTTTAGGTTTCCTTTCAGAAGCAATTTCATTGTTTTGTGCTATATGAGAAAGTGTGAGTGTTTCCTTGAGGACTCGACTCTGGACTTTGCTGGATTATACTGCTTCGACATCCTATGCTTGAGATATCTAAGGATCTTTCCGAAGACACTGTTTGGTGTAAGTTATATTTTGGTGCTATTGTAGGGGAACATTTTGCACATGTGACTGCAAGAGGCGTGCTTATAAAGCGTGAACCTTAGTCAAAGCAAAACAAGCGAGTTGCTTCACCATCAATATCAACAATAACGGAGGAATCGTCAGCTAAGGCCTAATCGGTAACTTCCTTCCATCCCTTGTACATGCTAGATTTTAGGATTTTTGTGTTTTTTTTAGGGGTCTAGGCATTTTGTAGTTAGAAGACAGAATGCTAGAGACGACTAGGCTTACGTGCTAAGTACTTATCGGTGGTTTTGCTTTGTGTGTGGATTTTGCTAGTTCGGTTGGGTTATTTTGAATTGAATTGAATTGGTGGTTTATAGTCTGAGGAGATTGGAGGCAAGGAAGGAAATATTTGTGAATTACTTATTATAAAGGCGTAGATAGTCTCTTATGTCTGCATTGCATATGTATATCACATTACATTCGGGACAGTTATAACCGTCCAGTGAAAATTGACCCTTGCACAAACCTTCCTTTGAATTACTTCTCGTATTCCCCCAGTCGAACATCATGCCCTTACTGCCCGTTGGTAGTTGATCTCGTACCTATTCCCATGGCTAACATTAATGAAGGGGTGATCCCACCAAGACTTAACCCCAATGATGATCCCAATACGGTAGATCTCGAGAAAGGAAGTAACTTAGGGGAAGTAGGTGCCCATAATTAGACTATGCGGGATTACATGAATCCCATAAGGTAAACCCCAACATCATGAATAGTACTTCCCGCGCCCTAAGCCACGATAAATCTTAAGCTGGGAATGCTTTAAGCCTTGCCCACTTTTTACGGTATGGATTCTAAGAAGCCCTACACATATATCAAAGACTTTAAGGATGCTTGCTCAATCTTTCAGGATAACTCTTGTCCTAGGAAAGATATCAAAGACTTTAAGGATGCTTGCTCAATCTTTCAGGATAACTCTTGTCCTAGGGAAGTTTTACTTTTAAAACTTTTCCCTTTCACTCTTAAAGATGAGGCCAAGACATGATTCAATACATTGAGGCCTATGTCTATTCACTCTTAGCAGACACTGCAAGGGGAATTCTTGAGAAAGTTTTTTCCTAAAAATAGAACCGAGGTGATTCATTGCAATATCTCTCAATTTGCCCCCAGACAAGGTGAAACCTTCTTCTAATGCTAGGAAAGGTTTTAAAAGCTGTTAAATTCGTGTCCGTACCATAGGTTTGCTGATTGGCTTATTATTAATAGCTTTTACTCTTCATTTACCCCTCAATTAAAGATGTTTGTGGAGTTTATATGTGCAAGGACTTATCTTGATAAAAATCCTACTGAAGC
The DNA here is from genome assembly GCA_033060915.1 of Euryodendron excelsum. NCBI lineage: Eukaryota > Viridiplantae > Streptophyta > Magnoliopsida > Ericales > Pentaphylacaceae > Euryodendron > Euryodendron excelsum. Next base: position 43,091,007 of record CM065381.1, on the reverse strand, counting down.
GTACAACTATTTTGACTATCTAGCCAACTTGGCTAGAGATCGTTCCACAACAGGGACTCAAAATTCCAATGCTAGGCTCACCATACACACAGAGTTAAGTATCAACTTGGGAAAGTTGATGATTTGAATGTTGGAGCTACCACGCTTTCCTGCAAGTTAGACACAATGAAGATACAAAAGGTAAATGCCATAGGGGTTGAGCCCACTAGTTCACCATGTTTAGTGTGTGACACTATGGAGCATGACACTGTAGCATGTCCAGTTATACCAAGAGTGAGAGAGGCTTTGCATGGCCAAGCTAATGTGATTGGCCAATACCAGGGAGGATTCACAGACCAAAGGAGTGGGTGAAACCCTTACTCTAATGCATACAACCTAGGTTAGCGGGACCATCCTAATTTTGGTTAGAGAAATGAGGGTCCACAAAACCCTCAAGCTTACTAAGGACGGCCTCAAAACCCTTAATCTTACCAGTCCCAACCACAACCGCAAGCACAACCCTTCTAAGCCCCACAACCTGTGCCTTACCAACCTCAACCTACATAGTACCAACCTCCTCCCAGACACACTGTTGATGACAATATCAACCAATTAGTTAATGATTTAAGAGGAGTTACTAACAAGGTGGATATGACAGAACAAATGCTTGACTAACACACAATTATATTGAATGACATTAAAAAAAACATAGCTATAATGTCATAAGCTTTGGCTCCACAGGTATCGGGGAGATTTTCGACCCAACCCTAACCAAACCCAAATAAGCTTGCCAATCTAATTAAGACCCATCATGAATAGGTCAATGGCATCACAATCCTTCGAAGTGGAACCATCATTAATAAAATCATTCTGCTTAGAAAGGAACCTCCTAGGGTTAGTGATAAAGGGAAGGGAGTTGAGAATGAGAAAGTGAGAGTGGAGATTGAGAGGGGGCATGATGTCGATGAGAGTGAGAAGGAAAGATTCAGAGTTAAGCTAGTCTTCAAGCCACTTAGTGTGCCCAATGATGAGGGCATTAATGCAATAGAACATACCACATTCCTTCATAGATTACTCAAACCTAAAGATGAGCTTTTAAATTCTAAAATCTATGAGATGTTTAAATATGTTAAAGTAAATATCCCTCTTTTAGATGATATCAAGCAGAATCCTTCCTCTACTAAGTTTCTGAAACAATTATGGACAATCAAGCGTAAGCTTCGTGTGCAAAAGGAGGTTCTTTTGCCTGAACAAGTGAGTGCTATTCTTTAACACAATGTCCATCCCAAATACAAAGATCTTGGATGTCCTACTATGTCATGTGTTATTGGGACACACAAGATTGGATAAGCTTTGCTTGATCTAGGGGCTAGTGTGAATTTACTTCCATATGTGTTAGTAACTGAGTCTTGGTGAGCTTAAACCTACTAGTATTACCCTCAGCTCACTGAAGATTCTTAGTAAATTCACTTGAGAAGATTCTTGATGTGGCTCCCCCCTACTCTTGGGTTTGCTGTATACTTGAGACTTGCTATTTCCCACACCCTTGCTAGTTTACACTTCCTAGGCTGTTGTGGCTCAAAAACATGGTATTCAAGGCATTCCATTGCATTTTTGGGCACTCAAGCCCTTGTTGCAGGCTCCTTCAGGAAGTAGAACAACTAATCCTTCATGGACATGTCTTTCATGTCAAGCATTGGGCAAAGATCTTGCTTGACGAAGCCACCAGATTGGCCCCAAGGTGCACTGCGCTTTCATTAGGCCCACCGGCCCCATTACTTGTTGTTCTGGGAAAGGATAGCCAGTTGAGCTCCACTTGAACTCCTCCTATCTTGGTATTACTGCATAGGCCCAACCATTGCTTCATGTGCATCGTCCTCCACCTCCGTGGCACTCTTGGATATGCACGTAGTTGCTTTGGATGCCTTCTTGTCCTCTTTGGCATCCCTTGTACCCTCGTCGACACGTTGGCACAAGAACTTGGCATTTGCATATGGCGTGTTTTCCACCGATGCTTTGGTCTCACTTTGCTCCATTATCACACGTAGGCACGTGGCTTGGCGCTTGCACTTCTTCAACTTATGCTTGGCCCACTATTGCTCCATTGACCCCATTGCCACTCGCTATTTAGAGGTGCATCAACGCGATAACACAACCCTTGGAGCTTTCCAAGTCTTGCCTGTCATCTTGGGCTTGTCTATCACACTTCTTGTTGAGGCACCATCCCTCATAGGCTCGAGTGCTCTTACCCGATCCCATTATCTTGTGGCCACTGTGGCATTACAACCACCGAACCCACTGGCATGCACTCTCCGTGCTTAAGTCACCATCCTCTAATACCAACTGTCACATGCCGACACATTGTGAGCTAGGCAGTTACAAGTGAGGCTCGTGCAGTGCTTGCCAAGTTCGTCTGACAAGTCAGCCAAACCCGAATCATCTCATTTGGAAACTAGAATCAAACATTGATGGCCAACTATCAAGAAACCTCTGAGGAGAATGGATGGAAGTAATAACACATATTTCATTCATAAAGCATCATTACATAGCTCATTTTATGTACAAGAGGTGCCTCAAGGCTTACAAGAAGTAGTGGGGTAGGAAGAAAAAGGTATGAGCATACCCCATCATTATAGTAGCATTCTAAGCAATTTATGAACTTCCAAGGAAAAATATAGTGTGTGCTTGAGGAGTCATAATGGCCTCCTAAAAATTGTACAAAACACAATAAATAGAACCTTTTAAAAACTATAAATTAGGTTTTAAGAGGGTCCTATAGAAAAAAAACAAGCTACATTTGGATTTAGGAGCTTCAAGATATGCGATGCCAAAGTTCAGGCCAAAAGGTGTAACGAGTGTAAACCTGGGCTAGGTGGCTGGCATACACGGCAGGCCAAAGTGAGGTTACCTGGGGCCTTGTTGGGCGCCTGGTGAGGTTATCTGCACAGCATCTGGGCACTGGCCTTACACATGGGCTCAACTGGCTAGCAGGGTACGGCGCTGGTGAGGTTAGCTAGCCCCCTACCCTGCTGGTGGCTAGCTAGTTGGTGAGGTTATGCTGCCCTCACGTGCTTGGCTGGCTACCTTGGTCGCTGCTTGCTGTTGCTGGTGGCTTCCTTGGTTGCCTCCTCAGGCCATTCTTGGGACGCCTTTGTATTATCTTGGTCATTGTTTGGGCATTGTTTGGGCAATGTTTGGATAAGGTTTGGACAACCCTTAGGCACAAGTTTGGCACACATTTGAGTTGTCATGGGATGCGAAAAAGTGGACCATGACACTCTCCCTCACTCAAACTGTCACCGTCTTTGGTGACAAAGATTTGATTGGTTGAATTTTGAGTTAAAATTGTGTTGCCCCTCAGACTATCTCGACAGTTAATGAGCTGCATCTCTAGCTTTTCGCTTCTCAAAGATATTTGGCTAAAGTGGGGCACACAGCTTGGCCAACCCCAACACAAGCTGATGCACATGGTCTACTCATCTTGATGAAGTGGTTGATTTGGCCTCTTTAGTCGGGTGCCTTGAAAATCCATCTCCAAGTCACCTTCTCGAACGCTGTATTGATTTGGCCACCTTGGCTGGTGTAAACACCCCATTTTTTCCTGCTCTGCAATCTCCGGTCCGACTAGACTCATATTTAAATCAACACAGACATATTCAAGTTCAAATCAACTTTTCAAACTCGAATTCAATCAATCAGTCGCTTCGTGGGCTCGTCGAGCCTAATAGAGGCAAAACGACCAAAATGCCATTGTGACATTGCTTGGTCCAATTCCAATTGGCACGTCCTCCTAGAGACGGTAAGTCCCTGTTTCAATTTCAAATTTAATTTCAAGTCCAATTCTAATTCAAATCAAATTTGACATGCCTTTCTGTAAGCATCCTATTTTTGCTCGCTCGGCAATCTCCGAGCTGACCAAGCTCTTTTTAACTTGAATTTAGTCCACCAGTTTCTCAGGCCCGTAGGGCCCATCACATGCATAGGCTATCAAAATTGCATGATAGTCAACTAGATCATTTCGAGTCAGTTCGCCCAAATCTAGTCAAAGATACGTTTTCAGATCCCAAGTTGCCGACCTTAAACATTTTGCCTAAATGGACACTGGCGCCACTCCTTCCCGTAGTGGCGCCAAGCCAAAAAAATGCATGCTAGTACAGGCGCCACTCCTAGTGGCGCCAATGTAAACTTTGGCCTGTCGCCACTGCAACAGGCGCCAGTGTTGTCCAACCTCTATAAATACAGAGTCTCATTCAACATGAAAAAGATCTGCAAACTCAACCTAAAAATCATATAATTTGATATACAGAGCTTGAGCACCTCCTAAACCGTAGCCTCCTTAGGTTTTCTAAACCCTAGCCACCTTACACAAACCCTAGCCTCCTATACGCTCATACACACCCCCGTACACTCATACACTAGCCTTCAACCATCCTTTGAAGACTTAACGAGCTGCAATCCAAAGCTTGAAAACAACTCTTGAAGACTGAAGGTGAAGATCAAGACAAAGACCGAAGATCGAAGACCGAAGATCGAAGACCGAAGATAGCACGGCGCGCAAAATAACAAGACATATGGTAGGCTCCCTATTTAAATTTCCGCATTTCCCCCCTCTCTCTTCTCTCTCCTAACCCACTTGGGTTTTCTCTATTTTAATCCCCCATCTCTTTCCCCCCCTTTCTTTGCATGCTTGAAACAAGGGGATTCCCGGTCCATGTGTAAGATTGGGCTATTGGAGAGTCACCGTGTCGGGGGCTTTCTTCTAGTCTAACCAGAGACCACGTGGGTCCGACCCCCTTGATTATGTGGTGAAGCCTTAGCCTTGTATGTTCACGACCCCAAATTGCATTGTGCATATCATAATCTTGCATCTTCCAAAAACCGTTTTCAAAGTTGTTTTCAAAATCGTTTTCAAACTTGTTCTCAAAATTTCATCAAAATCTCTTTTTCGAAAACTTGTTTTCAAAACCACAATCCTAGGGTGATTCTAGCCTTTCCATGGCTAGGGTTGCTTTAGGAAAGTGTTACATTTAAAGTGACCAATACAGTCCATATTTTCAAATCTTGTTGTTTTCAAAACCGCTTTCCTAAAGTGGTTCTAGCCTTCCTATGGTTAGAATTACTTTAGGAAAGTGAGATGTTTTTACACCTTCTAAAAATTCTCTTTCCAAATCCTTCCTCCTAAAAATTTCTCTTTCAACATACTTTTCTAAAACTCTCCTCTCCAAAGTTGTTTTCAAAAACTCCCTCCAAAATCTATTTTTCAAAACTCCATTTTTCAACTCTTTTCCAAAATCCTCTCTTCAAAATCCACTTTCTAAAAACGTTCCCCAAAAATCTCTTTAAAAACTCTCTTCAATAATCTTTTACCAAAAACCTTCCTAGAGAAACTCTCTCCAAAAATCTTTTCAAAAACTCTCTTTCCAAAATCTTCCTTCTAGAAATTCCCCTCTAGGATTTTCCTTCCAAAATCTACGTTTCCAAAAACACACTTTCCAAAAACTCCTCTTTAAAATCTCTTTAAAAAAACTCTCCCTTCAAATTCACTTCCCAAAAACTTCTCCCTAGGATTTCCTTCCAAAAACTCGTTTCCAAAAACGTACTTTCCAAAAATCTTTTTTTTTTAAAGCCCAAGTCAAGCCCTAGAACTCGCAATTAGGAAACCCTAATTTTCTTTCCAAAAACATGATTTCAAACTTTGCCCCAAGCCTAGGTTTTTAAAATCTCTTGTTTTCTACATCAAAACTATACATATTTCCAAAACCCTATTTTCTATGTCAAAACTATAGTCTTTTAAATCTTAGGGTTTCTAGAAACATCCCCTTTCCAAATCCTTGTCAAATCAAATCTTCCCTTTAGGAAACCAAATCCAATCTCCCCGTTTAGGAAACTAGATCTCGTTCTCCGTTTTTGAAAACAAAATCAAATCTTTTCTTTTAGAAACCAAATCCAATCCCTTCCTAATCCAAGCCTTTCCTAATTCAATTCCTTCCTAAACCATAAGTTTCCTAAACCTAAACTTTAAATCGTTCCTTAAATTTCAAAATCCAAATTTTTCCTAATTCAAATCCTTCCTAAACTTCCACTTTCCTAAATTTTAAATTTCCAAAACTTGAACATAAAAATCTTTCCTCAATTTTAAAACTCAATTTCCACATATTTCCTAATTCAACCATTTCCTAATTCTATCCTCTTTTCAAATCTTAACTTCTTAAACCTAAGTATTCAAACCTTTCCTAAATTCAAACTTTTCCTAATCTCAAGATTTTCTAAAAAACTCTAAAATTTTCAAAATCTTAAACTTTCTAAATGTCAAATCTTTCTAAAATTCTAAGCTTTCTAAATTCAAAACTTTCTTAAGTTAAGACTTTCTAAATCTAAAACTTCCTAAAATGAAACTTTCCAATTTTTAAACCTTTCCTTTTTCAAACCTTTCCAATTTTCAAAACTTTCCGATTTTCAAAACTTTCCTAATTTGGGAACTTTTCCAATCTGAAAACCTTTCCTTTTTCGAAAACTTTCTAAACTCGAAACTTTCCAATTTCAAAACTTTCCTAAACCTAAAACTTTCCTAATTCAAAACTTTCTTAATTTGAAACTTTTCAAAAATGAAACTTTCCAAAAATAACATTTTCCTAATTCGAAACTTTCCTAATCCAAATCTTTCCTAAATTCCAAGTTTCCAAATCTTCCAAATCCAACATTCCAATCCAATATTTCTTAATCTCAAGTCTTTCCTAGGTCTCCTATCGTTCCTAAGTTTAGGTTTCCTAAACCTCTATCTTTCCCCAACCAAGTCTTTCCAAAATCAATCTTTCCAAAGCAAGTCCAATCTTCTCAATTTCAATTTCCAATCTCCTCTTCTAATATCAAATCAAATCCAATTTTCAATTTAATATCTTTCTTCCAATCCAATCTCTCTCTTCAAGTCAATCTCTTTTCAATCGGACTCCGGTCCGAACTACGACTGACCTGATTCCCCCAAAGGGATACGTAGGCAACCTTCATAGGTGCGGTCATAACACTTTTCAAACTTTCAATTCCACCCTCATGGGTGCGGTCTCCCTATTTTCAAATCTCAAATTCCAATTTCAAAATTTTTACTTTCAAATTTCTATTTCCAAATTTTCAAACTTTCCAATTTCAATTCCATCTCTTCAAATCTATTTTCAAATCAAATCAATTTCAAATCAATCTCTTTCAAATCTATTTTCTAACTATCTTATCTTGCACTTGCACATCATGCATCATGTTAGTTTCTTTTCAAACATTCTTTTTCAAAGTGGATAGGATTGAACATTAGTTAGGTGAAGACTTTCATAGGTGAATCTAGGGTAGATTGACATGTAGGTACCGAAAGGGCGGGGTAGGGTGATAGCTTAGTGCGTCTTCCCTACACGTAACCAACCTCCGAACCTAGATCACTGTTTTCGAAAGACCAAAAGGAGTTATTTTCCAAAAAGGGCTAAATGTTTTCCAAAGGTTGCCAAACAACCTGTTTTCCTAAAAACCCTCTCTTGAGGTGATATTTTCAAAACCTTTTTCAAAAACCCTAAGTGTAATCTTCGGATTATTCTTAGTTTTTAGGTGACCTAACTCACCTTAATCAAGTTAGGTGGCGACTCCAAATTTTTTTCAAAAGCCCTTTATTCAAATCAAATTTTCAATTCAAACCTAGTCGCACTCATTCTTTTAGGAGGGTGAGTTCTAACAAGAGAGTCCAGTATTTTTCCCGCTTGTGTGAGTATTCCTCGAGTACGAAAACTCTGGGCGTGACACTTTCGAGAAAGTTGATCCCTCAAGTGATAAGACCATTTAATCCGGCATGTTTTTTGAGAAAACTCTTGAGAACGGTAAGTCCCTTCAAACCTGTCGATCGGGATGAAACCCAAGTCTTTGAGATTGTAGAACGGTCCACCTTTGGCTCCTACTAGCCTGCAAATGAAGAATGTCCGTTATTGGGCACTTCTTTCGAGAAAGTTAATTCCTTAGACGATAAGTCCACTTAGCAGCTTCCTTAGATCAGACAGTCTCCGGAATGAACGTGAACTGTCAGAGTGATAGAAACACTCACAAACATCGCGACTGTCACAGTGGCGAAAACACTCGCAAACAGGTCGACATTGAGAATTGCCAACAAACCCTTATATGTCAAGGGATTGAATTAGCCTCTTGGCCTGACAGGTTTACCAAAGGAAGAGATATCTTTGGAAACCATCTCGTTATAGACTGCTAAAGTGATGGAAACAGTCAAAACTCAGGTCAACACCAGTGCCTGCTAGCCCACTCTAATAAAAAAATGACCATTTTGCCCCTAGGCATCTGAGCGCTTGTAAGAACCACACCGACTCTGGGTATCAAACCCATAACCTTCCGAGAATGCTTTTAATAGTATTCCCGACCTTTTAATACCTTTCCGGATCATTCTGAGTCAATTCTAGCAAATCTAGTGCAAAATAATTGTTTTGCCCTTGGTGGGCCGGTCGTCTTTTCCAATCACACCGGTTCTGGGTATCAAACTGGCACTCCCTTGATACACTCTAGATAGTATTTCCAACCTTCAAGTCCTCTTATGAGTCATTCTGAGTCCATTCTGGTGGTTTTTTTGGTCTGGTTGACCGTTTTGCCCTTAAAAGCTCGGTCAACAATTCTGACCTTATTTTTCAAGTTCCTTACCCCTGTGACACTATTTTAGGGGTTTCTACCCATTTTCAGCCTTCTGGAGCATTCCTGGATCTTTCGGAGTCACTTCTAGTGAAGCTAACCCAAAAATTACATGGTAGTCACTAATACTGGCGCTCAAATCTTTTCCCTTGCATATCAATGGTTGAAAGATACTTTTCTTGCCGCTCTAAAACATTTCCTAAGTGGCTGGCCCACTAGCAATGGCACTAAGCCAAAAATAGGCCTGGCGCCACTCCTAGTGGCACCAATATAAAGTTTGCCCTGATGCCACTACAATAGGCGCCAAGCTAGTCTAGTGTTTATAAATATAGAGCCTCCCCCTATATGAAAAGGGTCGGCAATCTGAGTCCAAAAACTTTGTCTCTTGATATACAAATCTCGAAGTCTCTCCAAACCCTAATTTTCTTAGGCTTTTTCAAACCCTAGCCCCCATACACTTTAACCCTAGTATACATACACTCAATACACTCCTATACGAGCCTCCAAGCCGACCAATGAAGACTCAATGTGTTGCAATCTCAAAGCTCTCGAAGATCAAAGCAAAGTAAAGCAAGCAAATTAAAGAAGACACAAGGTTGGTTTTCCATTTACGTTTATACAATTTCCCTCCTCTCTCTTCTTTCCCTTAACCCACTTGCGTTTTTTTCTATTTTAATCCCCTATCTTCTTCCCCCCCCCCCCCCCCCCCCCCCCCCCCTATTCTTGCATGCATGGAACAAGGGAATCCTCGATTCATGTGTAGGAATGATGGTTGAAAGTCATCGTGTCGAGGGCTTTCTTCTAATATAACATTAAACCATGTGGATTTGGCCCCCTTGATTATATGGTGAAGCCAACCTTGTATGTTTACGACCCCACTTGCATTGTGCATATCATACTCATACATCTCTTGAAAATTATTTTCTAAACTTGTTTTCAAAACTTGTATCAAAATCTTTTACAAAAGTTGCATTAAAAATCTTCTCCTTCAAACTTGTTTTCAAAAATCACAATCTTAAAATGATTCTAACCACTCCATAGTTAGGGTTGTTTTAAGAAAGTGTTACATAAGTTTTGGGTGTAAATCCTAAAATTGATTTTGTCAAAATCATAATCCTAAGGTAATTCTAGCCATTCTATGGTTAGGGTTGCTTTAAAAAAGTGTTATATTTAATGAGACTAATATGGTCCATATTTTTAAATCCTTGTTGTTTTCAAAATCACAATCCTAGAATGGTTCTAATCTTCTTATGGTTAGAATCGTTTTAGGAAAGTAAGATAATTTTAGAGACTTACAAAAGTTCACATTCAAATCCTCTTTTCAAAATTTCTTTTTAAATCTTCTCCAAAATCTTTTTACAAATCCACTTCCTAAAACTTCTTTTCAAATCTCTTCCCTTAAAACTCTTTCCAAAAATCTCCTTTCTAAAAACTCTTTTTTCAAAGTTCTACTTTTCAAAATCTCTTTTTATTGAGGTTTAAGTCAAGCTCTAGATTTCATTATTAGGAAACCCTAGTTTTCAACTTCCTTTTTCTGCATCCAAGCCTAGGTTTCCAAAACTATTTTCTATATCAAAATCATAAGTTTTCGAAACTTCTTTTTTTTTTTTTCACATCAAATCATAAACTTTCAAATCCAAGCTTTCTAAATCTCATCCTTTCCAATTCTAGGTCAAATCTAATCTTTTAACTTAGGAAACCAAATCTACCTCCGCTTTTGGAAACAAAATCAAATCTTCTCTTTTGGAAACAAAATTCAATCTTTTAGAAAATAGAAATCAAATCTTTTCTAAATCAAACTTTCCTAATTTCAACTTTTCCTAATTCAAATCTGATCTAATTCCAACCTTTCCTAATTCCAGTCCTTTCAAATTTTGTACCTTCCTAAATCTTAACTTTCCAAGACTCAAACTTTCAAATCTTCCCTAAATTTTAAGTTGACAATCTTTCTAAATTTAAACCTTTTCTAATTTTTAAACTTTCTAAATTCTAAATCTTTCCAAAATTCCAAACTTTCTTAAATCTAAGACTGTCCAAAATGCAAATCTTTCCAAATTCATAAACTTTTCTAAAACGAAAGTTTTCTAACTTGGCACTTTCCTAAAACGAAACTTTCCTAACTTGGCTTAAGCACCCCATTTTTGTCGGCTCGGCAGTCTCCAGTCCATCCAGACTTGAGTTCAAGTCAATATGGACATATTCCAATTTAGATCAACTTTTCAAGTCTAATCCCATTAATCGATTGCTTCGCGGGCCCGTTGGGCCCAAATAGAGGCAAAATGACCAAAATGCCCTTGAGGGCATTGTCTGTCCAATTCCAGTAGGCACGTCTTCTCGAAGACGGCAAGTCCTCTTTTCCAATCCAATTCCAGTCCAATTCTAATTCCAAATCCACTTTGGTAAACTCAAGAAAGTTGATTCCTTGAGGCAGTAAGTCCCTCCTGTCCGACACGTTTCTAAAGAAAATCTTCAGAACGGTAACTCCCTTCAAACTCGTCTACAGAGACGAGACTTCAAGTCTCCTAGATGGTAGAACAGTCCACTTTTGGCGCCTACTAGCCCGCCAATGTAGAAATGTCCGTTTCAGCACGCCTTTCAAGAAAGTTGATTCCTTAGGCGCTAAATCCACCTAGCAGTTTCTAGAGATTAGGCAATCTCTGAAATGATCACAACCATTTAGAGTAACGAAAATACTTGTAAATGTCGCAATCGTCAAAGTGACGAAAACACTTGTAAATAGGTCGATATAGGGAATTGCAAACAAATCCCTATATCACGGGACCGCCGTCAGAGTGACGAAAACACTCAAAACCCAGGTCAACACTAGTGCCTGCTAGCCCACTTTAGTGAAAAATGACCAAATTGCCTCTAGGGCCATTTTTTGGCGCGTTTCTCGAAACAGTACCTAAGTTCTCATAACTGTAAGTCCAGTATTTCAAGATGTCTTAAAGACAATCCGACATAATTAGGTGCCTTCCAGTTAGTTTTGGGCCAGTTCTGAGACATTTCGATCAAGATGACCATTTTGCCCTAGGCATCCGAGTACCCTGGGAGCCACACCGGCTCTGGGTATTAAATCGGTAACCTCCTGGGGATGCTTTTTATAGTGTTCCCGACCTTCCATTATCTTTCCGGATCGTTCCGAGTTAGTTTCGGCAAACCCAATGCAAAATGACCATTTTACCCCTAGTGGCCCGGTCGTCTTTTCTAACCTCACCGGCTCTGCATATTAAACCGGTAACCTCTTGGGTAGTAGTCACTAAAAAGCATAGTAGAATCTTCTGAAGATACGTTGGATATACTAAAAAATGCATAGTAGTCACTAATACAGGCGTCTAAATCTTCTAAAGATACGTTGCTTGCTGACCTTAAACCTTTCCTAATTGCTAGTGGTGCCAAGCCAAAAAATGGCTTGGTGCCACTACTAGTGGCGTGAATGTAATCTTTGGCCTGGCGCCACTGCAGCAGGCGCTAGGTCTATCTTTTGTCTATAAATACAGAGCCTCTTCCAGCGTGAAAAAGGTCCGCAAACTCAGTCTGAAAACCCTTTTCCTCGATATACAGAGCTCGCAGCCTCCCCAAACCCTAGCTTCCTTTAGGTTTTCCAAACCCTAGCCACCATATACAAAACCCTAACTTCCATACACTTAAGCCCTAGCATACATTCACCCTTATACACTCATAAATCAGCCTCCAAAGCCTCCATTGAAGATTTGAAGTGCTGCAACTCCGAAGCTCTCGAAGATTAAAGCAAGCATTCGAAGATCAAGGTGAAGACTGAAGCGAAGATCGAAGTAAAGAAAGCGAACAAAGCAAAGCGGATAAAAACAAAACACTAGGTAGGCTTCCTATTTAAGTTTATGCAATTCCCTCCTCTCTCTTCTCTCTTCGAACCCACTTGGGTTTTCTTCTATTTTAATCTCCCATCTTCTCCCCCCCACCCTTTCTTGCATGTTTGAAACAAGGGACTTCCCAGTTCCATGTGTAGGATTAGGCTATTGAAGGTCATCGTGTCGGGAGCTTTCTCTTAGTCTAACCAGAGACCACGTGGGTTCGGCCCCCTTGATTGTGTGGTGAAGCCTTTAACCTTGAATGTTCACGACCCCAACTTACATTGTACATATCATGATCTTGCATTCCTCCAAAATTCGTTTTCCAACTTGTTTTCAAAAGCTTGCATCAAAATCGTTTTCAAACCTAGCATTCAAATTTTCCTCTTCAAAACTTGTTTTTCAAAAATGACAATCCTAAGGTGATTTTAGCATTTCCATGGCTATGATTGCTTTAGGAAAGTGTTACATTTAAAGTGACCAATATGATTCATATTTTCAAATTCATTGTTGTTTTCAAACCATTATTTTAGAGTGGTTCTAACCTTCTTATGGTTAGAATTGCTTTAGGAAAGTGAGATATTTTTATGGGCTATCTAAAAGCTCTCTTTTCAAATCTCTCTTTCTAAAAATCTCTTTTCCAATATACTTTTTTAAAAACTCTCCCCAATCTCCTTTCCAAAGATTGTTTTAAAAAAACTCCCTTCAAAATCTATTTTCCAAAATTGCTTTTTAAACTCCTTTCCAAAAAAAAAAAAAAAAAATGCTCTTCAAAATTCACTTCTTAAAATACTCCCTAAGTTTTCTTCCTAAAAACTCTTCCCACAAAATCCTTTTCTAAAACTCATCTCAAGTTTACTTTCTAAAAAACTCTTTGCTAGGATCTTCTTCCAAAAATATTTCTTTCCAAAAAGTTTTACTTTCTAAAAACTCTTTACCTTGGAGCCCAAGTCAAGCCCTAGGGCCAACGATTAGGAAACCCTAATTTTCTTGCCAAAAACATGATTTTCAATCTTGCCTTAAAACATGGGTTTCTAAAACCTCATTTTTTACATCAAAATCACAAGTTTCCAAATCCTATTTTCTACATCAAATTGTAGACTTCAAAATCTAGGGTTTCCAAAATTCCACCTTCTAATTCCATGCCCAATCCAATCTCTCATTTAAAAAATTAGATCCTATCCTCCGTTTTTGGGAAACAAAATCAAATCGTCTCTTTTTAGAAACAACATCCAATCCTTTGTTTTAGGAAATAGGAATCTCAATCCTTCCAAATCCAAATCTTTCCTAATTCAAATCCTTCCTAATCTCATACTTTCCTAAACCTTCTAAATCTTTCCTTAAGCTTTAAGCTTCCAAATCTTTTTTAATTCTAACCTTTCTTAATTCCATGCCTTTCCAAATTTCAACTTTCCAAAATCTAAAATTTTCAAATCTTTCTTAAACTCAAACCTTTCATAATCTTAAGTATTTTTAAAACTTAAACCTCAAACATTTTCAAAATTCTAAACTTTCTAAAGACAAATCTTTCTAAAATCCTAAACTTTCTAAATTCAAAATTTCCAATTTTGAAACTTTCCAATTTTAATTCTTTCCTAATTTGAAAATTTTCTAATTCAAAACTTTCTTAAAATGAAACTTTCCTAATTCATAACTCACCTATTCCGAAACTTTCCTAATTCAAAACTTTCCTAAATCTTAAACTTTCCTATTTTAAAACTTTTCAAATTCAAAACCTTTTCTAATTCGAAACTTTCCTAAAATAAAACTTTCGTATTTTGAAACTTTCTTAAATCAAATATTTCCTAAATCCAATTTTTCTTAAATTCCAACTTTCCTAATCCTCTAAGTCCCACATTCGAGTCAAATTTTTCTTAAACCTCAAGTCCTTTCTAAAGCCTATCTTCCTAAAACTAGGTTTCCTAAATATCAATCTTTCCAAAACAAGTCCAAATCCTTCTCCTAAATCTCAATCTTTCCAATCAAAGTTCAATTTCCAAAATCTTTTAATTCCAAATTCCAATTTCTAATCTTCTATTCTAAGTTCAAATCAAACTCTTTTTTCCAATCAACAATCTCTTTTTCAAATCAAAACCTTCTATGTTCAATTGGACTCTTGTCCGAACTATGACTGACCTAATTCCTCAAAAAGAATGCGTAGGCAACCCTCATGGGTGCGGTCACAACCTTTTTCAAGTTTCTAATTCCATAAATTTTTCAAATCTCCAATTCTGCAACCTTTTTCAAGTTTCTAATTCCATAACTTTTTCAAATCTCCAATTCCACAATCTTTTTCAAGTTTTCAATTCCATAATCTATTTCAAATTTTCAATTCCAAAAATCTATTTTCAAATCTCTATTTCCAATATCTAAAACTTTCTTTCAAAACTCAACTCTTCTTTTCAAATCTCTTTTCAAATCAAATCAAGTCTTTGCAAATCTATTTCAAAATCAATTATTATTCTTGCATTTGCATATCATGCATTATGTCTACTTCTTTTTAAAATTTTTTTATGAAGTGGATAGTTTTGGACAATTGTTAATTAAAGACTCTAATAGGTGAATCTAGGATGAATAGATATGTAGGTAAGGGCGGGGTAGGGTGATGGCTTAGTGCGTTTTCCCTACACGTAACCAACCTCCGAACTTACATCACTGTTTTCAAAAGACCAAAACAGATTTATTTTCAAAAAAGGACTTAAATATTTTCTAAAGGTTGCCAAACAACCTCTTTTCTTAAAAACCCCCTCTTGAGGAGGTATTTCCAAACTTGTTTTCAAAAACCCTAAGTGTAGTCTTCGGATTGCATTTAGTTTTTAGGTGACCTAACTCACTTTAATCAAGTTAGGTGGCGACTCCAAATGTTTTCTAAAATCCCTTTATTCAAATCCAATTTTAATTCAAACCTAGTCACACTCATTCTTCTAGGAGGATGAGTTCTAACGAGAGAGTAGAGTATTTTTTCCGCTTGTGTGTGTATTACTCGAGTGCAAAAAATCTGGACGCGACATTGGTGCTTTCCTAAAACAGAGCTTTCCTGTTTGAAACATTCCTAATCCAGATATTTCCAAATCCAATCTTTCTTAAACCTTAAGTTTTCTAAACTCTTTCAAATCAAATAATCAAGTGTTTTCTAAATCAAATCAAATCTCTTTTCAAATCTTTCTTAAATCCAACTTTCCTAATTCGAACCTTTCTTAAGTCAAACCTTTACTAAATCCAACTTCTAAAATTGAACGTTTCAAATCTAAATTAAATAATTTCCAATTCAACTACATGTTCCAATCTTAGGAAGCCTAAACCCTAGGATACCTAAACCTTAGTTCAACTCTAATCCCAAGTTAGGAAACTTCAACTCCTTTCTAAAACTCTTTTCCAAAACCAAGTTGGTTTTCCAATTTCAATCTAAGTAAAAAATGTTTTCAAAATCTTAATCTTTCCAAATTAAGTCCGATATTTTGAAATCAAATCAATTTCAAATCCTCAAGTTATATTTCAGATTAAAGTCAATTTCAAGTTTAATTTCAAATCTTCTATTCCAAGTTCAAATCAATTCCTTTTCAAATTAAACTCTTTTCAAATCAAATCCTTTTCAAAACAAACTTTTCAAAAATCTAAAAGTATCTATTTTCAATCGGACTCTTGTCCGAACTAAGATTGACCTGATTCTCAAAAAGGGATATGTAGGCAACCCTCATGGGTGCGGTCATAACTTTTCTTAAGTTTTCAATTCCATAACCTTTTTCAAGTTTCTAATTCCATAATTTGTTTCAAGTTTCAAATTCCAAAATCTATTTTCAAATCTCAAATTTCAATTTCTAAAACCTTCTTTCAAATATCAAATATTCTCTTCAAATCTATTTTTAAAATCAAACCTTCTTATCAAATCTATTTCAAACTCAAACCTTTTTCTTACATTTACATATCATGCATCATGTAGTTTTTCTTTCAAAGTGGATAGTATTAGACATACATTAATCAAAGATTCTAAATGAGTGAATCTAGGGTGAATAGACATATAGTTACCGCAAGGGCGGGGTAGGGTTATGGCTTAGTGCGTCTTCCATACATGTAACTAACCTCCGAACATAGAATTATTGTTTTCAAAGACCAAATAGAGTTATTTTCAAAAAGGGCTTAAATATTTTCAAAGGTTGCCAAACAACCTATTTTCTTAAAAACCGTCTCTTGAGAAACTTTTCAAAAACTCTAAGTGTAATCTTCGGATTGTGCTTAGTTTTAGGTGACTTAACTCACCTTAATTAAGTTAGGTGATGACTCCAAAATCTTTTCTAAAAGCCTTTAATTCACATCAATTTTCAATTCAAATCTAGTCACATTTGTTCTTCTAGGAGGATGAGTTTTAATGAGAGAGTACTGTATTTTTTTCACTTATGCATATTTTCCTCGAGTGCAAAAAATCGGAGCGCGACAGCAGGGCATCTAGGAAGTCTATTTGCAAGTCGCCTTGTACGGCAAACCCAAGAGTGGGGAGCCAATGTTGGGTTATCTTTTAAGGAAGATAGGTGGAATAAAAACTATATGGGCACGGGAATGATTTCCATCAAGAGAGGGCAAGCATTGGGGTCCCATTTCTTGTCACCCATGCAACGGACTGCATGGTGTGCAAGTGTTAAATATTGAAGCAGAGTCAAGGGTCATAAAGAGTAATGGTTGGCCAGTGAGCCACACCTAGTGGGGTGTTTCCATACTTGAAACTCAAGCAAGTGTGCTAATGAAGTTTCAATGAAGGGATTTGATTTCAAAGCTACCGAAGGACCGTGCAAAGCTTTATGTGGACTTAATGTTTGCCTTGGTTGAGTTTGGGGTGCATTGTCATTGGTGGAGTATCTTGAAGCAATTGCAGTTTGGTGATGGAGTGAAGGGCCTCTAAGGGTACGATTGGCTTGTGAGCCATATCTTGCGAGATGTCACTTTACTACCATTAGTGTGGTAGTGCCCAATACAACTTTGAGAACTCCTTGTGCATATTTTCTTATTGCCAATGGGTCAGGAGCATCAAACCCATAAAGCCAAGTGGGGCAAAAAGGTAGATGTTGCAGCCTAGACACATAGAAGCGGTGTTAGACTCCAAGTCTAGAGTGACAAGGGTATTAACACCAAACCAAGGCCATATCGACGGGATTGAGAAGCCTTGGAAGAGATTGCTTTAGCCGGTTCAACGTGGTAATATTGGTGGCATGTTCAAGTTAATCCTAACATCAAAGATTGTTTATGAGGTAGCATATTCGGCGGTGCCCATAGACTAGTTACAGCTATCCTTGGTTTGGACTTCAAGACAAAGACCAAATTTTCCTTGGAATGGTGATTGCCATAAAGCCATTCCACTTCTTGTATAACAGACTGCACAAGTTGTATATTGTTCATGCTATGCTCACCAACAAGGTTGGAAGCTTGTTCTTAACCACGAGATAGTTGGAGGCCAAGTGTGAAAAGCCTATGGGATGATGGTCGGGACAATGAATTCAAGGTGCCTATTAAATAACTCTCACCTAGAAGGGGTGGGAATTTCAAGCAAGCACGAGAAACTTCGAAGGAGGGAGCAGTTCCCAAATCCATCAAAGGGTCTTAGAGATGAACTTTCGAGGCCAAATCGAGAGAGCAACCAACACTTAGCCAATGAAGGGGCAAGGAGGAGATAGTGATTCCAACTCCATTCAAGGGGTCTTGAAGATGGACTTTTAAGGCCACGCCAAAGGGTAACAAAGGGTTCGGCCATGAGGGGCACAGGCTTCTATTGCGAAAAAGCATTTGTAAAAAGGGGTTGGGGCCCCAAAACTCGAGGAGATGGCTTGGAGATGAACTTCCTAGATGCCCGGCCAAGGTGGCCAAAATCAATCCAGAATTTGTGGTGGCAACCTAGAGATAGACTTCTAAGGCGCTTGGCTAAGGCAGCCACATCAATTTAGAGTTTGAGAAAGCGGCTTGGAGACGGACTTCCTAGACACCTTGCCAAGGTGGCTAAATCAATACAACATTCGAGAAGGTGACTTGGAGATGGAATTTCAAGGCACCTAACCAAGGAGGCCAAATCAACCACTTCATCAAGACGAGTGGACTTTGTGCATCAGCTTGTGTCGGGCGTGGCTAAGCCGTGTGCCCCCTTCCATTGAGAATGCAAGCACTATAGTTTCGATCATTTTAGGCCACCACTTTTAATGCTTTAATCAATTGTAGGAGTGGTGACATGAAGCTTTCTTTTAGTAATATGACATTGGACTTGAATATTTTCAATACTGGCATAACTCTTGAGAGAGGGGTTTCGTGATGATGCAATCTATAGACTGAATATGGTACAGATACTTGTGCATGAACCATTTAAATTCTCTATTTTTCTTAGTGCTTTCACCACATGTTTTAATGATATTTCTGAGCCTCAAGTTAATGAGAATTCCAACCTTGCACATGGTCTATGGTGAACCCATCATAAGTGTTAGTATTGATGAAAGAGATGTTTCAATTGGGGGCCATGCATCGGGGTGGTATAAGGTGACTTCGTAGTCAAGCCTTTAATTTGTGTAGTGTATATTAGTAGAGTAGTTTAGTTTAGGGTTAGTTTAGATTATTTGTCAGTTTTTAGGTTTTTGGTTTTGCCCTAGTCGTGGCCCGAGGGCCGCGCCGGGGGGGGGGGGGGGGGGGGGGGGGGGTGGGGGGGGTTCCTTTGACATCCTCATTTTTCTTCTTTATTCCCCTAGTTTGTGCTTCATTAACTTTGTTTTCATGTATTGAGAACATTGCATAATTTTAGATTTTTGAGGGGTGGGGGTGGGGGGGGGGGGAACATAGTTATCATAATTGAATCGGGTATCAAACCAATGACGCAACTGGTTCACAGTTCATTGGTTCAACCGGTATTATAAATTAAGTGTATTGTTATTTATTCATATATGTTTTACTTTAGATATAATTTATATTGTAAAACAAAATACAAGGGCTCAGGTAGAATAGTGGTAAGTGTTGCTTAATGCTACCATTAGTTTAAAGTTAAACTCTTGGGAGCCAGTTTTTAAAGAGGATTAAAAAGTCAAAGCTGGTCAATAGTTTTTCAAAAACATCGGCTAGTTGGTTAACTGATTTTTCAAAAATATCAGCTGGTTCATCTTGTTTAACCTGGTTTTAGTGCATTTTTAGTAAATTAGTTGAACCAAACTGGTTTATGGTCCAGTTTCTGGTTCAACCGATTAAATCGGTCGGTCTGATCCGGTTTTGATGGTTATGGGGAGAAGTAGTTTTGTTTTATTTTTGTATAATTTATTATTATTATTATTATATATCTTGCTATATACATCAAACCTTATCATGATTTATGGATCAGTTTCAGGTGTTATTCTGTATTACCTATCTTTTAGACACTTGAGTTAATTTGGTATAGGTTTGGGTATCTTATGACTATGGGTATCATGGTTTGTATCTTTGGTACATTTATCCATATTTTCATTAATTAATTATTATTAATGATGGATGTGTTGGAGAGAATTTTATAAAAACCATAATAATATTCATGTCAATGCAATCATAGATTTTAGAATGTTTGAGTAATACATTGAATTACACTTGAGTTTAATTATTTATTTACCTTGTTATTGTGATGCATTGCAAGTTTTTGTCATAAAATCATTATAAGAGAGAGATTATATCATTGTGCACTATCATGCAATATAACATCTTATGTTGATATTTTTATGTATAC
Organism: Euryodendron excelsum; assembly: GCA_033060915.1. Taxonomy (NCBI): domain Eukaryota; kingdom Viridiplantae; phylum Streptophyta; class Magnoliopsida; order Ericales; family Pentaphylacaceae; genus Euryodendron; species Euryodendron excelsum. The sequence continues at coordinate 43,070,826 of CM065381.1, read as the reverse complement.
ATATCCTTAAAGGTTGAAGATTTTACTTTGTGAGCTTTAGAGTCAATTTATCTTTTTTCAGAGCAGATATACATTTACTTAAGGATAAGTTATTGATCTTCTATTTTTTTTAATAGCTTCATTATACTTGATTTAGAGTCATATGTTAGGTAATAGTTGGAGGTATTGGCATTTATAGTCTCTTGAATTTTGAACTTGATGTATTTCGAATATTAGGCTAGGCCATCTTATTCCTTTTAAGTCATTCATAGCCAATTTCTTTCTCTTGATCCTCATACATATATGATTTTTGAAAAAATATATCATTGTTGAAATATGTCCCATGAAGAGAATTATGATATCATTGCTTATTAGAGTTTGCGAAAGTAAAAATTGTGTGGAGTTGAAAGAAAAAAAAGGAAAATTTGATATATTTTTGGAGAGAAAGCAAAAAAAGGAAGTTTGCAATTGATATGATAAAGAAAAAAAATAGAAGTGAAAGAAAAAGAAAAAGTAATATTGCTTGAAAAGTTAAAAAAATTTGAAGTGTATGCTTATTGATCATCATATGCCGGTTACATGCATGTTTTGAGTCTTTTACCCTTTTTTTTCTCCTTATTCATGGCTCCTTCTTTCACATGGCTTTAGCTTATCCAGAATGTACATGAGTTAACAATTTTTTTGAGTATAAGTCATTACATGTCAATTCTCCAATTAACACTCTAACTATGGATACTCTTTCATGAAGCTATGCTAAGTCGATACACTTACATCTTTACGATTTTTGCTGTTGGATTGCTCTTTTGATATGTCATTTACATTTACTCCTATGATGAGCTTTCCATTGTGAGCCCCTTGTAATTAATGTTGTTTATGAGTATATGACTAATCAAATTTGAATCAAAGTATAAAGGATATAATTGTATGAATTGGAGGTAGTTGAGTTGTATGTCATTGCTAGTACACTCTTATGTGATCATTTCTTAGATGATTTATTCCTTACACGTGCATAATTCACAATTTAGGGTGAAACAATAATTATCTTAAGTAAGTTATGTATGCTTCATGTACTTCTACTATCTTTTACTTGACAGAAATGGATGCTGATAGGTATCATCACTAAAGATCCTCACGAGACACCACTCATCCACTAAGGATAACCTAGGGGTTTAAAAACTTTGTGCATTTGCTAAATACACTTGTGACTCCCACGAAAGTAGATATATTTTTTAGTTTTAGTATTTTGTTAGGAACTACAAAAAGGTAGTTGGGGGGTGTGATTGTACTCTAAAAGTGCAATCTACATGCCTTAATTAGTTATTTGTTAAACCTAGGATAGGATTAATTATGTAATTTTAAATCTAATATGTTGCTAAATAAGTTTGTTGTATGTTAATAGGAATCCATGCTTGAAAATGATAGAATTGAACAAAAGAGAGAAAGACCGTTCGAACGGTTAAATAGTGTGTTCGAACACATTACGTTAGCCCACATCAGTTGTTCAAATGGAGGAACTAAACGTTCAAATGGTGCATGAAAACATTCGAACGATGCGTCAAACAGAGGCCAAGCATTAGAAACTATTGAGACCTGTTTTGTGCGTCAAAAGCAGGTCCGAAGACTGTCAGAACATACTGGGGCTGTGTCATACCGTCAAAAGGGCGTTCAAAGCCCATTCGAATGGTGGTTAAGTCCATTCGAATAGTTCGCAAATTTCTGCAAATTTTGAAAGTCTATAAATGCATGGCTTGTATCCTAGATTAGGGTGGTTGTTTATTTTACAAATTTTAGGTTTTAGAGAGCAATTTTAGAGAGCTTTTTCATAAGTTTTACATAGCTTTTCAATTAATTCTTCAATTTCTGTAATCAGAATCATAGTTTCCAATACGATTTCAATTTACATTTGTGTATCTATCATAGAGATGAGTAGGAAATTACATCTTGGGATCAATTGTGAAAATTAATTGAAAATCTTGAATGAACAATAGAGGTAAATTGATTTTTAACATTTAAATATTTTTCATCTTAATTTTTGGGATCAAAATTCTAGATATTCAAAAAAATCTCAATATTTGATTATGCTTGGTAATATTTATGCACAAACCTTGGCTTAGTATATTTATTGCACAAATTGATGGTATGCATCTTTGATTCTAAACCTGATTTAATCTAGATTTGATTGTTAAAGAATAATTTTTTTTTTATCTCCAAATCTTCTGAATGAAAGATTTACAATGTAGTCAATGATTTAAGTTATCAAAAACCTTGATTAGAATTCTGGGTTAAGCAATTAGTTGAATCAATTGGTTTTGAGATTTTCTTTTTTTGAATTAAAATAATTTTTATAGTTTAGTTTAGAAATAACAAACCACTTTCAAAGTTAAGATTTTTTTGTTTCCTTTTAGAAGTAATTTTATTGTTTTGTGCTATTTGAGAGAGTGTGAGCGTTTCTTCATCATATTGTCAAAAATTTCTCCGATAATTATTTTTTTACACAAGAAAAATCTCAATAACTATACTCGCTTTATTCTTTAAATTAATAAATTAAATTTTGTTACTCTAGTTTTCTATTTCTATTTTATAGAAAATAATCCGTGAGTTCAATGTTTTACTATGTGCGATAGGACCGACAATACCACTCAATTGTCCTGCGTAGCCATGACAATAAGTCCATTTTAATTGGTCCGATCTCATTGTATAATGCTTCCAAACATGGGATTGGACTGCGTTGGAGCTACCCTATCTACTTATCCTGCAAATAAATGTAGCATTAAAGTAGTCATTTCCATTTCCCATGTACTCATTTTAGGTTATGTTTGGTACAAGGAAATGAAAAGGAATGAAATGAGAATGGGAATGGAATGAGAATGAGAAGAGAATGAAATGGAATGGAATAGTCATTTTCATTCCATTATTTGGTAAGACCAATCAACAATGCTAGAATAGAATAGAATGAAATTTATGTATGATATAAAAATTTAATATTATGTCTATACAAAATATTAGTAATATATTATTTAATTATTATTTATTATTAAGTATTTGTAATGTGTTGGCCCAAATGGCAACTCAAGGGGGAGGTGAATTGTGTTTTCGTAAATTAATGGCAATAAAGATTAATTAAAATTAATCTAACAAATAAAACAGTGATCAATATATATATATATATATAATGCAATGTAGTCAAAAGAGAGATGAAAAACAAAGCAATAGAAAATACACCAAGAATTGCCGAGGTTCAACCACAATTCGTGGTCTAAGTCCTCACCCCAAGATCCTCTTGAAGTCTTCCTCCACTATGCAATCTCCAATTACAAAATGGATGCTGATTTACCAAGTGTTTAGCTCACTTTTACACAAGAACTTCTTCCCAAGTCCTTCTAACTACCAAGTAGTTTTGTCCATGATCCACTCAAATTTACAAGAGTTCTTCTTTTACAAATTACAAGAGAACTTTCAAACTCTCACTTACAGGTGTATAAAGTTATACAAACGAATTACAAATTCTTTATTAAGAGTGGATAGAACAATAAAAGCTCACTTAATAAAGACAAGAAGAATATTCAGATTTTTCAGTTTGATCAGTCAGTGGTCCTTATTTTTCTTGTACCACTTGTATATAAATGCAGTTGGAAGCTTGTATATAAACCCCTGTATTGATTTTTTTCGTTGGAGGTTATTGAGGCTCATTTAATGCAAGTCCAATCCGTTATAACGTTAGAAAAACTAGCCGTTATTCCCCAGGTGTCGACACTAGGCTTAATGTGTCGACACATCTGATTTGCATTTTTCAGATGTTGTCCCCTATCTCTATATGTTGACTCTTCATTTTCATATGTCTACACATTGTCCATAAATCTTCATTCTCTCTGACTTCTGTCTTCATGTGTCGACTCTTCAAGTTCATGTGTTGACATATTGCCTAGAAATCTTTATTCTGTCTTCTAATGATCAAGTTCAACTTTAGCAATACTGTAAGATATTCAAGGAGTCTTTTCTTTGGGGTATGATGATCAGTCAAAGTCTTCAACTCATCAAAGTTGTCCTCTATTTAATTTGGATTGAATCTATCATTTGATAATAATCTTTTCTAGATTTCCAAACTGTCAAAACTTCATTCTTTCAATGTTGATCTTTTTTTCTTTGTTGCTGAGTTTTCTCTTTCATTGCTGAGCTTTCTTTTTCATGTAGAGCTTTAAGATGCCTCATTGCCAATCTCTTCTCTTTACTAGTGATTCTTTTTTCTTCTTTCGGATTACTTTAATGAGATTTATATAAGCCTAATGAAGTCTACTTTCGAACAATTTCATTTTCTCTTAGTACATATCATCTTCATTAATTCACTACATCCCATATGAAGTCTTTACTTAGATTCTTTGTAGAGATTATGCAACTTCGTTGAATTTTCTTCTCAACCATCTTCAATCTCTTCACAACCAAATAATCTTCAATTGATCTTTGCACACTTGATGAAGTCTTCATTTGAAGCCCTTTAATCTCTTCAAGTGCAAATCATTTGTTTGAAGTTGGAATATGCGTGAAAATTCTGTTTTGGTACATTGCATAACTTCTTAGAGTGCATTGCTTGATCCTAACTTGTTGTGCATCCACTCTGACATGAATTAGACTTTAAGTTCAACTTTAAGTCTAAATTATAAACTTTATTAATCTGCACACTAAGCAAATGTATTAGTAAAGTAATACAGGGTTTAGTTATCATCAAAATCAATATAAAAATGAACTTTGAGTCAAAAATCTCTCCCTTTTTGATGATGACAAAACCTTTGCAAATTAAATTGATATACGATTAAATGAAATGGACAAAGTTGGATGGCATACCAGTAGAGAACTCCCCTTTTGTTTCATAGTTAAACAACTGATACTTAGGAGACAAAAGACTTTTCAAAAACAACTTTGAAGGAGTTTTTATCAATTAATTAAAAACAAATTTAGGGAAATGATTCATGTTACTCCCCCTGAGAACATGCTCTATATTTATCAATTTTCACTCATTTCATTTCATTTCCATTCAATGCCATATGCAACCAAGTAATCAATGTTAATTCATCAACCATTCATTGTTCATTTTACTTTAATCAATTATTCCCTATTTCTTGTCCAATTCTTCTCCAATTCTAATACATGTGTAATTCTTCTCTAACAAACACTCATTGCTTATTTTACACTCATTCTTGTCTAATTCTTCTCCCCTTTTTTGTCAATTCATCAAAAACCGAAAGAAAATGAAAATTATAGACAAGCACAATAGCAAAAAAATATTATAATAAAATAAGTTGTATAATCAGAAAAGCAAACAAGCAAGCAATTCATCAAGGCATCAATTGGGCACCAGAGCAAGATTGTATTTCATTCATTCAAAATAGGATTACAAAAAGTTTAACAGATGATATTCACAAAATGTGCAACAAAAATAACAATAGGGCCATGAATAGGAGGCTTTTGATGCTAGAGAATATTGAAGGAGGTTAAGGAGATGGAGAGGGAGAAGGTGATAGATCAATTGGGTTAGATGCGGTATTGGAAGGGTTAGAAAAGGATTCAGACCTCAAACTATATGGCTGCTTTCGCAAAGGTCTAGAGACTGGGACAGATGATGCGTTTCGCTTGGCTAGACCAGCTTTCTTCCTTGGGACATCAGATAGGCTATCCTTAGACTCGCCTTTAGACTCATCCTCTGTGTCCTCATATTCTTCCTCTAGTTCCTTCTCTTGTTGAGTTCTGGCTGGAGTTCTGCAGTCAGTTTCAGAGTCCTTTTCTGCCTCATTTCTCTCTTCATTAACTTATTCTTTTTCTACTTCCTCTTCCTCAATCTCAATTCCTTAAGCCTTTTTCAGTTTGAATTGCATCTTGCTTAAGGCTCTTTAACTGTTGCAACCCATCATCAAGTTTCTGGTTCATGCTTTGAAGCAAGTCCATCATATTACCCATAAGTTCATCAACATGAGTGGCTTCAAGAGATTGGGCTAGGGGTTTTCTAGGTCCAGAGGCAGATGCTCTTTTGTGGGAAGTGCTACTAGAGGCAACTTTGTTAGGCCTTGGAACCCATTGGCCATCGACTTTCTTGTAGCCCATCCTGCCCAAAGTGTACTTATTGTACTCATCACGAAAGGGGTCAGGCTTTTTGTAGTTTTCACCTAATAGAGTCACTTGAAAGTGCTTGAAGACTTTAGTGAGTAACATAACATAAGATAGATTTTTGGATGAGGTGGTAGATGCATTGGCTATGTTTGTGAGAATATAGTATGGGACATTAATTTTGGCATTTGTAAGGAATGCTCATAGGAAAAACAAGTCATTTTCACTCACATGCTCAAAACTATCAATTTTGGCAACAAAATGGTGTACAAATCTCAGTTCAACAGGAATGTCATTGGCTACAGGTCGAGTAGACTCAGGCATGTTTTGACCATAGAGAACATATAGTTGTTTCTTTTGGCTTATGGTCTCAAAATAGGTCTCTCCACCATACCCAATTCCCACAATCTCAGAAATGGTGAATTCATTTAGAGTGATTTTCACTTCCTTCACAAAGCTAGTAAGTTCTGTTGCTCCAACCCTTTTCATGAGATTTGAGTAGAAATGCATAACCAATTTTGGGTATACATTCTCTCGAATCAATGTGTAGGGTTTCCATCCCAAACTAGTAAGAGTGTAAGGGAAATCGAAGTTCTCATTTTCAAAGTACTTATAGTTAATCCATCGTCCATTCAAAATTTTAATGAGACCGAAAATATTCATGTACCTTTTTTTAGCCATTGTGCCTCTAAAGTGTACCACATCCCATCTTGGTCGTTCTAAGGAGGCCCTTTCAACTAATTCTCTAATTGGAGGTATAACCCTTTTTCGTTTCTGACTTCATGAAGAGGAGTCTTTAGGGTTTTCTCATCCTTGATCGACTTTGGGAACCATTGAAGGATTAGGAATAGTTGAGAGAGGTTGGAATGAGATCGGTTAGAGTTTATAAGAGGATTAAAACGAAGATTTGTGATGGTTCGTAAGGTGATAGTTGGTTTTGGTGCGAATAGGGGAGCGCGAGAGAAAGAGAGTGAGAGTGAAATAAAGAGAGGAAAATTTTGAATGTTTATAAAATGGGCTTTGTTAAAGTATATAGGCCTAACTCATATGTCGAAAAATGAACTTGGTGTATCGACACATGCCTGTTAACAAAATAATTTTGAGTCCACTGTCGTGATGTGTCAACATATGAAAATGGTGTGTCGATACATGCAACCAGACTGGGCATATGAGGTATAAAGAATTCAGGAGATGGCCTTTTTCAACTTTTGAGACAAAAGGTGTCTTAATATGATCATGCAATGAATCATGAATTCAATAAATGCAATTCACATAGATGATAATCATATTTAAACATTGAAAACACAAATTTCACTCAAATTAAACAAGTATTAAGACACAGGATCACTTATCCCCAATTTTCTTCTTATCATACAAAACGATCTTCACTCAAAGGTTTAGTAAAGATATCAGCCAATTGCATGTTGGTGCACACAAATTCAAGTTTAATATCACCTTTTTGTACATGATCTCATATAAAAGGATATCTAATTTCAATGTGCTTTGTGCGAGAGTGTTGAACATGATTTTTAGTCAAGTTTATAGCACTAGTATTATCACACTTAATAGGAATATGATCAAACAAGATTCCATAATCATCTAGCTATTGCTTAATCCATAACACCTGAGCACAACAACTACAAGCTGCTACATATTCAGCCTCAGCTGTGGAGAGAGCAACTGAATTTTCTTTCTTGCTATACCAAGATACAATCATGTTGCCTAAGAGTTGATAAGAGCCACTTATGCTCTTCCTTTCAACTCTACTCCCCGCATAATCAGCGTCAGTGTAAGCATTCAAATTGAAACAAGTACCCTTTGGATACCATAAACCAATGTTAGGTATGTGCTTAAGATAATGAAATATTCTTTTTACAACCATCACATGAGCTTCTTTAGGATTTGATTGAAAACGAGCACATAAGCAAACACTGAACATTATATCTGGTCTACTAATAGTTAGATACAATAAGGAGCCTATTATGCTTCTATAAAGTTTAGTATCTACTGACTTACCTTTCTTATCGCTATTAAATTTTGTTGTAGTACTCATTGGAGTACTTATAGGCTTTGCATCTTTCATGCCAAACTTTTTGATCAAGTCCTTAATATATTTAGCTTGATTAATGAAGATGCCTTCCTTGGATTGCTTTATTTGAAGTCCGAGAAAGTAGTCGAGCTCTCCCATCATACTCATCTCGAATTCTCCTTGAATACACTTAGCAAACTCTTCGTAAAGTGACTTATTAGTAGCACCGAATATAATATCATTCACATATATTTGTACTAGAAGCACATCATTGCTTTTGATTTTGATAAAAAGAGTGGTATCTATTTTTCCTTTTGAGAAACCTTTATCAATAACAAACTTGCTCAATCTTTCATACCAAGCCCTTGGGGCTTGCTTCAAACCTATAAAGTTTTTGTTAGTTTGAAAACATGGTCAGAAAATTTAGGATTTTCAAAACCAAGAGGTTGTTCAACAAAATTTCTTTGGTGATAAAACCATTTAGAAAAACACTTTTAACATCCATTTGATATAATTTGAAATATTTAAAACAAGCAAATGTAAGTAACAATCTAATAGCTTCTAGTCTAGCTACCGGAGCATATATTTCATCAAAATCAATGACTTCATCTTGGCTATAACCTTGAGCAATAAGTCTTGCCTTGTTCCTCACAACAACTCCGAACTCATCCATTTTATTTCTAAAGACCCATTTGGTTCCAATGACTAGATGATCATTAGGTCTAGAAACAAGGTGACTGTTGCGTCCAGATTTTTCGCACTCGAGGAATACTCACACAAGCGGGAAAAATGCTGTACTCTCTCGTTAGAACTCACCTTCCTAGAAGAATGAGTGCGACTAGGTTTGAATTGAAAATTTGATTTGAATAAAGGGCTTTTGAAAAAGATTCGGAGTCGCCACCTAACTTGATTAAGGTGAGTTAGGTCACCTAAAAACTAAGAATAATCCGAAGACTACACTTAGGGTTTTTAGAAAATGATTTTGAAAATATCTCCTCAAGAGAGGGTTTTTTAGGAAAACAGGTTGTTTGGCAACCTTTAGAAAATGTTTAGCCCTTTTTGAAAAATAACTCCTTTTGGTCTTTGAAAACAGTGATCCTAGGTTCGGAGGTTGGTTACGTGTAGGGAAGACGCACTAAGCCATCACCCTACCCCGCCCTTTCGGTACCTACATGTCAATCTACCCTAGATTCACTTACGAGAGTCTTCGACTAACTATAGTTCAATCCTATCCACCTTGAAAAACAATGTTTAAAAATGAAACTAATATGATGCATGATATGCACATGTAAGAAAAGAGAATTGAAAAAGTAGATTTGAAAAAAGATTTGATTTGATTTGAAAGGGATTTAAAATTGGATAGATTTGAAAAGTTTTGGAAATTGAAAGTAGAGATTTGAAAATAGAAATTTGAAATTGAAAATTTGAAAATAGATCGGAGATTTGGAAAGATTTTGAAATTTGAAATTTGGAAAATATGGAGAAATTTGAAATTTGAAAGAAGTTGTGGAATTTGAGATTTGAAAAAGTTGTGGAAATAGAAACTTGAAAAATGTTTTGACCACACCCATGAGGGTGGAATTGAAAGTTTGAAAAGTGTTGTGACCGCACCTATGAAGGTTGCCTACGTATCCCTTTGGGGGAATCAGGTCAGTCGTAGTTCGGACAAGAGTCCGATTGAAAAGAGATTGATTTGGAAGAGAGAGATTGAATTGGAAAGAGGATTTGATTTGAACTTAGAATAGAAGATAGGAAATTGGAATTGTTTTGGAAAGATTGAGGTTTTGGAAACCTAAACTTAGGAAGGATAGGAGACCTAGGAAAGACTTGAGATTTAGAAAGATTTGACTCGAATATTGGACTTGGAAGTTTTGGAAAGATTGGATTTTAGAAAATGTTCGAATTAGGAAAAGTCTGGTTTAGGAAGGTTTCGAGTTAGGAAAGATGTGGATTTTGAAACTTAAGAAAAGATTTAAAGTTTAGGTTTAGGAAACTTATGGTTTAGGAAGGAATTGAATTAAGAAAGGTTTGGATTAGGAAGGGATTGAATTTGGCTTCTAAAAGAAAAGATTTGATTTTGTTTCAAAAAACGGAGGATTGGATTTGGTCTCCTAAACGGAAAGATTTGATTTGGTTTCCTAAAGGGAAGATTCGATTTGGCAAGGATTTGGAAAGGGAGATTCTAGAAACCCTAGATTTGGGAAATGTAGAATTTTAACGTAGAAAAGAGGTTTTGGAAACATGTATAGTTTGGATGTAAAAACAAGAGGTTTTGGAAACCTAGGTTTGGGGCAAAGTATGGAAATCATGTTTTTGGAAAGAAAATTAGGGTTTCCTAATTGTGCGTTCTAGGGTTTGATTTGGACTCTAAGGAAAGAGGATTTTTGGAAAGTGCGTGTTTGGGAATGAAGGTTTTCTAGAAGGGAATCCTAGGGAGGAGTTTTTGGAAAGTGAATTTGAAGATGGAGTTTTTGGAAAGAGATTTTAAAGAAGAGGAGTTTTTGGAAAACATGTTTTTAGAAATGAAGATTTTGGAAGGAAAATCCTAGAAGAGAGTTTCTAGAAGGAAAATTTTGGAAAGATTTTTGGAGAGAGTTTTTCTAAGAAGGTTTTTGGTTGAAGATTGTTGAAGAGAGTTTTCGGAAAGATTTTTGGGGAACGTTTTTAGAAAGTAGATTTTGGGAAGAGGATTTTGGAAAGGAGTTGAAAAAGGGAGCTTTGAAAAATAGATTTTGGAGGGAGTTTTTGAAAACAATTTCGGAGAGGAGAGTTTTAGGAAAGTATGTTGAAAAAGAGATTTTAGGAAGAAAGACTTTTTGAAAAGAGAGTTTTTAGAAGGTGTAAAAATATCTCACTTTCCTAAAGCGATTCTAGTCATGAGAAGGCTAGAACCACTTTAAGAAAGTGGTTTTGGAAAACAATAAGATTTGAAAATATGGACCATAAAAGTCACTTTTAATGTAACACTTTCCTAAAGTAACCCTAGCCATGGAAAGGCTAGAATCACCCTACGATTGTGATTTTGAAAACAAGTTTTTGAAAAGGGAATTTGATACAATTTTGAAAACAAGTTTGAAAACGATTTTGAAAATGAGTTTGAAAACGAATTTTGGAAGATACAAGACTATGATATGCATAATGCAATTTGGGGTCGTGAACATACAAGGCTAAGGCTTCACCACATAATCAAGGGGCCGGACCCACGTGGTCTCTGGTTAGACTAGAAGAAAGTCCCCGACACGGTGACTCTCTAATAGCCCAATCCTACACATGGACCGGGAATCTCCTTGTTTCAAGCATGCAAAGAAAGGGGGGGGGGGGAAGAGATGGGGGATTAAAATAGAGAAAACCCAAGTGGGTTAGGAGAGAGAAGAGAGAGGGGGGAAGTGCGAAAATTTAAATAGAAAGCCTACTGTATGTCTTCTTTATTTTGCCTGCCTTGCTTGTCTTCGATCTTCGGTCTTCATCTTGATCTTCGTTTTCAATCTTCAAGAGTTGTCTTCAAGCTTTAGATGGCAGCTCTTCAAGTCTTTGAAGGAGGGTTGAAGGTTAGTGTATGAGTGTATGGGGGAGTGTATAAGTGTATAGGAGGCTAGGGTTTGTGTAGGGTGGCTAGGGTTTGGAAAACCTAGGGATGCTAGGGTTTAGGAGGTGGTCGAGCTCTGTATATCAAAATATAGGATTTTTAGGTGGAGTTTGAGGATCCTTTTCACGTTGAATGAGGCTTTGTATTTATAGAGGTTGAATAACATTGGCGCCTGTTGCAGTGGCGCCAGGCCAAAGTTTACACTAGCGCCACTAGGAGTGGCGCCAGGCCATTTTTTGGCTTGGCGCCACTACTAGTGGCGCCAACCATTTGGGAAATGTTTAAGGTCGGCAAGCAACGTGTCTTTGACTAGATTTGGGCGCCTGTACTAGTGACTACCATGCAATTTTTAACCTAGCTTTACTAGGAGTGGCTCCGGAAAGTCTAGGAATGATTTGAAGGAGTCGGGAATGACCCGGAAGGCCGGAAAGGAGCAGGAACACTTAAAATAGTGTCTTGGAGGTATTTGACTTGAAAAGTGAGGATAAGACATGTCGAAAAGGTTGACCGGGCCTTTAGGGGCAAAACGGTCAATCGGACTGGGAAACTACCGGGACAGACTCGGACTGTCTCGGAAGAAGACTTGGGATTTGGAAACATTGTTTAGAATGTTTCCAAAGGTTGCCGGTTTGATACCCAGAGCCGGTGTGGTCGGAAAAGGTGACTGGCCCACCAGGGGCAAAATGGTCATTTCGCACCGGGTTTACCGGAACTGACTCGGAATGATCCGGAAAGGTAAAGAGAGGTTGAGAACACTAAAAAAAGTAGTCTCAGGATGTTACCGGTTTGATACCTAGAGCCGGTATGGTCGAAAAAGAAAACCGGCCCACTAGGGGCAAAACAGTCATTTTGTACTGGGTTAGCAGAAACTGACTCGGAATGATCCGAAAAGGTAAAGGAAGGTTGAGAATACTATAAAAAGTATTCTCGGGACATTACCGGTTTGATACCCAGAGCCGGTGTGGTTCCCGGGGCATTCAGATGCCTAGGGGCAAAATGGTCATCTTGACCGGAAAGTCTCGGAAAATGTCCAAAGGGCAGCTTGGTCATTTTTCACCGAAGTGGGCTAATAGACACTGGTGTTGACCTGGGTTTTGAGTGTTTCCGCCACTCTAACGGCGGTCGTCGTGACACAGAGGTTTGTTGGCAATTCCCTATATCGACCTATTTGTGAGTATTTCCGCTACTCTAACGGTTTTGTGAGTAGTTTTGCTACTCGGACTGTCTCGAGGAATAAGCTGTCTCGATAGAGGGATTGGAAAGGGGACTTATCTTCTCCGAAGAGACGTGCCTGAGTTGGAACTGTCTCGAGGAATAAATTGTCTCGAGAGAAGGATTGGAAAGGGGTCTTACCGTCTCCGAAAAGACATGCCTGGGTTGGAACCGTCTCGAGAAATAAACTGTCTCGAGAGAGGGATTGGAAAGGGGTCTTACCGTCTCTGAAAAGACGTGCCTGGGTTGGAACCGTCTCGAGGAATAAACTGTCTCGAGAGAGGGGTTGGAAAGGGGACTTATCGTCTTCGAGGAGACGTGCCTGGGTTGGAACCGTCTCGAGGAATAAACTGTCTCGAGAGAGGGGTTGGAAAGGGGTCTTACCGTCTTCGAAAAGACGTGCCTGGGTTGGAACCGTCTCGAGGAATAAACTGTCTCGAGAGAGGGATTGGAAAGGGGTCTTACCGTTTTCGAAATGACGTGCCTAGGTTTGGAACCGTCTCGAGGAATAAACTGTCTCGAGAGAGGGATTGGAAAGGGGACTTATCGCCTCCGAGGAGACGTGCCTGGGTTTGGAATCGTCTCGAGGAATAAACTGTCTCGAGAGAGGGATTGGAATCAGAAAGGAAAAGATAATGCCCCTAAAGGCATTTTGGTCATTTTGCCTCTATTTGGGCCTGACAGGGTCGCGAAACGATGGACAGACGGGATTTGGACCTAGAGAATTGGTTTCAATAGGAATATGCCCACAATGACTTGAAAACAAGTCTGGAAGGAGTGTAAACTGCCGAGCAGTCAAAAATGGGGTGCTTACAGTGACATACCTAGAATAGTTATCAACGATAACAAGTGCATATTGTTTCCCACCAAGACTTAAAGTCCTAGTTGGTCCAAATAAGTCCATATACAATAGTTGTAGTGGCCTAAAGGTAGTAAGCATACTTATAGATTTGAAAGAAATTAAAGTTTGCTTACCTAATTGACAAGCATTACAAACTCTATCTTTGTCAAATTTTATCTTTGGAAGACCTTTGACCAAATCTTTTTTAGAAACTTTTGAAAGTATGCTCATATTAATGTGACCAAGTCTCTTATGCTACAACCAACTTTCATCACTATTCATAGCGGCAAGGCATTCAACTTTACAATAAGATAAATCATTAAGATCGAAAATATAAATATTGCCTTGTCTATATCTAATGAGGATTGTCTTGTTACCATTAATGTTAATTACATCACATTTAGAGGATTCAAATACAACCTTGCATCTTTTGTCACAAAGTTGACTAATGCTCAAAAGATTATATTTGAGTACTTTAACAAGTAATACATTTTCGATAAAGGTAGAGGAATTCTTACCAGCACTACCTACACCGATGATTTTTTTTTTGCTATTGTCACCAAATGTGACAAGACCTCTATCTTTTGGTGAGAAAGATGTGAATTGTGCTTCATCTCCCTTCATATGCCTTGAGCATCCACTATCCAAGTACCAATGGTCTTTCTTAGATTTTGCTTGAAGGCAAACCTACAAAAGGGATTCATTTGACCCTAGGTACCCAAACCATCTTGGGTCCTTGGGGGTTAGTCCTCGATGGTCTTCTAGGGACCTATGCATTGCTAGGAGCAATATATTTTTGTAAAGCATAGCATTTACTAGCAATATGTCCTAGTTTGTGACAATAAAAACATAAAATTTTTGGTTTTTCAGTTGAAGCACTAAATCTGCCTTTTGAAAAAAAATTTATTTTAAAAGGATCAAAGCCAAGACCAGCTTTGTCTAGTGAACATTTTTGTTTTTTCAAAATTGCATCTAGTTTTTCTTTTCCATTTACACATCTAAAAAGAGTTGTTTTCAAACTTTTAACCTTATCAAGCAAAATTTGGTTTTCTTTTGAAAGGTCTTTTGGAAAAGAATTTTTCTTAATCTTATCACTCAAAGCACAAACTTCATTTTCTTTTTGTAAATCTTCATTTTTCTTAGTAAGAGTAGAGACCATCTTTTTAAGAAATTCATTTTTTATTTCCATTTTTCTGAATTCATAGAGTAGATTATCAAATGCATCATGTAATTCATTAAAAGTAAATTGGGAAGAGTCAGATACCTCATTGTCTTTCTCATGAGCCATGAGACAGAGGTTAGCCACTTCTTGAGGTTCGGCTTCTTCTTTGGAACTTGATTCTCCATCATCACTCCATGTCATGGCTGCCATGGCCTTCTTCCTTTGATATTTTCTTCCTTTCTTTCTAAGAAAAAGGGCACTCTGCCTTTATATGGCCAGACTTCTTACATTTATAGCATAAAATGTTGGATTCCTTACCAGGTTCTCCTTTGGCTTTATGCTCCTTTCCACCTTTCCATTTCTTCTTCATGAATCTTTTGAATTTTTGAGTGATGAGAGCATTTCATACTCATCCTCCTCACTAGTTGATTCATCATCTTGGTTGGTGGACTTGAATGCAACTACCATTTTCTTCTTTTCTTTATTCTCTTGGGCATGTTGCTTTTGAGTAAGCTCATGAGTCATTAGAGAGCCCAAGAGTTCTTCAAGAGGTAGGTGTTGAGGTCTGTTGCTTCTTAAATTGCTATAACTTTAGCTTTCCGAGTTTTTGGAAAAGACCTTAGAATCTTCCTCACCTGCTTATTGTTAGGATACACCTTTTCAAGAGATTTTAAGCCATTAAATATATCAGTGAACCTTGTGAACATTTCAGTGATAGAGTCATCAAGTTTCATTTTAAACAATTCATAACTATGTACCAAAATATTGATTTTAGATTCCTTAACTTGATTGGTACTTTCATGTGTAACCTCTAGTCTATCCCATATTTCTTTAGCTGATTCACAAGTGGAGATACGATTGAATTCATTGGGATCAAGTGCATAATATAGAATATTCATTACTTTGGCATTGGATTGTAGCATTTTCATATCATCTTCATCCCATTTAGATTCAGGTTTAGGGACATTTATTCTTTCTATTCTGGTTGTGAGAGTTTTGGGACCATTTACTATGAGTTTTCATAATTCATAATCTACCGATTGAATGTAGATTCTTATTCTATTTTTTGAATAATTGTAATTAGTGCCATTGAACATAGGTGATCTGTTTGTGGATTGACCCTCACTAAGAGAGATTCCAAAATTAGTTTCCATGGATCTATTCCTAGGATGTTAAGCCTAAAAACAGGAATACAAGCTCTGATACCAATTGTTAGCCCAAATGACAGCCCAAGAAGGGGGGGGGGGAGGGGGTGAATTAAGTTTTTCATAAATTAATAGGAATAAAGATTAATTAAAATTAATCTAATCAATAGAACAGTGATCAATATATATAATGCAATATAGTCAAAAGAGAGATGAAAAACAGAGCAATAGAAAGCACACCAAGAATTACCGAGGTTCAAGCACAATTCATGGTCTATGTCTTCACCCCAAGATCTCCTTGAAGTCTTCCTCTACTATGTAATCTCCAATTACAAAATGAAAGCTGATTTACTAAGTGCTCAGCTCACTTTTACACAAGAACTTCTTCCCAAGTTCTTCTAGCTACCAAATGGTTTTGTCCAAGATCCACTCAAACTTATGAGAGTTTTTCTTCTACAAGAGAAATCTCAAACTCTCACTTACAAGTGTATAAAGTTATACAAACGAATTACAAATTCTCTATCAAGAGTTGATAAAATAATAAAAGCTCACTTAATGAAGACAAGAAGAATATTTAGATTTTTCTGTTTGATATGTCAGTGGTCCTTGTTTTTCTAGTATCTTTTGTATATAAATACAGTTACAAGTTTGTATATAAACTCTTGTATTGATTTTGTCCGTTGGAGGTTGTTGGGACTCATTTAATGCAAGTCCAGTCCGTTAAAATGTCAGAAAAACTAGCCGTTATTCCCTAGGTGTCTACACTGGGCTTAATGTGTCGGCACATCTGGTCTGCATTTTCCAAATGTTGTCCACTGTCTCTATGTGTCAACTCTTTATTTTCATGTGTCGACACATTGCCCATAAATTTTCATTCTCTCTGGCTTCTGTCTTCATGTGTCGACTCTTCAAGTTCATGTGTTGACACATTGCTTAGAAATCTTCATTCTGTCTTCTAATGATCAAGTTCAGTTTTAGCAATACTATAAGATCTTCAAGGAGTCTTTTCTTTGGGGTATGATGATCAATCAAAGTCTTCAACTCATCAAAGTTGTCCTATATTCAATTTGGATTGAATCTATCATTTGATAATAATCTTTTCTAGATTTCCAAACTGTCAAAACTTCATTTTTTCAATGCTGATCTCTTCTTCTTTGTTACTGAGCTTTCTCTTTCATTGCCAAGCTTTCTTTTCATCTAGAGCTTCAAGATGCCTTATTGCCGATCTATTCTCTTTGCTAGTAATTTTTCTTTCTTCTTTAGGATCACTTTAATGGGGCTTATATAAGCTTCATGAAGTCTACTATTGAACAATTTCGTTTTTTCTTAGTACATATCATCTTCATTAATTCACTACATCCCATATGAAGTATTTATTTAGATTCTTTGTAGAGATTATGCAATTTTGATGAATTCTCTTCTCAATCATCTTCAATCTTTTCACAATCAAACATCTTCAAATGATCTTTGCACACATGATGAAGTCTTCATTTGAACTTCTTCAATCTCTTTAAGTGCAAATTATTTGTTTGAAATTGGAATAGGTGTCAAAGTTCTACTTTGGTACATTGCATAACTTCTTAGAGTGCATTACTTGATCCTAACTTGTTGTGCATCCATTCTGAGATGAATTAGACTTTAAGTTCAACTTTAAGTCTAAATTATATACTTTATTAATCTGCACACTAAGTAAATGCATTAGTAAAATAACACAAGATTTAGTTATCATCAAAATAACACGGGGATCAACCTTGAGTCAACATAATGGTGGCGGCGGCGGTGTTTTAATTATTAAATATTTTTATGAATTTTTAACTTTTAAATTTTTTTAAATTTAATTTTTTTATTTTTTTAAAATTTTAAAATAAAAAAAAAAATTACCAAACATGTTTTATATTTTTTCAAAGAAATTTGATAACAAAATTCTTACTAAGTTTTGTTTTATGCTGTTTCATATGAAAATGGAATGACCATTCCCATTCTTGAAATATGGAATGGTCTTTCCAACAAAATGCAGAAATGATCATTTTATGGAAATGGTCATTTCATCTTTAAATAGTAGTACTAAATAAGGGAATGAGAATGAAAGTGGGAATGACCATTCCATTCCCTTGTACCAAACATAGCATTAGGTTTGAAAACAAAAAAAAAGAATTATAAAAATATCATCATTTTTATATCGATTTTTATTTTTGTATGAAAAGATTTCAGTAACTCAAACTGAAATATTTTTTTAAAGAAATTCTGAAAAAATTTCAAAGCCAATTTACCAAATGTAGTCTCTCTAAAAATAGTTTCTCAAATCAGTTCGTTAAACACGATTTTTTCAACAAATTTCGAAAAAGCAAAAACAAAAACATGACAGAAACTGTAACCAAATTAAGAGGGTTTATTTTCCCTTTGGGACCCTTTTTCTTGTTTGCAATGATCACTCAGCTTCTCTCGCGACTCCATCTCACTTATGACAGGTACGAATGCCCAACATACTGCAATTTCTTCCATGTTCAGGCAAACTTCTTAGGGAATTTTGATCAACACACAATGGAGAACAAATTTGGTGAAGTTTTCATGAACATCCTCACTGCAATATTTGCTTCCAACCTGGAGCACAGTTTATTTCATGTTACAGTCTGATCCCACAATGCTGGCCAGTAGGTCATTAGCGTTAAGCATATGTAATTTATCCAATAAGCAATTACGCCATCAGAGGAAGATTCGAGTTATCGCTACTACTCCAAGCTACTGAAATTGCTTATTTCATCGCGGTTATTACAAAGGAATTGACAATAAGCTATTTAATTATACACACTATTTTCTCAAGACTTCAAGAACTCTTTAAGCTTTTTATTTTCATTTTTTTTCAATAAAATTGTTTTCATGCTTGAGTTATTTTATAGACCGGAAGAAGTAATACACTTGTTAGGGTTCCTAGAGGATATATATACCAGTAGTTATTATTGAAGCAATACTAGCTAGAAACATCATCAAGAGTATTGGACAGTATCATATTGAATATCACCAAACAATCAATTCCTTCATCTTTCATTGAAGAATTTATTGTACAATATAAAATTAGTTTGAGAGGTAGAGAGACAAATTATGCTAAGAACTAGTCAATACAATGCAGAACTGTTATTCGAACACACTAAAACCCAAATTAAAGAAGGAAAAAAGAAAAAGAAAAAAGAAGCTTATTCAAGTTCATATAAACACTTGAGTCCCCATAAATTCCTTAGAAAATCAGTTAACCACCCTGCAGTTCCTCCTAACCTCTCCACTTGTTCCTGTAAGGGGGCTTATATTGCCCATTCTCACCATGGCAGCGGAAAAATCACTAGAAAAAGCCGCATTATTAGTGCTGTAAGTCCTAACCAGTGCATCTTGTGATCCACCATTGAAGAGCTCTTGGTCTGAATGGAGAAGCCCGCGTTGAGTTACAAGGTTCTGGTAGTAGCTATTGCCAAACCTGTTGGGGCTCTGAATGTCGAGAGGGGCCAAGTTGGTATCACCGCCTGAAGCAGGGCAGCTGCCCCTTCGATTGGCTGCAAAGGTTGGGTTGATGTTGGTTTCGTTGTATATGCGGGTTCTAAATGTAGAACATCGAGCTAGACCTATGGTGTGGCCGCCGGAGAGTGCTGTCATATCCCGGGCGTTTAGACCTTTAGCCGAAAACATGGAGATTAGGGTTGAGAGGCTCGCGAATGGTGAGGGGATTTGGCTGTTTGCTGCACTTTGGCTTGCAGTTCTTGCATCTCTTCGGCCGAGTGGCACTGCCCACGTTGGTCCTCCCAGCTACAGGAAGAGATTGGAGAATTAGAGTTGTTATGATATATATTAGTTGGTTTACATATATGTTTAGTTTTTTCTATTTTCTATATTTTGTTCAGCCCTCTAATTGTGTGTATATATAGAGACTCTCCCTCAACATGATAAAATAGCTTTTTTGTGGCTTTCATATTGTCCAAAACAAGCATGCATGCATGGACTAGTACTGCATGATTATAAATGGTTTGCAAGGTGGCTAATACTCACCAAGACGACTCCATCTCTAGCTGCAAGTGCAAGAATATCTGCACAAGATACCGTCCTATTACAAGCAGCTTCTACACGAGTTTTAATGGTGTCAATTACTTCAAAACCTCTTGCTGAGTTTTGGTTTGGGAGTGCATTCTTTTCGCCTGTGAAAGTGGCCGTGTCGTCCAGGAGAATCGATGCATCACAACCCTGGAGCACTCAAAAGGAAATTAATATTACTTACAGGAAGTTATATAACAAAACTTGATTTTGATCACATGAAAATCAATGAAAGATTTGGCAACAAAGAGAAGGTTAGAAGGTGTAAGAATAACAAATATATACACCAAAAGTAACATCCAACCCGATAAGGAAACTGCTATGTGTATCTCATTTTTCACTGTAATTTTGCGCTCATAGATACGAGTGGTTTCCACGTATTTTTATTAATGTGAGTCTCACGGGAATATTGTCTAAACTAGTAAAATCATTTTATGACGAAATTGAATGAACAAGAAATGGAAGTGGGAATCTCACATTTACGAAGCAATCATGGAAGAACAAGCGAAGGATAGAGGCGCCAAGCCGCAGCTCTCTATTAACTGCTTGGCTCATTTCATCACGCACGATGGTTGGGAGAGTGGGGCAAGTTCTGGCATAGAAAGTGGTTGAAAGCTGCGCATTGGTGCCAAAGGATGACAGGAGTGAAATGATGGACAGTGTAACAAAGAAGTTGATGTTTGAGGCCATTAGGAGCTCAAAATTCAAATGGGCTTGTGGAAGTTCTATTACTTTGAGATGTGAGACACTAGCTTTGCATGTGTGTTCCTTTTATAGAAGCCTAAGTGCATATGAGAGAGAGAGAGAGAGAGAGAGAGAGAGAGAATCATCTATGTTTGTTACAAAATTTCAAACTTTGCTGCTGTAACGCGGTGTTTGGAGGGTTTACTTTTTTCATTAGAGGGAGACAATGACAAGGGAACCTCCAAAAGAGCAAAGGAGAAGACCCATTAAAGGCTGAGTTGACTTGTACCTGTAAAATCAACTTTGCCAACGAAGAAAAGCAAGATACTTGAGGATGAATGTGACTTTTTAACTTCTTATCAAACAAAGAGCCCATGCATGCATGCTGCTCTAATCGGTTTACTTTTCCCATTTCATGCACAAAAAGGCGTAATCGTTTGACTAATATGACACCACTATTATGTGGTCGGTAATATATATAGTAGTGGATACACATCCACTAGAGTATATATATTTATATTAGTGGATATGTATACATTGGGTAAGATGATTAGTGGATATATATATATATCTACTAAGATATATACATTGGGTTAGACGATTATGAAAAATATTTTGTGGATTTGGTTTGACAATGGAGAAGTCCCACATTGGCTGAAGCTCTTTTCTTTCTTGAAATTTCATATATTTTTTCTAGGACTTGCTCAGAGTTTCAAAGTTCCAACTACTGCACCGTCTAATTTCTGGGTCCTCTTGGGTGTTATTCACTTAGGTTGCTTATGATCATACCTTGTTTGGATATTTAGTGGGAGACACAAAAGGATGAGGGGGATAAGTCGTAACCATCCAATCTCATTTCTTGTCCTCCGATTGTTGTGTTTGGATAAAGATTTTAATGAGAGAAAAGTAAAAAATTTAATATAAAATTATATCGTATACTTTATTTTTAAAAAAATTATATGGTAAACAAAACATTCAAAAATAAATAAGTAAGAATTTAGAATATGTATTTTTTTTCTTGATAAATCTGGCTTCCAAACATCGCCTTATGCAATATTTGGAATTTGGAATTGTTAAAAATGAAAGAAAAAAAAAGAGAATTTTTTTTATTACTAGAAGTTAATTTTTTGGATTTTTTTGACTAGGATAGAAAATAAGAAGAAAATGAATATAAATTTCTCAAAATTCTTTTTTTGTTTGATTATTTATAATAAAAAAATCAGTAAGTACAAGTAATTTTATTTTTGTTCTTTTTCCTTTCCCTTGTTAAATTCAAGATTCAAATATAACATAAAAGTGAGAGAAAATGGAAAGAAAATAAAGTGAGTTAGCAATCACATGTTCAATCCCTATTTTTCAAAACCAAAATTTTTTCTTTAAATTCTTGGGTAAGATGATTATGAAATATATTTTATGGATCTTTGTGTTGACAATGGAGAAATCCCTCTAGAAATTTTGTAATTTTTTTTTTTATTTTTATGACTTACTCTGAGTTTCAAAATTCTAACTACTGCACCGTCAAACCTTCTTGGGCGTCATTCACTCAGGTTGCATATGATCATAGCTCGTTTGGATGTTTTAGTGGAGACAGAAAAGCATAAGGAGGGATAAGTCTAAGCCGTCCAACCTCATTAGGAGGGATAAGTCCAAACCAACCAAACTCTATGTTTTGAAAATTGAATTTGTTAAAAATGAAAAAAGAAAAAAGAAAGAAAAGAAAAAAAATATATAAACTAGAAGTTAAATTTCTTACTTCTTGTTTGGCTAGCATGGAAAATAAGAAGAAATGAATATGTATTTTTTAAAAATTCTTTTCTTGTTCTATTATTCATTAAAAAAATGTGTAAGTACAAGTAATTTTATTTCCTTCATTAAATCCTAGATTCAAATATAACCAATGGTTTTTTTTATTTATTCTATACCTTACTTTTGCAAAATAAAATAATTATTTTCCTTTCTTTTCCCTCAATCCTCTAGAATAGTTACTCTCGTTGAATTTATTTATTTTTTAGTAAATTGGAGAGTCAAAATTTTAGATAGAAGAGAATAAGTTAAATTTCATGACATCATGGCATGAGTGGGGTGTCTCACTACTACTAAGTCCAACTCCTCATTTCCTTTAGTTTCTTTTCCTTTCTAAACACCCAAACAAAGAGAGCTGAATTGTATCATTTCCTTCACTTTGTTTCCCTCTCGACTAACAAGTATTCTTTACTTCTTTGTCTTAAACTCTCTGGTGTATGCATAAATGAAGATCAAACAAACACAATTCAGCGCTGCAATCGTACTCAAACTTTTCGTGTAAAACTACCTATATAATCTTGTGTTTTATGTTTGGAGTAATTATAGCAATATTTCCTAAACTATGAGTCAATATCATAAGTTGTTCTAAATTTTAAAATGTAATATATTAACTTTCTAAACTAATAATTTGTATCAATCAATATCTTCTGTTAATATATTAGGAATCTGTTAGGAGAGTAGCTGAAAAATTATCATATGACTTGCATATGTTCGTAAAAGTATGATTTTAGGCAATCAAATTGCTATTTTAGTTATTAAACAATTATTTCAAAAAGAAAATGTCAATTTATGTATAAAATTATACTTTTGTGAATACGTGCAAGTCATATAATAATTTTTCATCTATTTTCCTATGGATTACTAATAAAAGATGTTGATTGATACAAATTAAGAGTTTAAGGGGTTAAAGTATCACGTTTTAGAGTTTTGAGAAGTTTAGTGATACAAAATCATAATTCAGAAAGTATTATTGTAATTAAGTACCATTTATACTTTAGTTGAACACTCACTCTGTATTATTTTTTTGGATGCTACAAATAGATATGTGAACAGACCAGTCCAACTCACTGTGCATTTTTAAATTATCAGAAACATGGCAATATAGGACAGTCCTACTATTTATTTATTCATCAAATAAAGGTCTGATTTAGTATAAAGTCTACACATAACAAAAGAATTGTAAACTTTATTGGGTCAACCGAATGTGGAAGCCGGACACTCAAAGCGGCAAAGCCAACCCATACTTTGAACGGGTTAAAGACACCTACCAAAACAATAACAGCTGTATTCAAGCAGGCGGTCGACGACTCAATTGCAGGGTTCCCACTGCTGTTGAACTCACCGACCAAAGTAACGTTATATAAATAGAATTTTTGTATAAAATTTTTTTAATTTTAAACTAAACACTCAACATTTTACCTTATAATTTAAAAAATAGTACTGCTACTTCATTATAGTAAAATTTTTGTATAAAAAGGCTCTTAGGTATATAAATTTACAATAGGTATTAGCAAACTTCTATATGAGGAGACCCGAGGGCTTAGAAAAAGCTAAAAGAGAGAAGTATAGACAAATATATGCATTTTCATATTTACCCTCAAAATCAACAAAGACAAAAGTACTTAAATTGTTTGGATAAATTTAACATCACAAAATATCGATCTGGCTTCAAAAAGTAAGAACACAAATTAATGTTTTCGCTTTATATATTAAAATAATTTATTGATAAAGAAAAGGCTATGTAATCTCATTTCTCAATATTTTTGTTTACTCCTATACGCTACTGAGTAGTAAAAGGCTATAAAATAATTTATTGATAAAGAAAAGGCTATGAAATGTTCTATATATTTTTTGTAAATAAATAATCTGTTGGATTTGAGTCTTTTCACTTCGAAATAAAAATACGTTTCATCAAGATATTTCATAATTTCAAGAGTGCAACTTTAACATTTTTTTACATGGAGTTCGAAATAAGAATATATTCCATCAAGTTTTGTTTTTATAATATTATCCTTCTTGTTTATTTATTTGTTTTGGGGTATACAGACAATATAGTCCGACTCAAATACCAAATCATACATCTTGTTGATTCTATGATGATAGTTTCAAACACCTACCTGAATTGAAATTAGTGCAAGAAGGAACTGCACTTGCTGTGACAGTAAATTAAGTAAGAGGCAACGAACAAGTTACATGCTACATAAGGGGCAGTGAAGGCAACTTCGTCCACTAAGAAAAGACAGTGATGCCTTGAATTGAATACTACTCTGTAATTTTATGATTTTTAGTATCACTGTTGTAAATTCATCCATTTTTCTTATTCATGTCGTAAAAGACTATAATATTAATTTGTCCTACATTCTTATTTAGGAAAATGCTAAGCACACAAAAAAATTTAGAAGTAAATACACTTTATCCCCTTGAGATATTGCCCAAAAACACATAAACCTCCTCTCATTTAAAAATGAATAGATAACCCATCTATAGGCTAGAGTAAAGTACAAAATGGATGGACAGTAACGATTTATATGAAAAGACAAATATACTCCCAACATAGTTACCTACAACTCCACTTCTCTCTCTCTCTCTCTCTCTCTCTCTCTCTCTCTCTCTCTCTCTCTCTCTCTCTAAATGTCTGTTTTTTCCACCATTCTCACAGCCACCCAACCAGTCACTGGAGAGAGAAGAAACCGCTATCTTTTACTGTCCACCGCCACCCCCACCCCTCCAACTAGTGGTGAAACTACTTCAAGAATGAAGGGTGCCATGACATGCCTACTTTTTGTGTAACTCTTTTATATATAGCATGCATATTTAATGTCTTAGCAAAAGATTACACTATTGGCATCCCCATAATTTAAAGTCATTTTTAGGTCCTAACCTTTCCCAATTTATTACCTTTTTTTATGGTAATAACTTAATAGAATATTAAATTTTTGTATAGTGAATTGTAGGTTATTCCCTTTTTTCTGTATGTTCTACCCTAATAAATAAAATCAACTATCTATTAAATTTTTTTATGTGCACCAATCCCACAAGTGAGTTTTATCTATTAAATAGATGCATACAAACACACATATATACATATATTAATAAAGTATATAGCGATTGATTCCAAACCACGAATACATATGTATACATTAAAAACAATTGTCTTGAATTTAGCATAGAATCAAACATAAATAACTTTTCAGTATATAAAAGAATGTCGAGTGCTATTTTAATAAATTATTGAGTTGAAATGTATTAAGAAACAATCAAATTGTCTTAGTTTCAATATTTTACTGAGTTTTACTAGAAGTTATTTTTCATGTAGAAAATTTTACTCTTATATGTTAATATATTTTCTCATATTTTAACTTAGAAATATATTAAAAAACCAGTTTCCTTTTTCTACATTATGAATAAAATTTATGAGTATTTTGGTTTTAAATTTGTTTAGCCTTTTATCTTAGTTGTTATAACATTATCCCAAAGCAACTCTGACATTTGTCACTCTTGTAATCCATTTTGAATTGGTTAATTATACTTTGCACTATTGTATTTTATACTAAATTTTACTTCTGGACCTTCATTTATCATAATAACAATTAAACGCTTATATTTCTAATTCGTTGCAATTAATATCAACTTTTTGCTAACTTTTGTTAAAAAAAATAGATAAAAAAAATTTCGCATATGCTAAGCACTTTGCCTTTTTCAAGGGGCGAAGATATAAAATCATATTTTTTTTCTAATAATCTACCATAAATTTCTCTCAAATCACTCCAAAATTATGAGTGTAATAAACTTTGTAATATATATAATGTAATTAGGCTTCATGTAAAACTTTCAATTTAACTCACGTGCAATACATGTGAATATTTGAGATGAAAAATAGTTAGAGTTTACGTATTTGTTCCGTGAAAAAGACTATGTGGTTATCATATATAAATTTTCTATCTATTTTTCAAACAAGAGGTTGACATTGTAACAAATTAGAAGTGTGAGTGGTTACTTGTTACAATGAAAAGTAAAAGTCTTGAAGTGAAATTTATTGTAAAGTGTAAAATTACAAAATGTAATTAACCTCATGCATCTCTATGGGACAGTGCTTTAACTTTCGGTGGCCAAACAAAGAAACTAATAAAGGTCCCCATGCAATGGAATTATGGGCTCTTGTCTTTTTGACTTTTTTTTTTAAAAAAAATTTATATATAGTTGTTGAGAAACCTAACCTTTGTCTATATTTTATCTAAGAGACTTATTACTACAATATTAGGTTAAGATGTAATGACTATAAGCAATATTATATAATTCCAAACACAAATAGAGAAGAGAGAACAAACCATTCAAACAAGAACACACAAGATTTTTGCCGTGGAAACTCTAACTGGGAGAAAAATCACGTGTCTCCTTTGCTAGATAAAAATCATGTACTATAACTTTTAGTTCAAACAGTTACAAGACTCTTTATAATTAAAACATATCAACTCCTTGATCTAATGATTGTTTGCATCTTGCTTGTATCCACGATTCACCGTATCCGTGCTTGACCACCATTCTGATTCCTTTAAAACGGATTTGGCTTCTTAAACTACTTCAAGACTTTTGATCTCCTTAATAAAGTTGAAGAAGATTGTTGCTAAGTTTTGTTTCTAAGCTTTTTGGAAGGTGAGAAATACTTCTCTTAGGACTTTTTAATGTAGCGACTCAGATCTAAGTATGGAAAAGTGTGTTGGGCCTTAAATATGCGAAAAAACCCTAGTGGTGCAATTCTCGAGAATTTAGATTTCGTGCAACTCGATCCCTCGAGAACCCGCGAGGATCTCACGTGATGCAGCTTGATCCCTCGAGAATCTACGAGGATCTCGCGAGCTCAATCCTCAAATTTTGCATGCTCATTGTTTTGGCCATCGACATCCCACGACATCCTGCGAAGTCCTATCTAATTTTACGTGCAAACTATTTTTGCCCTCGACATTTTGCGACATCCCGAGACATCCCGCGAGAATCCTGCGAGATCCCTTGAAGTTGATATATCTACCCAAGATGTATCATACAAGTCTTTCTTAGTACGAGTTTACATGAATAAGCTTTACATGTCGTCCGAATGCTTGTAATAGATATCCCAATTCTCCAAATTAAATCAAACAAGACTTGGCATGAAATTTAGCCCATTACATAACCTTACAATCTCCCCTTTTGGCAATTTCATGGCCAAAACCTCATGCTACAAGACACATTACAAGGAAAGAAATAAAATTACACTCAAACTCCAATCACAAGCATATAGAGTGCTCCTACTACACAATAGCAAGAATCATCCCTGCACGTTAAACACTAGCAAAAAACAAACCCATCAAGTGCAAGAGATATAACATAAATAAGTAGGCATAGTGTCTTCCCCTTTTTGGAACAAATTGACAAAGGAAGCATAAGGAGCTAGAGAAAGAAGACTGAGAGATATAAAGAAGATGTTGCCCCTTAATGTATGCTCTTTCTGAGTAACATTTAAGCACAAAGAGCTTCTTTCCCCTTTGTTGTCTCAATATGAGAAAGGATTATCAAACAACCAAGCAATCAAGAACTAAAGGGAGATATGCTAAAAAGAAGAATATCATTCATGCAAAACAATCAATCAAAACTGGACTAGCCTGAAACAAAACAAAATTAGGGTATTTTTACAGAAGCGATGTCTTAACCCTAACATGTTTATCATCAAAACACAAAATATAACTCATGAGTCTCATGATAAGCGTAGTATGAAAAAAAATCAACATCAAACATGCTTAAAGATAGCATAAAGATGAGAATAGTTAGTCATTTATGCTATATCTCTTACATTTGATGTGCTTATTTCTTGCTCGTGTTTAACGTGCAGGGATGATTCTTGCTGCT
>CM065381.1:42899835-43037335 GCA_033060915.1 Euryodendron excelsum | reverse complement strand
ACCTTTCCGAAGGCCACCATATGGTCTGAAGCCTTGGCCCTTTTTTAGCCCTTCCAACACTGCTTCTCACCCTGTTGATCTATCTCCCTCTCCCTCTCCATCTCCTTAACCTTCTTCAAAATACTCCAACATCAAAAGCTTTACTCCATGGCTCTATTATAATATCTTTTTATTGCATATTTTGTGGACATTAAATGTAAAACATTTTGTAATATCATTTTGAATGAATGAAATCTAATTTTGCTCTTTTGCCCAATTGATATCTTGATGACTTGCTTACTTGATTGCTTTCTTGATTATACAATTTATTTTGTTATAATATTTTTTGCTATTGTACCTGTCTATAATTTTCATTTTCTTTCTCTTTTTGATGAAATGACAAAAAGGGGGAGAAGAATTGGACAAGATTGAGTGTAAAATAAACCAAGAATTAAAATTGGAGAAGAATTGGACAAGAAATAGAAAAGAATTGATTAAAGTAAAATAAACAATGAATTGTTTGATGAATTAGCATTGTTTACTTGGATGCATATGGCATTGAATGGAAATGAAACAAAATGAGTGATAAGTGATAAATAAAGAGCATGTTCTCAAGGAGAGTAACATGAATCAATTCTCTCACTCTGTTTTGAATTAACTGATAAAAACACCTTGAAAGTAGTTTTTGAAAAATCTTTTGTTTCTTGAGCATCAATTGGTTAATTATGAAACAAAGGGGGAGTTCTCTACTAGTATGCCATCCAACCTTTGTTCATTTCATTTAATCATCTATCAATTTAATTTGCAAAGGTTTTGTCATCATAAAAAAGGGAGAGATTGTTGACTCAAGGTTGATCCTCATGTTGATTTTGATGATAACTAAATCTTGTGTTATTTTACTAATACATTTGCTTAGTGTACAGATTAATACATGTTATAATTTAGACTTAAAGTCCAACTTAAAGTCTAATACATGTTAAAGTGGATGCACAACAAGCTAAGATCAAGCGATGCACTCCAAGAGTCATGCAATGTACCAAACTGAGCTATGACACCTATTTCAACTTCAAACTAATGATTTGCATTTGAAGAGATTGAAGATGTTCAAATAAAGTTCTCATCAAGTATGTATAGACTCAATGAAGTTGATTTGCACTCAAAAAGATTAAAGGTGTTCAAATAAAGACTTCATCAAAGTGTGCAAAAATCAGTTGAAGATGATTTGATTGTGAAGAGATTGAAAATGTTCAAAAGAAGAATTTATCAAGTATGCAAAGATCAATTCAAGATAATTTGATTGAAGATGTTTGAGAAGAGAATTCATTGCAATTGCATAATCTCTATAAAGAGTCTAAGTGAAGATTTCATCTGGGATGTAAAGACTCAATGAAGATGATATGCACTCAGAGAAAGTGAAGGTGTTCAAGATAGACTTCATCAAGCTTATAAAAGTCTCATTGAAGTGATCTCAGTGAAAGAAACAACTTGGCAATGAAAGAGAAAGCTCAGCAATAAAAGAAAGAGATCGACAATGAAAGAGAAAGCTTGGCAAGGAAAGAATGAGCTCGAAAAATGAAAGACAAAGATCGGCAATAAAGAAAAAGAGCTCAGCAATAATAGAATGAAGTTCTGACAGTATGGAAACCAAGAAAAGATGATTATCAATTGAAGAATTCAATCCAAATTGAATAGAACACAACCTTGATGAATTGCAGACTTTGATTGATCATCATGC
This sequence comes from Euryodendron excelsum, assembly GCA_033060915.1. Classification (NCBI taxonomy): domain Eukaryota; kingdom Viridiplantae; phylum Streptophyta; class Magnoliopsida; order Ericales; family Pentaphylacaceae; genus Euryodendron; species Euryodendron excelsum. The sequence continues at coordinate 43,035,621 of CM065381.1, read as the reverse complement.
TCCAAAGAGAAGACTCCTTGAAGATTTTATAGTAGTGCTGAAGCTGAACTTAATCATGGGAAGACAGAAACCAGATTTTTGGGCAATGTGTCAACACATGAAAATGAAGAGTCAACACATGAAGACAAAAGCCAAGAATTTGAAGACAAAATGATCAAGTGTTGACACATGGAGTTGATGTGTCGACACATGAAGACAGTAGACAACATCTGGAAAGTGCAGACCAGATGTGTCGACACATGGAACCAAGTGTCGACACCTGGGAGATAACAGCTAGTTTTTTTAACATTATAACTGACTGGCCTTGCATTAAATGAGCCTCAACAATCTCCAACGAACGAAATCAATACAGGGGTTTATATACAAGCTTCAACTGCATTTATAAATAAGAGATACAAGAAAAACAAGTACTACTGACTGATCAAATTGAGAAAATCTGAATATTCTTCTTATCTTCATTGAATGAGCTTTTATTGTTCTATCCACTCTTGATAGAGAGTTTGTAATTCATTTGTATACCTTTACAAACTTGTAAGTGAGAGTTTGAGAGTTCTCTTGTAGCAAAAAAACTTTTGTAAGTTTGAGTGGTTTTTGGACAAAACCACTTGGTAGCTGGAAGAACTTGGGAAGAAGTTCTTGTGTAAAAGTGAGCTAAGCACTTGGTCAATCAGCATCCATTTTGTAATTGGAGATTGCATAGTGGAGGAAGACTTTAAGGGGATCTTGGGGTGGGGACATAGACCACGAATTGTGGTTGAACCTCGGTAATTCTTGGTGTGCATTCTATTGCTCTGTTTTTCATTCCTTTTTTGATTACATTGCATTATATATAGATTGATCACTGTTATATTGATTAGATTAATTTTAATTAATCTTGATTGCCATTAATTTTTGAAAAACCGAATTCACCCCCCTTCTTAGGTTGCCTTTTGGGCCAACAGTAATAAGTCTCTTAGAGAAAATATAGACAAAGGCTAGGCTTTTCAATAAATCAAAGAAAACAAGAAAAATTAGATATATAAACATGATCATAATTATAGGAAAACAAAATAAGCATACATCACAAATATCCTAGATTATGTCATAAATAGTATTTACTCCACCAGGCTTGCCCGTAAAAATTTCTTAGGGGTTCTTAAAGAGTTCAAATCAAAATTTCTCACTCAAATGACATTTATCTTAGATTTATCAATAAACTCTTGAGATTTGGGTGGAGTTCTAGATCTTGCCTTAGCATTGTGGTTCCTCATTTTACCATGATTTGTAAGGACTCTAATTTGACTTTTCAACCTCTTATAGTGACTCATAGGTTGATAATGAGCATGAGAACTAGGAACCCTATTCAGTTTGCGACAATAAGGTTTAATAAGACCAAACATGCCACAATGATGACAAACAAGGTTAAACTTTGAAGATTGGGCAACCTTTGGAAGTTTGGGCTTTACATGAGAATTAATGAACTTATAAGGCACATGATTAGTCTCCCAATTAGAGCAATGAGGTCGGATATGACCCTTAACACCACAATAATGACAAGTGGGAACAAACCAAGTAGGCTTGGTCTTAACATTAGGCGAAACACGTGCATATGTGGTGGTGTTCTTTTTGGAAGTTACAACCTAGGCATTCAATTAGGACAATAAGGCTTAATGTGCCCTTTAGTTCCATAATGGTGGCATGAGAGAACTTCCTTAGCATGCTTAGCCTTACTTAGTATGGAAGACTTATCTTGAGCCTTCATAGAATTAGGCTTACTTGCCGATTGGAAAGATTTAGAATCCTTCTCTGTGTATCCAATCCCAGTTATGTCACAATAGCTCCTCTGTGCATTCCAAATTTCATCAATCTTTTGTGAACCTGGATTAAATTTCTTAAAAGATAGATGAGCATTAGCAAATTCAGTTTCAAGCTTTTTCACTTTTTCTTCAAGTGCCTTTGTGAACTCCTCTCTGTCATGTGCATCTTTTTCAAGAAACTTAATTTTATCATAGAGAGATAATTTGTGAGTTTTCAATTGACTAACTTCAGCTTGAGCATTAATGTTCTACTTTTTCAAAACTTCAACTTCATCAACTACCTTCTTTAATTTTGTTCCTAGTTTGACATTAATTTCTATCAATCTGTAGTATTATTGATAAAGTTAATCATAGGCCAACTAAAGTTCACTCTTATCTTCATTATTGGATTCTCTTTCTTCCTCCTTTAGAGACCCCATAATACCATCAGGCTCATCGGACTTTTCTACTTCTTGGGGCTTTGATGACGATTCAATTACCTTAGATGTAGAGGCTGCAAAAACTGTAAAATTCTCATAGTCATCTTCTTTTTCAAACTCTTCCTCTTTTTTTGAATCACTCCATGTGACAGTCAAAACTTTGCTTCCTTTTTTCTTCTTCTTATTAAGACAATCATGTGCAATATGTCCATAATCATGACATTCAAAACATTGTTTCTAACCAGACTTATAAGAAGATCTCCTTACAAACTTGGTCGTGTCAAAAGATTTTCATATATTTTTATCAACGGAAGAAGATTGACCTTCTTTTTCTTTTTGAAAAATTTCTTAAATTTTTTGACAAAAATAGCCATATCTTCAGGACTCATTTCAATGTCGCTATCACTAGCTTCATTCACGTCTTCTTTAATAGAATTAAAAGCAATGCTTTTGTTACTTGTAGGTTGATGAAAATTAGCTTTCAAAGTTTGTAAGGAATCTACTAAGTCTTCTACTTTCATGGAGACCACATCTCTACTTTCTTCTATTGCCATAACTTTGGCTTGAAATCTCTCCGGTAAAGATCTCAAAAATTTTTGAACAATTTTAGATGGAGATATTTGTTCACCTAGGTTGAAACTTGAGTTGACAATGTTACTAAGTTTAAAATAGAATGGATCAAAATTTTCATTGTCTTCCATTCTCACGGTTTCAAAAGCTGTAGTTAAACACTGAAATTTGGCTATTTTTACAGTTGTAGTACCTTCATGGATAATCTGTAAAATATCTCATACTTCTTTAGTGATTTCACAGTTTGAGATTCATCAAAACTCCTCAGCTGTGACACTATTATAGATGGCATTCATGACTTTATTATTCTACCCACAATTATCAAAATCAATTTTATCCTACAACGTGATTGATTTTAAAGTCATTATAGTTTTAGTTGTGAGTGTGGGTGAAGTCCAACAATTAAGTACGGCAAGTCAAACACGCTCATCAATTGACTTAAGGAAAGCTCTCATCTTTGCTTTCCAATAGGGTAGTTGGTTCCATCAAGTAATAGAGGTCTAACCGTAGAATTACCTTCCCTTGGCCAATCCATAGACATAGGCAATCAAGACCTCGCTCTTTAGAAAATCAAAAATGATTTTGAGTGTCCCGCTCTGATACCAATTGAAAATCTAGCATTTGTCTATGTTTTATTACTATAATATTAGGTTAAGATGTAATGGTTATAAGCAATATTATATACTTCCAAACATAAACAGAGAAGAGAGAACAAACCATTCAACCAAGAACACACAAGGTTTTTACCGTGAAAACCCTAACTGGGAGAAAAATTACGTGTCTCCTTTGCCAGACAAAGATCATGCACTATAACTTGTAGTTTAGACGGTTACAAGACTCTTTACAATCAAAACTTATCAACTCCTTGATCTAATGATTGTTTAAATCTTACTCATATGCATGATTCACCGTCTCCGTGCTTGACCACCGTTCAGATCCCCTTAGAACGGATTTGGCGTCTTGAACTCCTTCAAGACTTTTGATCTATTCAATAGACTTGAAGAAAATTCTTGCTGAGCTTTGTTTCTAAGCCTTTTGGAAGGTGAAAAACACTTCTCTTTAAGAATTTTCAATGTAGTGGCTCAGATCTAAGTCTGGAGAAGTGTGCTGAGCCTTAAATAGGCAAAAAAAACTCCAGCAGCACGATTCTCGAGAATCCAGATTTTGTGCAGCTTGATCCCTTGAGAACTCGCGAGAATCTTGCGAGATGCAGCTTGATCCATCGAGAATCTGCAAGGATTTTGCAAGCTCAATCCTCAGATTTTGTATACTCATTGTTTTTGCCGTCGACATCCCTCGAGAATCTCGCGAAGTCCTGCCCAATTTTACATGCAAACTGTTTTTGTCCTCGACATCCTGCGACATCCCGCGAGATCCCTCAAAGTTTATATATCTGTCCAAGATATATCATACAAGTCTCTCGTAGCATGAGTTTGCATGAATAAGTTTTAAATCATGTCCGCATGCTTGTGATAGATATCCCAATTCTCTAAATTACATCAAATATGACTTGGCATAAAATTTAGCCAATTACATAACCTTACAGTTGTTATTATTATTTTTTTTGGGGTACTTTTTTTTTTGTTTTACTAATTAGAATATCTACGATAAGCTAGGAGCTAGCTTTTACAGCAAGTGAAATCTTTCTTGTTGAGCACAGTAATCATTAGACAGACAAAAACAAGACTATTTTATCCTGGGCTTATGTTCTTTCGGTACAAGCTAAGATAAAACTAGTAAATGACTTATTTACTGTTAACTAATGGTTTCTGCATTTACTACAGATAAAGCTTTGGTTTGAGTAAATTCAACTGATCTTTCAAATTTAATATTCAAAAGAGGAAAACAATTAGTAGTAATTAGGCAGCCTAATGTACCAAACTCCCGCTACTACAAGTCTAAAAAAAGTAGATATCTGCAGTCGTATGATCACTTTGAAAAGATTGGTTTCATATTTTAAAATTGTGATGCCAAAGATTGTTTTCGTATTTTAAATCTGTGATGCCGTTAAGACTGCTCTAAAACAAGTTATAACTCGTACCTATATTTTCTTTCAAGAGACAATTAATAGTCAATTGCTGAATCTTTCGAGAGAGGAAAAACAAAATTGCTCAATCTTGGAGGGTAAAGAGAACTAACCTCACTCAATATAACGGGTAGTTTTTTGAATGATTGCATTGTGACTAGACAACTTCATCTTCTTCAAACAAATTCAATAAGCATTGCACCACAAGAACATGTTTTCTTGGAAACCAATTGCATAGAACCAGGGAATTTTATGCTACCATTAGGAGGTTTAGAATAAAAAGAAAGTAAGATCCTTGTATGCAGAGAATCATTACACAGAAACAGTGATCTGGTCTCTCAAAGGAGTGGAAGCAAACGTGACGGATAGTTTTGAATCTAGATGACAATTACACAGTTGATCTAGCCTCTAAAATCGGCCTCTTTCTCCTCTCGATTCTATCCAAACCCATATCCGAACCTGTATTATAGTCCTATGTTTTTACATCCCATTGGATGATGGGCCTGGGAGATAAAGAGTGTGGAACAATAGCTATGCCATTTACTATCTTCAACCTTCCTTTAACCATTTGATTCAGTAAACATCTTTTTTGGAAGTCTTGTGACTGTGAAATCATTTCGTACAGGATTATATTATATGACTAGAATAATTTTAATATTATTGGCTTTTGGTACATAGGATCTTCACAATAAGACACATCCAATCAATTTCGCAAGGTCTTGCAGGCATCGAAACAACTATTAATTTGGAGTATTGTTTCTGCTATAATAAAGGCAATCAATGTTATCCAATATGTGTATGTAAATGTGTTACTGTAATCGGGAAAAATAATATGCTAACTTGCAGTAGTAAAGCATACAAAGAAGTAGAAAATAAAAAATACAACTTGCAGAATATCATATTATTCACTTGCAGAAAATCAGAATATTCAGAATTACAGAATGTAAAAATTACAGACTTACAGAATCTGTACAACAGTAAAATTTTAGAAAGGATCAAGACAAATACGCCCCTACAGTGGTGTTAATAGTTGGAATGAATGTCTGTCTCTCTTTTAAGATACAATATTCAACACACATATAGATGCAACATTGCAATTTGTGCTATGGATAACCCAACGATGATGCACTCTCTAATGAAAATTCTTTGAAAATGCTATAGATGTAGCGCTGCAATCTGTGTGCTTCGATGAACCCAATAATTACGTACTCTATAATGAAAATTCTTTGAAAATGCAGAGATGAAGTTCGTGAATATGCTAGAAAAATTTTGAAAAAAAAAAAAAGCCTAACCCTTGTGTTTGGAAGTCGGGGTGACGTGTTGGACTCAAGTTTGGGTATGTCCTTCCCTTTTCACAAAAATAAGATATTCCTTGGGGCCCAAGCCCAAGTGCAAGGCAAGAGTACATAAAGCCCTTAAAGGGTTCATATACAATCAATGTGGGACAATGCATTTTACCCAAGGTTAAGTATGGCCATGTTAGACACTTTGAAGATCAATAACTTATTCACTCCTCCATGTATTTGAGCAATTAAATATATTATCTTAATCTGTTCATAGAGGTTAACTCATAACATTATGGACCTACTGAATTAAAAGAAAGTGTGGGTAACACATTTTATATGGCTCAAAGTGTTGAAAACATCACAATTTTCCAACAATCAACTCACAGTGGGGAGAGAAAAATGCTACAGAATTAGCCATGGGATATATAAACTGAGACTACATGAATTCAATAATGAGAACAGAATGGTATAAAAATGAGGCATACAATGCATGAACTGGAGCCTATGTGTGAAGAAGCATGATCGCCGTCCCCTTAATGGATCATTCTGCTTGCACATTCGCCTGAGTTATTTTGCCACTTTTATCATTTCTGGCCTGTTTTCTCCGGTTCGTTGGGTGCAACTAAAGGCAAGTGCTGCAAAGGCTCGAAGTTGCTGTTCTTGCTCATGAAATATCATTCCTCCTCCCTCCCCTGCAGGAGGATTCTAGGATCCACTACATTGTTTAACTGGTCCTAACTGTCTACATAGTCTTTCACACAATTAGCTAGATGTCCATGACCATCTAAGGGTCTAAGGTTGTAACAATTCATCAAAGATAACAATTCTGATAACTTCTTTTCTTATTCGGAATGAAGAACAAAATCAGAACCGATACAGTAAAATTCATCCTTTTCTTGTAACAAAAGTTCTCAAGGAAAGAGAAAAAAAAAAAAGTCATACGGAACTTACTAAAACCAGAGAACAACAATGAAATATGCCTTCTTTTTCTTTATTTATTTATTTTTTGCTGCTTAATTTTCAGTATATGGAATCTAGGAAATCAAGAACTAGTAAGTTTATATGGGTTGGTTTGCCTATTCTTTGTGATTCATGATCAGTAACCGCGTGGAGTTTGAGTGACCTCTTGAATTTGCAGACCCATTTTTCTACACGGTGTGTGGTCCATTTCATCTATAATAGGTGAGTCATTTCTTGCATCATTCCTACTGAAAGAATTTTTGTATTATTTATTTTTATATCTCTGATGATGACAGCTTCCCCCTATCTCATATCAAGCGCAAGATTACATTTTCCACGTAACGTTCGTTATGCTAGTAAAATTTTTTGTTTATGAGAATTAAGATGACTTCTGCACATGTAGAGATCCATTTTAGAATGGAAAATGTTATTTTCTTGTACACGAATCATATGACACTGACGGTTATAATGAAAAAAAAATACAGTCAAATCCCATCATTTTGAGTACCTCAGAGGGCCAAGTCTGAGAGTGGAGGCCCGAGGCCTTCCGTATCTTTTTTTTTTAAAGAAAAGAAAAAAAATACAACTTTCGCAAATATGAAAACATATGCTATCTCTTAAACTCAGAGACCTTGTCCGTGTGGACCTGTGGTGTACACAATAATCCACAACTTTCGATCCCACCTAATGATTTTTTGTGGCCAGCTATTATTTTTGTAAATAAATGAAGTTTACATGATTCATATGGACGGTAGTCTTGTATGAGCTTGAGGGAATACGCAGTCGGATATTCTGTAGCAACAAAAAAAAGAGAAGGTGTTAGGTTTTTAGATTGGCTAATCTTGAACAAAAGCACTTCATATGTAATTTCAGCATTTAGATAGATGTGTCAAAGTGTAAGAATGAATGAAAGTGCAGCAGCCAAGACAAAACAGAGAGAATAAAGAATCTATCATGCGTTTGAATGGCCTGCCTGGGTGTTAGAACGACAAAGGTGTTCGAACGGTGGGTCAAACCGTTCGAACGCTTGACAGAATCGAGGACTTCCATATTTAAATCCTTGTCAGGTTTGGAAAATTCCTACTTCAACTTAAATGACGTCGAGCGTCCTACAAAGACTCCAAACTCTATATAAAGGCTATAAACCCTAGAGAAAGGGTATGCACACAATCAAAGAGATCATTTAGCTATTCAGATAGCTTTATTGGGCAAAACAGTTTGTTGAAGTGTTTCTTCTGGTCAACAATAATTTTTCACACATATCGTCTTTGGCGGATTCCAAAAGTTGACGTCAAGAGCACGGGAAAACAGAGAATTGTGGGCTTCTATTAAGCAAGTCTGAGACATCTATCATAATTATGGATCAACGGGTTTGGCAGTAAGTTTATTCTTGTAACTGTTCAAAGTTATAGTGCTGAGCAATTTAGTGGCTATTGTTAGGGATATATACTAAAAGACATGCTTTGTGTAATGGTTTTAGTATTTATTAATAAATTAGTTATTCCATTTTAATAAGAATCTGTGTGAGCAATGGTTGCATTATATTATTTATTAATAATAATGCATGTATGTCTCTTATTCTGTATAGTAGATGATTTGGTATGTAGAGTACGACTTACACACAGAAGATCAGATCATCGGTTCTTATAGAATATAAGCTTATCGTTCACTATTTTAGATGGAACTGGACACACCATCAGTAGGACTGTAACACAAGGTTTTAATAGGTCTGTCTTGATTATGGGGAATGATATAGTTCCAAGTCCTTGTACTAGTACACTTTGTGTGTATTGAACATGACCGTGTTAAGGTAATTATTTTTATACTGACTATATGAAATAATTAATATCTCATGATTATTATGAGTGCTTATGCTCTTAATCCTAATATAATAAATAGACATGTGCATGTAGTGTTTATTGTTTTGATTCACAGAATAGTGAAATTTTTTGTGGGTCAATAAACTCAGTGAGTTGGACAATAACATTACGTGTATGGTGAATATTAATTATTGATAGAATCCACGTCCCCGTATAGAAATTAATGATACCCCCTTGAAGAAACTTATAAATTTTGATTATGTCAAACGCTGCAGGTGGATTATGAATCTGACACATCAAATAAATTAAGTGGAACGTTTCAAGGAATTAAATAAGTCTATTAAATTTAATTGTTAGTAATTTAATTTAATAGACGGGTATCTATAATCTTAACTTGTGGAGATATATAAGCATTTAACAATATGGAGCTCAAAATATAATTCCTAGTATGATAGGAAATGCCATTATAATTCATTAGTGGCATAAATTATAATTTACGTAAATAGGAATTAATTTTGGTAGGATTAGGAATCCTTATTTACGTAGGAAACCCTAATTATACTAATCCTATGGTCCCTGTTATAACCTCTATATATATGTACTTTCAGAGCAATTAGGGTTACACTTTGCTCATAATTGAGAGATACACGTTTTTGTGAGAAAGAGAAACCTTAGCAGCTGCGAGCCCACTCTCTCTAGAGTAAAGCGTATAGGAGGGATACAACAGAAGTCCGAAGATTGAGTTCAAGCAATTGATTCGTACTTATTGTTATTGTCGTTACTTGTTATTTGGGATCAAACCAGAGAGATCTCGAAGGTATGATTCTAATTACGTAGATTAGGCTATGTTAATTAGATCAGAATTTTTGGTACTATGCGTATGCACTATAGTCAGGTCGTGAAAAATTTTGTAGTCCCCAGCAGCTGTATTTGGCCCCGTGGTTTTTTTCTTGGTTGATAGGGTTTCTATGATAAAATCCTGTGTGTCGTGCCTCTTTTCTTTATTGCTTTAAAGTCGCATATGGGATTAACATACTTAGTTAATTGACTAGTTTAGATTGTTGATTAGTTAGGTTAATTAACTATTCTAGGCAAATCCAAACTCCCAGGTTTTCTCAAAAATATTTTTTTTTAAACCCTACGAATGAGATCTTTTAACCTGGGATTATGAATATGCCTAGAGAAGGACATTCCACTGTTAGACCACCTTATTTTGATTGTACTAATTATTCATACTCGGAAGTACGCATGAGAGCTTTTTTTTAAAGCAATTGATGAATGCCTATGGATTTCAATTATTGATGGTTGGACTCACCCTACTACTATTGTTGGAGAAGTTGTGCTTAAGAAATCTTCGAATCAATGGACTCCACTTGAGATTAAAACTGCTGGATGGAATAGCAAGGCCGTGAACATCCTCTAACAGTCTCTCACATGAAGAATTTAGATGTATTTCAATATGTGAGATTGCTAAAGAGGCATGAGACATTCTTGAAATCACTCATGAAGATACTACTCCTATTAAAATTACAAAACTTCAAAGGTTGACTACAAATTTTGAAAATCTTTTTATGAATGAAACTAACACCTTTGATGAATTTTGTAGAAAACTAAGTGATATGATATTATAAATTCTAGTTTCAATCTTGGAGAAAAAATTTCTGATTCTAGTATTGTTCAAAAAATTCTTAGATCGTTGCCCAAAAGATTTCAACCCGAAGTGACTGCTATTAAAGAAAGTATAGATATTTATTCGCTTAAGGTTGATAAACTTGTTGCAAACCTTTAGGCCTATAAGACTAGTTTTCGTCTAACTAATAAACCACAATTTTTTGCTTTAAATACTTCCAAGGTTAACGAAAACAAGTCTAATAAGGAGGAAGAAGGAGAAGAATCTAAAGTTGTGGAGTATCTTGTAAATCGATTTCATAAAACTTTTTTAAAATCTGGTAACTTAAAAACCAATAAGTTCAATAAGAAGAAAGTCAACAAAAATAACAGTAATCCTATGGTTGATGTTAAGGGAAATAAAAGGGGCAATACTGTAAGTTGTTTTGAATGTCAAGAATTTGGTCACTTTGCTTAAGAATGCCCCAACTGTTTGAAAAGAAAAGGTAATGCTATGAATGTGACTTGGGATGATATTGATAAAGAAGAACAATCAGATCATGAAGAAGATTTAGGTAATTTTATGGCTTTTATTGTTTTTATAAACTCTAATTTGACTTCCCCTATGTCTATGTTAAATCTTGAAAATCTTATTGACCTAAATTGTATTGATTCAACTAGTCCTGTGATAGATTTGGATCCCATTGTCTTTGGAGAAGCTATTTTGATTCAAATAATTTAGGATAACAAGACATTGAAATCAAAATTGTCCAACCTTTGAAAGATTAACCAAGATTTGGCTATAAATCTAAAAAATGCACAACTTGAACATGAAATACTTTACAAGAAATCTGAGGATAGCTAAGTCTTGATTAGTCAATTTTAGACCCATAGGATCAACCTGTCTGAAAAATTGATTGTTATTGAAAAAGGTTTCCTTGATGAGCAAGAGAAAAACAAGAATCTTGTGAAAGAGCTTGATACTGTTAACTCTGAATTGTCTCATCCTAAAGATTCTCTCAAGAGTTTCAGTATAGGCTCCAAGAAGATTGATCACATCTAGAGCAGTCAAAAAATGTTTGGAGATAAAGACGGAATTGGATTTGATGGATCTACATTGCGCAACAAGCCAAGATTTGTTCCCCCTGCATTCATCAAATTCTGAGACATACCAAGATGAACCAAAACCATCTATAATCTAGAAATAGGTAACAATCCAAGGTATGTTCCTGATTTCACGAATTTTAACTCTGGACATCGTTCGAACGGGAAGAGAATGTGATCGAACGCCTGAGGTCTGAACGACCAGCAATGGCATTCGAACAACAGGCCTCCGAAAGGTTTGGCGTTTGAACGGCTAGCAGTTTGAGGCACAAAGAACTACAGGTTCTAATTTTGATCTTGTATACCATCACTATGGTATTGTAGGACATATCAGGCCTAGAATCTTTTTATTATATGCAACCTAGAATGCCTGATAATGCACTACAAAGACATATCAAGGATCTGAACACCCAAGTAAATTAACTTAGACAAGTAATTTAAAAAATGAAAAATTCTAAATTTGTCCAGGTTGGAAAATCTGATTTAAAGGCCCTGAATACCCCCAAAAATTCTGTAGGGATTAGTCTTTCTTATTAGAGTTCTGATTTTGACATAGCCTAGGAAGTTATTTAATTTTTATTCTTTTGTCCTAATGCTATAATCATCATTGTAAATTTTAGGGATTATTATTTTTAAAAAAATTCAAAAATACAAAAACATTTTTTGATTATGGGTCATTAGTATTTTGTGATTTGTTGAGTAATGATTCATAACGGTGATAATATACACTGTTAGGTATTGAGTACATGATCTAGATTTAAATTTCTTCATCTTTACTTGCATTGCGAGTAATTTTAAAACATTAGTTATGTGCACATGAGCATATTTGGTGCGACTGATTTGCATGAGCTATGTACGTGATTCTTATTAGTTTGATTTATTTTCATGTTCTCTAAGAGAGTTGCACACTAGAGTGACCAATGTTCATGTATCATACTTCTATCATTAACTCCCTAACTTGACATGTGTGAAAGCCACTATGGATGTATATCAAAATATACAGCATCTAGGTAAAATCGTGAAAAGGTCTACTATGTTTTAAGCATTAAACTTGCTCAAAAAAATAAAAAAATAAAAAATATGAGCTACTCAAAAGAAACAAATTCATGTCCCAGAAAGTTCAAATTTTGTGCCCAACAAAAGGGGAGTTTTCTATATTTGAATCGCACAAGCATGATTGGTCATTGTTCTAGGTGTGTAACTTGCCTAAAAATTTAAATAGACTTATTAACTTTGATCTCTACTAAATATTCGTGTAAGTCTATAGCTTTTAAGTTCATTGAGAACACCCACATGACTATGTTTACAAATCACACCTTTGTGAATAAGATGTTGAAATTTTCAACTCATTGAGTGTATTTTGTGTCTACTTCAATGCTTAAGTCATGAAATTACTATATACATGTCATACAATTTTACTTGGCATAATTTTAAAATGTTTTAGAGGTAATTTTTTTGGATTGTGTCAAAGGCGTTAGATTGCATAAGATACGAATCTCTGTTTTTTAGTATTTTTTCCTCTTTCCCATGAACTTAATTTATCAATTTGTAACAAAAATGGGGAGTAGCAGGAAAGGCCTTTGTTCTTGCTTACTGCATTTCTTGGAGTTATATTAAGTTATATTATTTTTCTTCCCACACTTGCTTTTCACGAGATTTGTTAAGCTGTGGATGTGCAGGGTAGCATATGTATACTTAAAGACTCTGTGGACATGTTGAAATCTTGATTTCATCTTACACTTGTTGTTTTGAGTCGTTTCTATGTATATTGCTACTTATTGTGTTTTGTCACAAAATTGCCAAAGGGGGAGATTGTTAGGCTTTTAGATTGGCTAATTCTGAGAAAAAGTACTTTGTATGTAATTTTAGCATTTAGATAGGCGTGTCAAAGTGTAGGAATAAATCAAGATACTACAGCAAAGGCAAAACAAAATTGAACGGTAGAGGCGTTTGAATGGCAGGCCAGACTGTTTGAACGCTTGAGAGAATCGAGAACTTCTAGATTTAAATTCTTGTCGGGTTTGGAAACTTCCTTCTGAATTGCTCCCAAAGATGTTCGAAAATTGAGCTCTAGCAAGATAACGGGCGTCGTATTTGAAGTATAAATTTGATGAATATCAAAGTCGATTTTTCTCAAGGATCGAGACAAATATAGGTTACTAACACTTAGACAACACTAAACTAACTTGAATTGAACAACAATGAAGTGAATTGAAGCTAAGGAAAAAAAGAAGACAAAAAACCTTTGTTGTTTGAGAGATTGAGTTAGTTAAACTGATACAAAGCAATTAACAACTAATGAGAGCAATTAGAGCAAGCTTTAAATACAGTTAAAAAGGCTTAGATACAATTGATTCAATTAACCAATTCACAACAAGAGTTTTGATAGAGGAATTTATAACTCAAATCAAGGATCACTCCATGGATCTTTGATTCGAAAGATTTAGATCATAAAACCTTGCATTGCTTAGTTGAGTGTAGATTTAAAATCAATTGAAAGAATCATAGATTCAAACCATAGATTTGTGCAATCCCTATACCAACTATGAAATTGTGCATAGAAATTATCAAATTGTGTTATGAATCTAAGTTTTCTTATAGATCCAAACTCAATTAAGACGAATTAGAGAAATCATAAGATAAATCATCAAAATCTAGTTACCTCCATTGAAATCATTGAAGATCCGTGATAGATCTTCACAATTGCATCCAAATAGAAGATTAGTTACTAGAATTCATAGTAGAAAGCATAGAAAAATGTAAATCTTGCATTGAATAGAGAAGAAACTAGTTTTTGGTTACAAAAAAAAAAATTGAAAAGAAGCTAAGAAAAATATAAGAAAATAAAGTTTCTATATCTACACTACTCATAAATACAAAGAAATCTAAAATATCTAAGTACAAAGATGAGAGATCCCCTAAAAAATGCCGAATGCTGACTGAGCGCTGGGCTAATGCTCACCCTAGAGACCGAGCGCTCAGCTAACGCTCCTGATTCACTCGGTGAAATCAATTCTTTGAAGTTAGTGCTCTTGAATTAAATCACTATATTGCCTTGCAAAATCTAGCAATCGGTGTATTTTTTTCGACGTTCGAGTGCCAGGCGATCACTCAGCCGAGCATTCAATGATTTGGGCGATCGCTCGGTTGAGCATTTGGTGATCGCTCGGTGATACACTTTTTGGCCTTTTCTTCTACAATTAAACTCTATTTCCTGCAATTAGATTAAAAATGCATGTATAGGACAATTTCAGGATAAAATACTAATCTAATACTTAAACTAGAGCTAACAATTCACTAATTAGGGGATTGAAATTACACTTTTGGAATGTAATCACACCCCCAACTTAGCTTTTTGTTAGTCCCTAGCAAAATCTACAACTAAAGTAAGTATGTACACAAGATAATCTCCACTTTTGTAGGAGTCACAGATGCATTTAGTCTATGCATTAAGCCTTTAAACCTCTAGGTTATCCCTAGTAGACGAGTGTTGTCTCGTAAGGGTTTCTAGTGATGATATCCACACACATCAACTCATGATCATTAATCAAAGACTTAGAACAATATAGGAATGATGTATAGATGGATAAAAACAATCTTAACAATTTGGTAGTGCAGAAATCTATAAAAGGAAGAAGAAGATGAATAATCGCATCCAAGGCACGATTAATATCGCTTTCCTTAAGACGATATTCGTCCCCACCAATTCTCAGAATCTGGTGTGCACCGGGTTAATAGGAAATCGCCTCCAGGATACAATGGAGCCCAGAAAATCTGCAATTGTGACTACGTGTTGCACACATGAAATTAGACCCGAATACCCTCTGATTATCAAGTCTGCCAAGAATCTGAATGTCTATTTATACAGAAACAGACTTTAGAGATGATGAACAAGAAAAACTCGAAATAATCAAGAACTGTAATGCCTTTTAATATAGGGAGAAGTTGAAGAAAAAAAAATATTTTGTCTGCGAATCTACCATGTTTTATAGACATTTTGGTGTCTTTTTGGACTAAACATGACTGTTAGAATTTAAATAACAACAGATTTCTAACAGTCACTTGCAGGTTCAAATACAATCGTCAGATCATCTTTTTCTAATCTAACGGTGTAGATTGCACCTATTCATTATTTGATCAGATCATCCATCACACCTTTATGATCAGGTGTGATTCTCACCATACGATTCTTTTTGCTTATGTGTTAGCCATTTGATCGTTGATTATTATGATTGACAAAAATCAATGATCTTGATCACACGCCACACGAGCATGTGTCACGTGTCCAAGTGCCAAGTGTGCTACTAAAGCCACACATTGCGCCATGCGACTGGCACGCGAAACGTGTGTGGCGCACATGTGGCTTGGCACAAATGCTCACACTTGAGTGCCACATCCAATCATTGCTCTAAAGCAATACATATAAAGTTGTTGGCATTCATAAATGCTTTACCAAAATTCTCACTTTCTAATGTGGGATTCATTTAATAAGGCAATAAAAACTTTCTTCAAAGCTAGTCAAAACCATTTTAGAAAATCCCAAACCTGCTACATATATTATATATTTTGAAAATAATTCGAAAAACATATCTTGGCCAGACAAGCAAAACTAAGGAATAAATGAAGGTGTCTTCTAGACTTGAACCTTCACTTAGTGATAACACATCAAGGTTAACAAGGATGGCATAGTAGGCAAGCTTTGAACTAGCAATCCTACATAGCTAACCGGACATGTTTCACACATCAGTATTATCTTCTTTAGGTAAATTCATAAAAGCCGACACTTGGATTGGCCTTGTGTCTATATCCTGTTTCATGAGTGCTCTAGAGACTGCCTAAGTCATCATGGAAGGCAGCACCACCTTCGACACTCATATAGGTAGACTTATATGAAATGTTCCAGTAACTTAAACACTTGAACACAATATGTTATAAGTCTATTAAGAGCTTAATGCTCAACCTTCCCCATTTACATTACTAATACCAAGCATTTTTTTCTTGGGATTAAAAAATTTGTATAGTGCTTGCAGTCACTACATCTGATGTACTTTGGCTCATTGAACTCAAGACTTGATGTTTCAAGCATTGAGTCGAGTTTCCACCAGTGATGACTAATCATATGGGCCGAAGACCCATCCCTATTGATGTTTTTTTTACCAAGTCCCATGCAAATCTTTTAGTAAGCGGATCTGCCAAGTTTTGGCATGATCTCACAAAATCTATGGTGATAACTCCATCAGTGAGCATTTGTCTCACACTGCTATGTCTTAGGCCAATGTGCCTAGATTTGCCATTATAAATGTGGCTATATGCTCATGACAGTGTAGCTTCACTATCATAATGCAAAGATATAGGTGACATTGGTTTAGACCAAAGAAGAATTTCCAACATCAAATTCCTAAGCTACTCAGGCTCTTTGCTACAAGAAGCTAAAGCTACAAACTCTGCAGCCATGGTAGAGTCTATAATCAAAGTCTGCTTCTTAAAACCCTAGGAGATAGCTCCTCTACCAAAGTGAAATATCCACCCACTGGTTGATGTATGATCATCTTGGTCAGATATCCAACTAGCATTAGTGTATCCTTCCAAAATCGTAAGATACCCACTGTAACACAAACCATAATCTATGGTTCTTTTTAGATATTTTAAAACTCTTGTTACAACATTCCAATGACTAGTGCTAGGATTACTATTAAATCTACTAAGTTTACCAACTGCATAAGCAATATCAGGCCGTGTGAATGTCATAGCATACATCAAACAACCAATTACCCTAGCATACTTTAATTGATCAATAGATCTACCAGTATTAGGATACAATTTCATATTTGAATCAAACAGTGTACTCACAGGTTTGCAATCAAATAAATCAAATCTTCTGAGTATTTTTTCTATATAATGTGATTGAGAAAGGACAACCTCATTAGTATTCCTTTTAATTCGGATACCCAAAATGACATTAGCAATCCCCATTTCGTTCATTTCAAAATTTGATGACAAAAATTTCTTAACTTTCACAATGTTATCATAATCAGTACCAAAAATCAACATATCATCTATATATAAATAAATAATTACACCTTTATCATTATTGAACTTACTATAAACACACTTATCAGATTCATGTATTTTAAAACCGTTAGTAACCACAACTTGATCAAATTTGTCATGCCACTGTTTAGGTGCTTGTTTAAGTCCATAAAGAGACTTAACCAACTTACAAACTTTATGCTCTTGTCCAGGCATGATAAAACCCTCAGGTTGGTCCATGTAAGCTTCTTCATCTAATTCACCATTTAGAAATGCAGTTTTAACATCTATTTGGTGAATTTTGAAGTTATAGATAGAAGTTAATCTAATAAGCAACCGGATAGTACTAATTCTAGCAACAGGTGCATAAGTATCAAAATAGTCTATACTTTCTTGTTGCTTAAAACCTTTAGCAACTAATCTAGCCTTAAACTTGTCTATAGTTTCATCTACCTTTAATTTCTTTTTGAAAATCCATTTACATCCAACAGGAACAGAATCAGGTGGTAGATCAACTAATTATCAAGTTTTATTATCCATAATAGAGTCCATTTCATCTTTAATAGCCTCTTTCCAAAAAGCTGAATCTTGAGACTTCATAGCCTCATCGAATGAAAGAGGGTTAGGTTCTATAGAAGTGGAAACCGAAGTTTGCTTAGAGATAAAATCTCTAGTACCTTTTACCAAATAAACAATGAAATCTGGCCCAAAAGACTTTTCAGTCCTTATCGTTTACTCTTACTAGGTTCAGAAGATACAATGAGATCTTTCTGTGGTTCCAAAGGTGGTTCCATATGTTTTCTAGTCTCATTTATACTGGGAATAGATGTGAACCTATTTTCATAAAAGACTGCATCTCTAGATTCAAAAATGTTATTGATATCAATTGAATCATTAGTCTTAATAGCAAGAAATCTATATCCTTTACTATGTTCTGCATATCCTAAGAAAATTCATTCAATAACTTTTTATCCTAACTTCTTGATCGTAGGTTCAAGTAATCTAACAATGGCTATGAAGCCCCAAACTTTAAGATAAGACGAATTAGGCTTTCTTTTATTTCATAACTCATATGGAGACATTTTAGACATCTTGTTATGAACATGATTTAAAATATAACATGTAAATAACATAGCTTCACCCCAAAAACCATTAGAAAGACTAGAATTAAAAAGCATAGCATTAGTCATTTCTACTAATGTTTTGTTTTTCCTTTCAACAATTCCATTTTGTTGTGGAGTGTAAGTCATAGAGGTTTCATGGACAATACCAATAGATTCACAAAATGTAGGAAAATGATATTCACCTCCCCTATCTGATCTTAGGCATTTAATCTTAGCATTACATTGACATCCAACTTCTATTTTATAAACTTTAAACTTATCTAAAACTTTATCTTTAGCATGTAGTAAATAAATATAACAGAATCTTGTATAATCATCAATGAAAGTC
Organism: Euryodendron excelsum; assembly: GCA_033060915.1. Lineage (NCBI taxonomy): Eukaryota > Viridiplantae > Streptophyta > Magnoliopsida > Ericales > Pentaphylacaceae > Euryodendron > Euryodendron excelsum. The sequence continues at coordinate 43,016,550 of CM065381.1, read as the reverse complement.
ACAAAGTACTTTTTGTTCCTCTAGTAGGGGTGCTATGCATATCACACACATCACTATGAATTAATTCCAACAAAGTAGAATTTCTATCAACCTTCGAGAATGGTTTTCTAGTGATTTTAGTATGCATACATATTCTGCATTTATCATTCATGTCATTTGCACATTTAGGAATTAATTCTAAGTTAACCATATCATGCATTCTTATTGAATTAACATGTCCTAAACGAAAATATCATAAAGAAAAAGAATCAATCATATAAGCAAAAACATTCACTTTATTAATATTAAGCTTGAACATGCCCTCATACAAATATCCTTTTCCAACAAACATCCCTCGCTTAGTCAAGAAAAAATTTGTCCAACCCAAATATAAGTTTAAACCCAAACTTATTAAGAAGACTCCCAGACACCAGATTCTTCCTAACTTCTAGTACATGAGACACATCAGTAAGAGTAAGGCTTTTTCCAGAAGTAAACTCTAGATCCACAGATCCTTTTCCCTTGACTGCTATAGTGGACGAGTTGCCCATGTAAAGAACATTGTCGTCCTGCATGGGTTCATAGGTCTTAAAAGAACTTTTGTCTTTACAAACATGCCTTGTCGCACTAGAGTCAATCCACCATGCTTCATTGTCTTCAAGGATATTAACCTCGGATATCATGGCCATAAATTTCTCCTTAGAGTCTTTAGTATCATTCCCTTTTTGTTTCTTAAAGAGATGACACTCTTTCTTGCAGTAGCCTTTCTTTTTGCAATAGAAACATGCCCCCTTCTTTTTCTTCTTATTGTGATTCTGGTTGTTTCCAGAATTATTGCCATTATTACTAGTATTTCTGCCTCTCTTACGATTGTCTTGTCCATATTAGGAGGGCGGTTTTGACCGTTATCCATCCTGCATCATATGAACCTTGGAGGCATGAGAGCTATGCTCGTTATTATTGTCTCTTTTTCGAAATTCATCCTCAATTCGAAAATGACGACCCAATTCTTCATGAGACAGGTCCTCTTTTTTTATGTTTAAGACTCTTTTTGTAGTCTTTTCATGATGATGGAAGTTTGTCCAAAATGGCAGAAACCGTAATAGATTCATCCATTTTAATATCATACTGATTGAATTGGTTAAGGATATGCATAATTTCATGAAACTGCTCAATAACAGGATGAGTATCAACCATCTCATAATTAAAAAATTTTGAAGCTAGAAATTTCTTACTAGTGGCGTCCTCTATTAAGTACTTGGCTTCAACTAAATCCCACAATTCTTTAGCAGTCTCCTTATTCTGGTACATGTCGAACAGAGTATGCATTACAAATGTGTCCTTTGCATATGTAGTCATCTTGCTCCCATTTCGTCCTTGTCCTTATTTCAGCCACAGTCTCATTTTCATTTGCAGTAGGCTTAGGGGTGGTGAGAACATACACCATTTTGAGGCTGGCCAGTAGGAAGTGCATCTTTTTCTACCATCTTTTGAAGTTTGCTCCATCAAAACAATCCAGTTTCATAAAGTCTACAGAAAACTCACGTAATGATGCAGCTATGATTGAAATATCATCTTAAGATTGTTAGTGCAGAAATCTGTAAAAAGAAGAAGAAGATGAATAATTGCATCCAAGGCATGATTAATCTCGCTTTTCCTTAAGATGATATTCGCTCCCACCAATTCTCAAAATCTGGTGTGCACCGGGTTAATGGCAAATCACCTCCAGGATACAATGGAGCCCAAAAAATTTGTAATTTTGACTACGTGTTACACACACGAAATCAGACCCGAATACCCTCTGATTATCAAGTCTGCCAAGAATTTGAATGTCTATTTCTGCAGAAACAGACTTCAGAGATGATGAATAAGAAAAATTGAAAAGAATCAAGAACTGTAATGCCTTTTAATATAGAGAGAAGTTGCAGAAAAAAAAAATATCTTGTCTGTGAATCTACCATGTTTTATAGACATTTTTGTGTCTTTTTGGACTAGACATGACTGTTAGAATTTAAATAATAACTGATTTCTAACAGTCACTTGTAGGTTTAAATACAGCCATCAGATCACCTCTTTCTAATCTAACGATTTAGATCGCACCTATTCATTGTTTAATTAGATCATCCATCACACCTTTATGATCAGGTGTGATTTTCACCATACGATTCTTTTTGCTTATATATTAGCCATCCGATCGTTGATTATCATGATTGACAAAAATCAATGGTCTTGATCACACGCCACACGAGCACGTGCCACATGTCCAAGTGCCAAGTGCGCCACTAAAGCGCCACATTATGCCACGCGACTCGCACGCGAGACGTGCGTGTGGTACACATGTGGTTTGACACACATATTCACACTTAAGTGATACACCCAATCATTGCTCTAAAACAATACATAGAAAGTTGTTGGTATTTATAAATGCCTTACCAAACTTCTCACTTTCTAATATGGGATTCATTTAATAAGGTAATAAAGACTTTCTTCAAAGCTAGTGAAAACCATTTTGGAAAATCCCAAACTTACTACATATATTATATATTTTGAAAATATTTTCAACACAATTCACCTCTAATATCAGTGTAAGCAAGATTATATCAATAGAGACATAAAAATGAGGTTCATATGTGTGTGTGATAATCATGCAATGTAGCTTAAATGTATCCACTCACACATTCATATCCTTGGAGCCTTGATCCAAATCCTCATTGCGCATACACTCTAAAACAACCAAGCACAAGGTTCATTTCAATGCAAAGCATTAAAAAAGAGTAAATGCAATAATATGGAAGAAAGCAATCCAAATGTCAAAAACCGCTATACTGGAAGTGTATCAATCTTGGCATGACTTCATAAAACAATGCTTATAACTTAGATATCTACTAAACATGATTGATAAGTAATGACTCACATTCAAACAACATCTCAAATGAAGTGCATGCTTTAAATCATAAAGGAATTTGTAAGGGAAGACCAATAGGTTTCAGGGTAAAGTATAGAAAGGAGGGAAGAGGTAAAAATGTATAATACATGTGTGATCAGTGCATGTAATGTTAATGAAGCAATTCTTCTCTTTTTCCTAACTTTAACTTCCTAGCACACTTCCTTGCCTCTTTGAGGCTTCAACCCTTTTGTTTGTTTTTATTTTTATTTTTTTTCTTTTCCTTTTTTGTGTTGTTTTTCAACTAATTTTCTATTTCTTTTCTTGTACCTCTATTTACTACCCTTTTTGCATACCTTCACCATTTTTTATATTTGCACAACATAGCTCCTCTTTACTTTTTCATAATCTTCAATAAAATAAAGGTTTGTGCCTCTTACTAACAAAGCTATCTCATTAATGGTCACCTCTCAAGCAAGATCACACATCAATAAGGTTACAAAGGGAATGGAAACTACAAGAATTCCATGGCTCAAAATGAAGAAAGATGGCCTAAAATCATCTCCAAAGCATACATGAAATAGATCTTGAATGAATGTGAGTGTCAATCATGAAAGACAATATAAAACATATAAGCCAAATGCAAATGTAATGAAGCCATTGAAATGATAAGAATCAAGAAATCTCCTCGAGTGAATGTAATCACTCCTGAAAGAAGTTATGAAGCTCTAAAACTCACGAAGTAAAGATCTCCACTCCAGTAAGGCTACAAATGTATAAACTAATATAATGAAACTATATCCATGATTTGTGCTCCATGAGTGTAATCCCTTCACTAATGTGTACTAAACCTAACATCTCACAAAACATCAAAATCAAAGAGTGGAATGCTCATCATACTATGAATATAAGCCATGCAACATTTTAACCATTCAAAAATTCAAGATTGAATCTCATGAATATGCTATGGTCCCTACCATTCAAAACTTCAAGATTGAATATCATGAATATGGTATAGTCCCTATCTAAAGTATCAACAGATTCACCATGCATAATAAGGGATAAACATGAAAAGTACAGAAAGACATGTTAAAAATAGCAAAATAAAGTACCAAAACCATAAGATACTTTAACCTCTACCAAGAATCACAAGTAGTCAAATTATCATCATTCAATGTAATACTTGAGAGTAGTAAATAAAGCATAGAGAGATTCGAAGTATAAAACTAGAAATATAAGAATTAAGTTTAAAAAAAAATGACATCTACCATGAACAATAGAGCTTAAGATACAAGTAATGGAATACATGCATGTAAAAATGGTATCTAAACTCTATCTCTAACCAAAGAAAGTCATCATCATTGACTCAAAAGTTTAAAAAAAAAATTAACAAAATAAAAAAAAAAAATAGGTTAAGAGCCTCTATAACTAATCTCCCCTACTAAAATGATACAATGGTCTCAAAGCATGAAGACAACGTATGAAATGAGATGAAGCGACGAAGGAAGAGGGCCTAGGGTGCCTAAATGCACCCCCCCCAACTAAATCCACAAACTACCTAAACACTTAAGTAACTACTAAAAAAATAAGAACAAATTCTATCCAAGGTACTCCTACTCCTAAACAAAATTGGGGAGAGAATCACCCAATACCCTCAAGTGAAAATTTGCTATCATTCTTTAAGTCCACTCTTGAAACTTGTAAAGAATTCAAACAAGCATAGTAATAGACAATTTCAACATCTTTGTTGAACTCAAGGATATAGCAATGAAGCACACATGGGTAGAAACGGTCATGGAAGGTAGAGAGGGTAAAATGATCTTGCACAAAGGTGCCAAGTAAGCTCAAGTCATAAACCACTTTATCTTCCCCTTCTTCTAGTTGTTCGACAAGGTGAAGGAAATTTGGTTCTAATGTTGGGGCATGAATCTCCAAAGGTTCTGGGATATGAGGACTAGGTGCTAGAGGTGTAAAAGTATGGGTCTCATGACCGATAGAAATGTTAAGAATGCCCTCTATACCATTAATATCCTTCTTCTCATGTGAATCCCCAACATCGAAAAGAAGAACATCCTCACTAAAGGCAATGGTTTTCTCTATAGGATTCTCACAACCTCCGTCGTCTCCTTTTTTCTCTCACTATCTTTCCCCTTACTTTCTTTTTGCTTAGAAGTCTCGATCATGGGCTCGGTCCTTTTGGGTTCTTCATCCTTATCATGATCTTCAATAATTTCCTCACTTACCTTAGGAACTTCTTCCCTAGGCACAAACTCTTGGGGAAGGATGGTTTGATCAATGATGCCCTTATTCCTAAGGTTAGTGATGGGATGAAATTTTTTGATTGGATGGACTTGCTCTTGGTTAGGGGTGGAATAAAGATGGGCTTCATTAAAGCTCTCTTGATTGGTGGTTGTCTCTTTGACTTTCAAGGCTCTAAGAATGAGGTCAATTGATCATTTACATTGGCTAACATGCTTGTTGTCCGTTCTAGAGACTCTAGTTGGGAATCATCCCCAAAAGACTCATTGAGTGGAGATGGATATACAATATGCTCATGGTAAGGATAAATTGGTGGTGATTCATGACAATGGTCAAAGGGCTCTTAATAGGATTGAGGAGAAGCTTGATAATGATGTGAAAAAGTGCCCTCATCTCCTCTAGCAAGGTTGAATTGGTTATACCACCCCGGATTGGGAGTTGGTATAAAAGGCTCCCTTTGGCCATTACCATGAATGCAATCTCTAAGAGACCGACAAGATGGTTCTTAGGCTCTTATTTCACTAGCTTGAATGTAGTCTCTAAATGACCAATAAGGAGGTGCTTCCACACCACCACAACCATGAACGCCCCCATTACCATCATTCTCATCCCATTAAGAAGAATACTCCATTGTGCCTATGTCAATGCGTTGAGATGATGATGAGTGTGAAAATGAGCTACCAAGTATAGTGGAATGGCTATTAGGGTTCACAATTAAGTGCCTACCGGTTGAGTCACAAATACAAAAATGCTAGGTAATGCACAAACAAATTGGCAATCCACGCCTTAACAAGTTAATTCAAAATCCCCAACCACCAATTTCCTTCCAATCCCCCCAATCTCCACATACAAATTTTTACCAATTCAAGCAATTTCAAACTAATAAAAACCTCCAATCTCCTTAGGTAATAGCAATACCACCAATAAGCATATAACACACAAGCCTAGCCACCAATTATTATCCACCGATTGAGTTCTCAATGCAATACCAAAAAAATTTGAAACTAAACAAACAAAACAATCCTAAAATAAAGGAGAAAATAACAAATCAAAATCTATCATGCTATCACACAAAAAGGGTGGAACGAAGTTACCAATGGCCTTAGCCGGAGATTACTCCATTGTAGTAGATTTGATGGAGATTCAATTCACCAATCGCTCTTCAATCCAAGGTCCTTTAGTGCTCGTCTTCATGCCTTTGATCCCTGGCAACGGTGCCAAAACATAAATCGCTTCCAAAGATGTTTGAAGATCGAGCTCTTGGAAGAGAATGGACATTGTGATTGAAGTATAAATCCAGTGAGTGCCGGAGTCGATTTTTCTTAAGGATCGTGACAAATATAGGCTACCAACACTTAGAGAACACTAAACTAACTTGAATTAAATAACAATTAAGTGAATTGAAGCTAAGTAAAAAAAAGAAGACCAAAAACCTTTGTTGTTTGAGAGATCGAGTTACTAAACCAATACAAAGCAATTAATAACTAATGGGAGCAATTAAATCTTCAATTAAATATAATTAAAGATGCTTGGATATAATTGATTCAATTAGTTAATTCACAACAAGAGTTTCAATAGAGAAATTTATAACTCAAATCAAGGATCACTCCATGGATCTTTGATTTAGAAGATTTAGACCATAAAATCTTGAATTGCTTAGTTGAGTGTAGATTTAAAATCAATTGAAAGAATTATAGACTCAAACCATAGATTTGTGCAATTCCTATACCAATTGTGAAATTGTACATATAAATTATGAAATTGTGTTATGAATCCAAGTTTTTTTATAGATCTAAACTTAATTAAGATGAATTAGAGAAATGATAAGATAGATCATTGAAATCTAGTTATCTCTATTGAAATCTTTGCAAATCCTTGATAGATCTTCACAATTGCATCCAAATAGAAGATTAGCTACTAGAATTCATAGTAGAAAGCATAGAGAAATGTAAATCTTACATTGAATTGAAAAGAAACTAGTGTTTGGTTACAAAAAAAATGAAGGAAAGCTAAGAAAAATGCAAGAAAATAAAGTTTTTATCTCTACACTACTCCTAAATACAAAGAAATCTAAAATATCTAAGTAAAAAATGAGAGATCCCCTCAAAAATGCCTAAAACAGCCTTTTATATGCTGGATAAAAACAAGGCTCCATCAGGTGAGTGTTGACCGAGTGCTTGGCCAACGCTTGGCCAAGAGACCAAGCGCTCGGCTAATGGTCCTGATTCACTCGGTGAAATCAACTCTCTAAAGTTAGCACTCTTGAATCAAACGGCTAAATTGGCTTACAAAATATAGCGTTCAGTGCATTTTTTTCGACGTCCGGACGGTGGGCGATCACTCGGTCGAGCTCTCAGTGATCGCTCGGTGATGCACTTTTTAGCCCTTTCTTTTATAATTAAGCTCCATTCATTGTAATTAAATAATAATAAAAAAGGCATCTTTAGAGAAATTTAAGGATAAAATACTAATCAAATACCTAAATTAGAGCTAACAATCCACTAATTAGGGGATTGAGATTACACTTTTGGAGTATAGTCACCTACTTCGACATACACGACGTCCAAGGTTCTACAAACACTCAAGACTCTATATAAAGGCTCTAAACTCTAGAGAAAGTGTGCACACAATTAGAGAGATTATCTAGCTATTCAAAGAACTTTATTATGCTTAAAATTTTATTGGAGTGTTGTTTTTGGTTAAAAATAATTCTTCTTACATATCATCTTTGGCGGATTCCAAAGATTAATGTCGAGTGCACGGAAGAGCAATGAATTGTCGGTGTTTTGGCAATATGGTTTGAAACTTCTACCATTGTTGTAGATCAATGGGGTATTATGGATCAACAGGTTGAGTAGTAAGTTTATTCTTGTAACTGTTCAAAGTTATAGTAGTGATTACGTTAGTGGCTGTGTATGGCCCCATGATTTTTTTCCTAGTTGATAAGGTTTCCATGCTAAAATCCTGTGTGTCGTGCCTCTTTTTTTAATTGCTTTAAAGTCACATATAGGATTAACGTACTTAGTTAATTGACCAATTTAGATTGTTAATCAATTAGGTTAATTAACTATTCTAGGCAAATCCAAGGCCCCAGGCTTTTTCAATAAGTAGGAAAGAATTCCTAAACTGACATGGAGTATAAGTTCAATTTTTTCCAAAACTCTACCGTCCGTTCAAATCCTCTGATCATGAGTTCGAACGCCAGACCATTCGAATGCATTGAAAGCCCGTTTGAATGCCCATCAAATATAAGCGTGTAGATCTTGAAAAATTTTATGAAATCAATATATTATGAACCTCGATAGCACTTCAGGTTTGAGAGATATGGTCTTCCAAAGTTTCAGTTCTACGTGTTTTAGCAACTTGTACCCCAACTTTAGTTGGTTGTACTTTAACAGCATCAACTTGAAACTTGGTCCAAATACAACTCAAAACATAGTTACAATCAAAGTGTTTTTGTCTAAGAAATATGCCAACACTAAAAAATCTAACAATCTACCTCTTTTTGTCACGAATTGGCAAAGAAGTTCTAATGAAATTCATTTTAATGTCAATAGGGTAACAAGGAATAGAAGATTCAATGAGACATATGTAGGAGGGATTCTCAACACACCATAAAATAAAATAAAAAACTCTAAAACTTTTGATAATAAATCAAGTAGCATCTTATGATAGGTAGGTCAAATCCACACCCTAGGCTTTTTCAGAAGGTAATATACATGTGATTTTCAATGTGATTAAGTATTTGTTTACTTATTTGAGGCTTATCATTAATACTAATTACAACCACCTGAAGGTCATTTGACAAAATTCATCCTAATAATAATGGAGCTTTTGTGTTTTTGTTGTATCCATAATTCCATTGGTCACTTCTGTCATAGGACTTATCTCTGATGAAACTTAAAATCATTATAGTTAGCACAAGATTTGGCAAATTTACAAGGCATATTTGGCAACTTCCTTTTCCAATGGCAGTTGAAGTATGGACATGGTATGTTCATTTTCAAAACCTCTCCTTTTGCATGGAAATGACAATTAAAAATTAGGAACTATTTTTATAGAATTTTTATACAGAATCTTGCACCATAATGATGTGGCAGTAGCAGTTGTCGTTTTGTAATTAAAAAACCATTATGGTTGCTGTTTTGTTTTGAAGTGAAACGCTCTCATTTAGACATTCATTCTATATGAATTATCTATTACTTATTTGGGGTAACTGTCACACCACGTCGTCATTATGTGGTGTGACATTTTACTCAAATTGTGACACGTGTGAAATTGTTTACATGACCAGAATTTTGAATTTGAAAACCCACCATACAACTAGTTAGGATAATATTTACAACTTTTCAAAAAATATTGTCTCTCTACACATGGCGTCATATGAATAAACCGTCAGACCACATAGGTATGATGGTGTGCCAGTCACTTTGAATATATAGGGTACGTTTGGCGTAGCTTCTAGGAGCTGAAAGTCCTTCCTTAAGAAGGACTTTGTAAGGAAGAATTCAGACGAAGGACTTTCAAAAACAAAAGTACGTTTGGTGAATAGCTCGAACAAAATGACTTTTATTGCTATGTTAATACTATCCAATTAACCTCTCCAATGTTGAGTTGCATACAAATATAGTACACGAAAGCTAATCTTCATACAAAAGTTCATATCAAATATTGAACAATGTATATATATATATAGTCTCGTTAAAAATTTAAAACAAGCTCAATGAGCGTTTTTTTTGTTTTTTTGTTTTTTTGTTTTTTTACGAAAGCTAATCCCCTATATAATAAAGATGGTACATGTACATATATATATACAGAACTGTAATATACTTTTTACCCGCATATATTACTTGATCTCACATCCACCCATGGGCCAATCTATTTTATTAGTTAGATCAAGGTATTGCAAGCTCCATTGCAATACTCCACATTCTGCAACGTCATAGCAAATTCAGAGATATTCCTAAGAAAATCAAAGTCCTCTTCACCATCCTCTTGCATTGATAATTGACCATTCTGTGTGTTCGAAAAAAAAAATTAGGAGAAGGAAGAGAGAACATCATATTAGGGTTACTGAGTTGTTTTTTCCTTAGGTTAGTGTTCGTGAATCGTCAATTTAAATTAAGAATGAGGGTATTTCGGGTAATTTTTTAGTAATTAGCCTTAAAATTTTATCCCTTAAATGGCTGTTTCGACTTCGCGAGAAGTGATTTGAAAAGTCAATCGCACCTACTTCCTTTAAACGGACTTTTAAGAAGTTGGACTTCTATCAAAAGCCTGTTTACACACACTCACCAAACATTACAAAAATTTCTAAAAGTGCTTCTAATGCTAGAAAGCTTGTTCAGAAGTCCAGCCAAACGTATACATAATTTTTCCATTACGTGCTCAACCAAGTGGGGGAAAGAAAATGTTGTAGAATTAGTCAATATGCATGAGAAACGCATAAACTGAGAGACTGCAATTCAGTAAATATCAGAACAGAATGGTTGTTAACAATGCGAGAGATCATGAGTAGCATTAACAGCTTGTAGATATTTATATATATATAGAAATGCATGAACTGGTGGTGCCTATCCGTGAAGAAGCAAGCATGGTCACGGTTCCCACATTTATATAATGGATGGATGGGATGATTATGGTTGAAGTGATGAGGATGAGGGACAAACAGAGTACTTGAGCATAATTCGCCTGAGTTCTTTTGCCACGTCAATCATTTCGGGCCTATCTTCACTGTTTTCTCGAACGCATCTCAAGGCAAGTGCTGCAAAAGCTCGAAATTGATGCTCTTGTTCAATTCCACTTCCCTCCCCAAGAATTGTAGGATCCAAAATGTTGTTTAACAGATCCACATTGTTCGCAAAATCATAGTCTTTTGGAAGTGCATGTGTTGTTGATTCGTCAAAATCTCTGAACAAAAGGTTTATTTTAGAGGCTCTTGTCCCGGACAAAAGTGCAAGAAGAAACATGCCAAAGCCATAAACATCGGACTTCTCGGTGAGAAAGCCTGTCTTAACGTACTCGGGGTCTATGAACCTACTAGTCCCAGACATTACATCAACTTCCACCCTCCTCTCCCCAGGAGGGATCGCCATAGAAAACGAGAAATCTAACAGTTTAGTAACACCACATTGGTCCATGATAATGTTACGGGGTGCTAGGTCCCTATGGATGATGGGTGTTGCAAAAGCGGTGTGCATGTAAACAATAACATTAGCAACGTCAATTGCCATCTTCAGCCTAGTTTTCCACGTTAATATTACTGATCCATTCTCCACCACCACCGTGCCTCCTGCTGTTCCTCCCTTTCTTTCATACAAAAGACTGGAAAGTTTTATTATTGATGTACTACTCCCTGCATATTCACATACCAAAGCTGGAATTTCAAAGTCAAGGCAGCAGCCTAAAACCTTCAAAACATTCTTGTGACTACTCATCACTGCCATCATCACTAGGTCGCGGATAGACCCGGACTTCACCCTGCTGGGATCCCCCATATTACCAACGTTTTTGTACCTCTTGACGAAAATTAGGCGTTCCTCAAAAGAACCCTTATAAATTTTATACCAACCTTCTTCAATCACTATTCGATTGGAGCAAAATCCATCTGTTGCCTGAGAGAGCTCCTCAACAGAGAATCTACGGAGAGGAATATTATATCTGCCGTTGGAAAAAGTAATAAGCTCCTCCAATAACATGCTTCCATTTTCCAAGAATCTCCTTTCTTGATCCAAACTGTCGTTGTAGCCCTTGTCGAAGTTGTTTTTTTTGTCGATGATCCACGATAATATTCCTTTTCCGCAGTCCATATTGTGAGCGCACCTGCTATACAAATGATTTCACGAAAAAACTAAGGGGCTAGTTGCTTTGAGAGATTGTATAATTAAAAGCTTACATTAACAAATAACTAAGAAACTTACCCAGAAAAAGAAAAAAGTATAAAGTAACAAATAAATAACAGAACTATGATTAATCCCAGAATGAGAATATGATGAAGGGAAACGTTAAACTTATGCTCAAAACAATAACTCAACAACATCAAAGAGAAACTAATTTTCTGAATAAACCTCATATTAATTCATCAAAATCTAATTGCTCAGTAATTAATGGATATTAAGAAAACACAAAAAAAAAAAAAAAAAAAAAACAATACTATGAGTTAAACCTAAATTGAGGATACTAAATGTCTAAAAAAAATTCCTCCAACCAACAGTAACAAAATAAAAAATTTCTAAACAAGGTTACAAACAATCTAAAAGTTTCTTAAAGCAACAATTTTAACTTCTCAAGACCAACACAAGTTAAACAATGGAATTTGTAAAAGCGACGTAAGTCACGATACTAATATTGAACTTGACTCGTTGGCTCGTTACCCATCAAATATGAGCCTTTCGGAGAACTTTTGTCGTCGGTCCGGACACAAGTTTGTCCCATTACTCCAACTAACTCACAAACATTAATTTGGTTTGTGCAATAACGACGCAATAAAATAATCAAATCAAAGTTTAAAGATAACAATTCTGATAAAAAGATTTTCTTATCCATATTGAAGAACAAAATCTAAACTGATACATGAAAATTGATCAGTTGGAAATCAGTTTGCCCACTGCTATATATCTGATCTCAGGCAGGCAAGGACGAGAGTCCTGTTGAAAACTTCTCCAACGGATTAAGGAGTCATTTATCTTTTTCTTTTGACAAACATTTATAGGCAAAGAGAAAAGAATCATATATATATATAGAACTTACAAACCCAGGGAACAGTAATGAAATTTACCTATATATAGTTTGCTGCGCACTATTATATATGTAGAATCTCAGGGGAATGAAGATCAATCTGAAGTTCATATGTGCCCTCTCTATAAATATACGCAAATGACTGGAATAGTCACAGTGACTTTCACATCAACCGTGTTTGGTGAGAGAGTCAACATCAACTTCGACTTTTCTCCCTCTGCTTCTTTCTCTTTCTAGATTTAGATAGTTCTTCGAAGATTTCTTTTCTAAACCATCTTTGGCTCACTAATCACACGGTTGCTGCCAAAGCCAGGCAAAGCTGAAGCCGAAGAGCTCTGATGACTTTCGCCTTCCTTTGACGGGATTGTTTGTTCTCTTTTAATTTTAATTTTAATTTTTCTGAAATTATTTCTTTGTAAACCTTGATTCATGACCATTTGGTTTATGAATATTTTGGGTAATTTTTTGTTTTCATTCTCTAACTTTAATTTTATTCTTCAACTTTAAATTTATTTATTTAAGCTCTCCGACTTTCATATGAAAGACGATAAAAATCTGTACTCTTTTAATTTATACTCTTCCATACTCCATAAATATATATAAGTTATTGGTAGTGTTGCGTAACTCTTCCATCGCTCCACCACCTAGCTTTACATGAATTCGTAGAACAAGCATTAGACCCAGCAACAAGCGTTTGTTGGAATATGAACAATTAAATTTCTACGAGCAAATATCACCGCAAGAGTTATAACTTTGTGAGAAAAAAAAAATGAAAAACACTAAATGATGCAACTTACATGACAGGAGAGAAATTTTTTCTCTTTTGTTTGCCATACACCCTATGAAATTTAGGGAATGAGGATCAGAACCATATGTACTGTCACTGATAATATGTAACTAGATAAGGTTTGGCACAGTCAAAACACCCAAGTCAATAGACTTTTCAAAACAGCGTGTTCTTTGTTCTTCCTTATACTATACTTGGTCTGATTTTCCATGGCGGTCATCATCATTTTAATTATTATAAGGCTAGAGAGGACCCTTAGAAAGCTCTATCCCAAAGTCTATTTCCAAAAGATGAGATTAACACCCACAAACAACCTATATTAAAGTCTCAACTACCCACGTGAATTCCGTGATCCGTTAAGTTCTGACCAGATCTTTGTATACCGTGTGGGGTTAAATGTGCAGTCATGTACGATCAGTCTAATTTAGGGTTTTTTTCTAAAATAATTGAATCTGAAAAAGGTATTTTTTAAAATAACAAAAATTAAAACTTTATTCTCAATTTAAGGTAAAACATACATCGGGAATGCATTTTCTGAGAAAACGCAACCCAAGGTTGCGTTCTCTGACGGGATGAAAAGAAAAAGAAAAAATTCCTAGCAAAACGCAGCTTAGGGCAACGTTTTTGAGAAAACGCAACTTGCAGCTGCGTTTTCACCTTTTATCCCCTCTCTCCCTTTTTCCCCGCCCCTCTCTCAACACTCCCCCCACGCTCTTTCTCTCTCTATTTACTGCCCCCTCTCTCTCTCTCTATCTCTCTCTCTCTCTCTCTCTTTACTCTTTTTTCCCCCTCTCTCTCTTTCTCTACTCCCCTCTCTCTCACTCTTCTTATTCTCACTTTATAAAAATTATAATATTTTTAAAAATTTTTTTTTTTAAAATTAAAAAAATAAAATAAAAAATATGAACAGAATTAAGTAATAATTAAAATATTTTAATAGTAAAAATTATGAGCAAAGTTAAGTAATAATTAAAAAATTTTAATAGCAAAAAATATGAACATAATTAAGTAATAATAAAAATATAGACAAAGTGTTATAAAATACGTATTGTTAAATATATAGTTATTTTATAAAGTAATTTGTAGTAAATTGTTTTGTGGTAAATAAAGTATTATAGTATTATAGTATTATAATTTTTGTTATTTTATAACACTTTGTCTATATTTTTATTGTTACTTAATTATGTTCATAATTTTTGCTATTAAAATTTTTTAATTATTACTTAACTTTGTTCATAATTTTTGTTATTAAAATATTTTAATTATTACTTAACTCTGTTCATATTTTTATTTTATTTTTTTAATTTTAAAATAAAAATTTTTAAAATTTTTAAAATATTATAGTTTTATTTATAATTTTTATAAAGTGAGAATGAGAAGTGAGAGAGAGAGAGAGGGGAGTAGAGAGAGAAGGAGAGAGAGCGGAGTAGAAAGAGAGGGGGGAAAAAAAGAGTAGAGAGAGAGAGAGAGTGTGAGTGAGAGAGAGGGTAGTAAATAGAGAGAGAAAGAGAGTGGGGGAGTGTAGAGAGAGGGGCAGGAAAAAAAAGGGGGAGAGGGGACAAAAGGTGAAAATACAACCCCTTTTCTGAGAAAATGCACCTGCAAGTTGCGTTTTCTCAAAAACCACTGCTACAAGCTGCATTTTGTTAGGAATTTTTTTTTTTTTACCTCATCAGAAAACGCAACCTCAACGTGCGTTTTACCTTAGATTGGAAATAAGGTTTTGATTTTTGTTATTTCGGGAAATACTTTTTCAAATTCGATTATTTTGGGAGAAAACCCTCTAATTTATGCCATTTTTGTTTTATTTATATTATTATAAAGTAAACTCATTTTGTGAAGGTGGTAAAGTTTCAAATTTAAAAAAGTGTCACTTTTAAGTACAGACCAAAAAGTTTCTAAAAAATATATAAATTACTAACATTGTGCATATCTTTATCTAACTTAAAGGGTAAAAGAGTAAAATACTAATTTTGATTTTATAATCACCCATTAATTATTTCTCATTTTTTTCTCTCACACTTGCTCAAACTAATATGTGTTTAGTATACAACTTGTTTTCAAGTTTGGAATATAATCGAAACCAATTCTCTAGGTCCAAATTCCATCTTTCCATTTTGCGGGCCTGTCAGGCCCAAATAGAGGCAAAATGACCAAAATGCCCTTAGGGGCATTGTTCTTTCTTATTAATTCCAATCCCTCTCTCGAGACAGTTTATTCCTCGAGATGGTCCGAGTTAAAACCGTTAGAGTGGCGGAAACACTCACAATCCAGTCTCTTCGGAGACGATAAGACCCCTTTTCAAATCCCTTTCTCGAGACAGTTTATTTCTCGAGACGGTTCCAATTTCTTCGGGAGACGATAAGACCCCTTTTCAAATCCCTCTCTCGAGACAGTTTATTCCTTGAGACGGTCCGAGTAGCGAAACTACTTTAGAGTAAATAAATACTCACAAAGCCGTTAAAGTAGCGGAAATACTCACAAATCATCAACCACGTCCGAGTAGCGGAAATACTCACAAATCATCAACCCCGTCCGAGTAGCGGAAATAAAATTTTAGAGTGGCGGAAACACTCAAAACCTAGGTCAACACCAGTGTTTTTAGCCCACTTTGGTGAAAAATGTAAATTTATTTATGGACATTTTCCGAGACTTTCCGGTCAAGAGTGAGATTTTGCCCCTAGAATCCGAACGCTCCGAGGAACCACACCGGCTCTGGGTATCAAACCGGTAATGACCCGATAATACTTTTTATAGTGTTAGATCATTCCAAGTCAGTTCCGGCCAAGGCACAAAATGAGACCACACCAGAGAGGGACTTTTTTAGAATCTCAACTCCCCTTTACCTTTCCGGAGAGTCAGTCCCGGCAAACCCGATACAAAATGACCATTTTGCCCCTGGTGGGCCGATCTCCTTTTCTAACCAAGGGAATCAAACCGGAAAGAGAGAGTTTCCAGATCCCAAGTCTTCTCCTGGGACAGTCCGAGTTGGTCCTGGCAGTTTCCCGGTCCGATTGATCGTTTTGCCCCTAAGGGCCCGGTCAACCTTGCCGACCCATTTTGTCCTCGCTTTTCAAGTCAAATACCCCCAGGACACTATTTTAAGTGTTCCTGCTCCTTTCCGGCCTTCCGGGTCATTCCCGGACTTTTCGGAGTCACTCCTAGTGAAGCCAGGCTAAAAATTGCATGGTAGTCATTAGTACAGGCGCCCAAAAAGAAAGATACGTTGTTGGGGGGCGCCACTAGTAGTGGCGCCAAGCTCGAGGTGCCACTCCTAGTGGCGCTAGTGTAAAGTTTGCCCTAGCGCCACTACAACAGGCGCTAGGTTTGTCCTCCCTCTATAAATACAGAGCCTCATTCAACGTGAAAGAGGGAAAAATCATATATTTCGATATACAGAGCTGAAAAAACCCTAGCCTCCTTACAAACCCTAGCCACCCTTTTATACACTCATACACACCCCCATACACTCATACCCTAGAACCATCCTTTGAAGACTGGAACAGCTACCATCTAAAGCTTGAAACAACCCTTGAAGGTTTTCTCAAGACAAAGACACCAAGACCGAAGATAGCACGGCGCGCAAAATAAAGAAGACATACGGTAGGTTTTCTATTTAAATTTTTGCACTTCCCCCCTCTCTCTTCTCTCTCCTAACCCACTTGGGTTTTCTCTATTTTAATCCCCTATCTCTTTCCCCCCCTTTCTTTGCATGCTTGAAACAAGCCCAAGTCCATGTGTAGGATTGGACTATTGGAGAGTCACCGTGTCAAACCAAAGACCACGTGGGTCCGTTTTATGTGGTGAAGCATTAACTTGTATGTTCATTGCATTGTGCAATCAAGTCTTGCATCTTCCAAAATTCGTTTTCGAACTCATTTTCAAAATCGTTTTCAAACTCATTTTCAAGATTGCATCAAAATCTCTTTTTCAAAAACTTGTTTTCAAAACCACAATCCTAGGGTGATTCTAGCCTTTCCATGGTTAGGGTTGCTTTAGGAAAGTGTTACATTAAAAGTGACCAATACGGTCCATATTTTCAACCCTTGTTGTTTTCAAAGCCACTCTCTTAAAGTAGTTCTAGCCTTCTTATGGTTAGAATTGCTTTAGGAAAGTGAGATGTTTTCATACCTTCCAAAAACTTTTTTTTCAAATCTCTTCCTAAAAAATATTTTTCAATATACTTTCCTAAAACTTTCCGCTTCAAAGTTGTTTTCAAAAACTCCCTCCAAAATCTATTTTTCAAAACTCCCTTTTTCCACTCCTTTCCAAAAACTCTTTCTCCTCAAAATTCACTTTTTAAAAACACTTCTTAAATTCACTTTCCTAAAAAACTCTCTCCAACAATCTCCTTCCAAAAATCTTTTTGAAAAACTCTCTTTCCAAAAATCTTCCTTCTAGAAACTCCCCTTTAGGATTTTTCCTCCCGAAATCTACGTTTCTAAAAACACACTTTCTAAAACTCCTCCTCTTTAAAATCTTCTTCCAAAAACTCTCTTTCCAAATTCACTTTCCAAAAACTCCTCCCTAGGACTTCCTTCCAAAAACTTGTTTCCAAAAGCGTACTTTTCAAAAATCTCTTTCCTTAGAGCCCAAGTCAAGCCGTAGAACCCCCCATTAGGAAACCCTAATTTTCTTCCCAAAAATATGGTTTTCAAACTTTGCCCAAACCTAGGTTTCCAAAATCTCTTGTTTTCGCATCAAAACTATACATATTTTCAAAACCTATTTTCTACGTCCAAACTATAGTTTTCCAAATTTAGGGTTTCTAGAATCTCCTTTTCCAAATCCTTGCCAAATCCTATCTTCCCTTTAGGAAACTAAATCAAATCTCCCCGTTTAAGAAACTAGATCCTATCCTCCGTTTTTGAAAACAAAATCAAATCTTTTCTTTTAGAAACCAAATCCAATCCCTTTCAAATCCAAATATTTCCTAATTCAAATCCTCCCTAATCCTCCACTTTCCTAAATCTTAAGTTTCTAAAACTTGAACATAAAAGTCTTTCCTAATTCAACCCTTTCCTAATTCTACCCTCCTTTCAAATCTTAACTTTTCAAACCTAAGTTTTCAAACTCTTCCTAAACTCAAACCTTTCCTCATTTCAAGATTTCCTAAAACCCTAAAGCTTTCTAAATCTTAAACTTTCTAAATTTCAAATCTTTTAAATTCTAAACTTTTCAAAACTTCAAAATCTTTTCAAATCAAAACTTTTCTAAATTCAAAACCTTAATTCAAGACTTTCTTAAATTGTCTTTCTTAGAAAACTTTTCTTTTTCAAACCTTTCCAATTTTCAAAACTTTCCTAATTTGGGAGGAAACTTTTCAATTTCAAAACTTTCCTAAACCTAAAATTTTCCTAATTTCAAACTTTCCAAAAATGACACTTTCCTAAAAACTTTCCTAATCTAAATTTTTCAAATTCCAAGTTTCCAAATCTAAGATCTTTCCAAATCCAACATTCCAATCTGATCTTTCTTAATCTCAAGTCTTTTCTAGGTCTCCTATCTTTCCTAAGTCTAGGTTTCCTAAGTCTTTCTAAAATCAATTTTTCCAAAGCAAGTCCAATCTTTCAAATTCAATTTCCTCTTCTAATCCCAAATCAAATCCAGTTTTCAAAACCTCTTTCTTCTAATTTTCTCTCTTCAAATCAGGACTTCGGAACTACGACTGACCTGATTCCCCCAAAGGGATACGTAGGCAACCTTCATAGGTGCGGTCACAACACTTTTCTAACTTTCAATTCCACCCTCATGGGTGCGGTCTCCACATCTTTCAAATCTCAAATTCCAATCTATTTTCAAAATTCTAATTTCAAAATTCTATTTCCAAATTTCTATTTTTATTTCTAATTTCTCAAACTTTCCAATTTCAAATCTATTTTCAAATCAATCTCTTTTCAAATCTATTTTTTTTTAATTCTCTTAACTTGCACTTGCATACCATGCATCATGTTTCTTTTCAAACATTCTTTTTCAAAGTGGATAGGATTGACCACGAGTTAGTTAAAGACTCTCATAGGTAAATCTAGGGTAGATTGACATGTAGGTACCGAAAAGGCGGGGTAGGGTGATGGCTTAGTGCGTCTTCCCTACACGTAACCAACCTTCGAACGTAGATCACTGATTTCAAATACCAAACGGAGTTATTTTTCAAAAAAAGGCTAAATGTTTTCCAAAAGGTTGCCAAACAACCCGTTTTTCCTAAAAAAACCCTCTCTTGAGGATGTTTTCCAAAATTGTTTTCCAAAACCCTAAGTGTAGTCTTCGGATTATTCTTAATTTTTAGGTGACCTAACTCACCTTAATTAAGTTAGGTGGCGACTCTGAATCTTTTTCAAAAGCCCTTTGTTCAAACCAAAATTTCAATTCAAACCTAGTCGCACTCATTCTTTTAGGAGGGTGAGTTCTAACGAGAGAGTACAGTATTTTTCCCGCTTGGGTGAGTATTCCTCGAGTGCGAAAAATCTGGGCGCGACATAGTGGAGGCACCCCTTCTTGTTTTAAAAAAATCAAGACCTACCAGAGTTTGCCTCAGAGGTTTTAATATTAAAAAAATTCAGTTTGATATAAAGAATGATTTGCCAAGCAGCTTTTGAAACTTTGTGAAAGTATTCCAATTGTGAAATTATTTTGTATGAGATCATATTGCTAGAATCATTTAATTATATTGGTTTTGGTATATGCTATGTTCACAATTAAACAAAACATATAGTATTCCAAGAATATTAATCTCCACTAAAGAATATGTTGATAGTTGTGGGGAGAGAATGATCGAAGGGTGTAATGTTGACTTACTTAGGGCCTTTCTGGGAATCTTGGTGATCACAGATGTGACTTGAGCCTCCTGTAGGGTGGTGAGGAAAGACAACAAAGAGAGAGAGAGAGAGAGAGAGAGAGAGAGAGAGAGAGAGAGAGAGAGAGAGAGAGAGAGAGAGAGGAGAGAGAGAGAGAGAGAGAGAGAGAGAGATTCACGAGTGTGAGGGCATGGAGCCAAGCATTCAATGTGTTGGTCATAAATGAGTCAGCTATTTATAATGGAGAAGAGGCTAACGTGGTAGACACATGGTGCTTGTTGAATGGATGAGATAGGGCGCCATTATGGCCTAGGGCAACTATGTTAGTGCCGAAGCCGCTTGATAGGATGTGGGGGATGGGCTACAACTGTGACAAATGTGAGGTCTCCTTCACCCAAGGCACGCCACGTGTTCAACGTATTAAATGGTGGTCAAGTCAATATTTAATGCTTAAGATACCATCATTAATGCACTAATCTTGCAATTGAGTGTATCCAGAGGGGAAGTCTCTCTCTCTTAGCTGGTTGATGGGTTAGGCCCCCACTAACCCAAAGTGTAAGCGACTTAACGTTTCTCTTTGGTTCTAACTTCCAGTCTATAATCCATGCTAGGGTCCCGACAAGGGGTAGGAAGGAGCTTCAGGAGACTTCTTCAGAGTGGAAGAATGAGCTCCAAGAAGATATTGGTGTACTTAACTCTTGTTTGGCCAAGTATATCGGAGATGTTCAGCCCAAGTTCGTTGGGTGATTTAGGCGTAAGAGCCTGTAAGGGGTTTAGGCGTAGGAGTCTATATGAGTGAGCCCTTGAGGCCACCTACACGAGATCAACTTGAGGTACCTTGCAGATGATGACTGAGTGAGTGGGCGTAGAGCCCTGTATTAGCGAGCCCTTGAGGTGATTACATTGTAAAAATGTAATTACAGGTTCCTAATTTGTATTTCTTAGCATTAAAATAATTAGAAATAGTCTTAATTAATTTACTTTTAATCCTAATAAATTTTGTTGAGCATTTTGTAGGCTTTTAGATAAAAAAGGAAGCAAACTCACATGAAAAGAAATGAGTCTTCATTGATTGGAGCCTACCCACATAGACAAATATCCATTTTTCAACAACTCCACTAAACAAGCAAGACATGTTTTTGCTTTTGGATAAAAGAAGGAGCAAACTCACATAAAAATTCACATGAAAAAGATGGAAGTTGACATAAAAGAAGGCAACTCACATGGAAATTGACATGGAAAGATTGAAATTGACATAGAAAGAAGACAAAAGAAGAAATTAATTATTAAAAAAAAGAATAATGCATCATTTGACATGGAAAAAAGACAAAAGAAAAAATTAATAATTAAAAAAAAGAATAATGCATCATTGTAGGGAATGAATAACTTCATCTTGTGAGTCTCTAAATAGTAATACCAAGAGAGGCAACGGACGAAGCTTGAGATGAGGCAAGAGTGAGAGATATATGTAGGAGCTTTCAATTATTTATGAAGTCATTTTGTTTTTCAAGTCAAGTTTTTCAATATTTTGAGCTACTTTTATTATTGGAGCCAATTGTAAAGATCGTCCAAGTATATTGGGATATCAAGTGAGGTAAGTGGTATTTCTTAGTAATTAAATTCTACATCTTTGAAAAAACTTAGATTCTTGACTATATTTGTAATACCTTCCACCTTGACAAATCAGTTGATATATACAAATTGATAGTATGAATCTATGGTGTTAATTTTGCTATTCTAGATTTAATTATTATTGAAATTATGTTTTTATCGCTAAATCTTCCAAATCAAAGGCTCAAGACAAAGCCAATGATTTATATTACAAAACCTTTGTTGATATTTCGGGTGAATCGGGTGGTCTGATCAATTGGATACAAAGCTGTTTTTGTTATTTAAAGTCTAATTCCATAATCATTAAACCTTCCAAAGCAAAATATTTTTCTTTTGGTTACAATTTTTCTTCACCAACTATCCAGATCTCAGCGATACTATTCTTAGTAGAATTCAAACAAGTTGGTTTAAGTTCCAACTGAAGCCATTGCAATATAACAGTATTTAGTACGACTTAGTTGGTATCTAATATTTTACCATGGGTGAATTTATCTTTTATCGTGGATGAATTTTCAGTTTTAATTTTGTATGTTTTGTTAACTGTTTCTTGTGAATTTGATCTCGACTTACTGAGTTATTATTGCATCACAATTGCACACTGGCGGATTTTAGTCACATTATTTATAAGTGATCAATTTTTGGCATTGTTGTCGGGGAACGATTTTAATTAAACTTTGTGAAAATGAAGAAAAAAATTAAAAAATTTTGAAATTAAAAAAATATTTTTTAAAAAATTAAAAAGAATACAATAACACCTTTACGAACTAGAAATTGATAATACCTTTGCTGGATTTTGGACAATTGATTGCTTCCTTACCTTGACGAAGGAATTGGATAGTGTATACCAATTGATTAGTAGTTTATGCTTACTTTTTATTTCGTTCCATTGTTCACTTGTACATTTCTTTGTATTTAGTTCTTTTTCTTTTATTTAGTATTTTTTTTTTTGTGGTTATATTCTGTGGTTGGCATACTCACCTATTGCTGGACGACGCCATTTAAGTTGGGTATCATATTTTTTGTTTTTATTTTTCACTTAACCTATCTAACTCATCTAACTATTTAACTTTGTTTACAATATTTATTTATTGCTCTTTTATTTACAGTCTTTATTTATTTATTTTTCTTTTTATTTTGGATAACCTTATTTCGGGTTAATTCACTGCCTATTTAGGTTGGCACCATCCACTAAGGTTACCAATACTAACGTTCCTAATGTGTATTTCTTTTTGTTGTTTTTATGTGCAGGTGGTTTTTTTTTTTTTTTTCCAGCGTGTTCCTTAAAAAAAAACAAAAACAAATAAAAAAATAAAAAATAATATTTTTTTTTTCCTGAAAGTCATTGAAAGTCTCTCAAGTCCAAGATTAAGCAAGTCTCTATTAAAGCATTCAAAAAAAAAAAAATAAAAAAAAAAAAAACAAAGGAAGACAAAGGTGGGACTTCACTTTAATTTTGTGCAAATCCCTACTTCTCTCTTCTCCTACTTAGCCCACTTGGGTTATTCTTCAATTTTCTACCCTTATCAACTCCATCCTTATTTCTTGTGTACTTGATAGGTTGTGTACATTTGTACATAAGAACACTTCTTTAGGGATGTTCATAGGCGTTTGGTGAGAGAGAAGATCTTCCTCCCACCTACCACACTCTTTCTCCATCAAGGACTCCTGTTCCAAATTTTCAATTAGCAATTGATCTGGGTCCTATACCCATAGCCAATATTAATGATGGAGCTCCTTAGGGTTTGAATCCTCCTCTTGTCTTAACGCTTCCAATAGATCCTAATAATCCTAATGATAAAGGGAGTAACCATGGTAATATGTCACCTCCCCGACATAGAATAATGTAGGATTACATTAATCCTGCTAGGCAAACTCCTACATCATGCATAGTATTTTTTGAGCATCAAAACACCATCAATTTGAAGCTGGGAATGCCACAATTGTTGCCTACTTTCCATGGTATGGATTCTGAATGTCCATACATTTATATCAAGGATTTTGAGGATGTATACTTGATATTTTAGAATAACTCTTGTCCATATGAAGTTTTACTTTTAAAACTATTCCCTCCCGCTTCCCCACTTGTCATCTGCTCTCCAAACGAGTGCCCCCTTCTTAAATGGTTTGGGGAAAGTTCCGAAGTGGGGGCCCCTTCATAAAGGCTACCTGTTCTGGAGGGCATACCTGTTCCAAGGGAGCATACTTGGGACGCCCTGGCCTCGCCCTTCTACTGTTCCAGCGTTGTCCACATCCCTGGAGAAATTGAGGACCCACTTACCCTAAGCAAATTGGGGAAATTGAATGGATTCTTACTGTTTTTACAGCTAGACGTGTACGGGGAAATGCAGCCGGGCTATACTCGAGCCATCCAACAAGAATTGGACCAAACCGCTGCGGTCTCACTCCCGGCTAAGCTGGACTCTATCATTGGGAGGGAGCGCGCGCGGTTTCAAATCCAAGAGTAAAGCAAACCTGAAAGACAAGGCCACGATATGGTTTAATTCATTGAGGCCTAGGTCTATATACTCTTAGCATACATTACAAGGGGAATTCTTGAAAAAGTTTTTTCCTGAACATAAGACCAAGGCGATTTGTCACCAAATCTCTCAATTTGCTCCAACTTTAGGTGAAACCTTCTTCCAATGTTGGGAGTGGTTTAAAGATTTGTTGCTGTTATGTCCACATCATAGGTTTGCCGATTGACATATCATCAATACTTTCTACTCTTCATTGACCCCTCAATTGAAGGTGTTTGCGAAGTCTATGTGCGTAGGGACCTATCCTGATAAGGATCCCACTAAAGTATATAACTACTTTGACTACCTAGCTAACTTAGCTAGAGATTGGGCCACCAATGAGACCCAAAATCCTGAAACTAGACCAACCACACAACATCAATGGGGTAAATATCAACTTAGGGAAGTTGATGATCTGAATGCTAGAGTTACCTCACTTTCCCATAAAGTAGAGGCTATGGAGATGTGTAGAGCCAATGTCATAGAGGTTGAGCCTACAAGTTCATCATGTCTAGTGTGTGACACTTCGGAGCATGACACTACTGCATACCCAGTCATACCAGGAGTGCAAGAGGCGTTGCATGGCCAAGTCAATGCGGTTGGTCAATATCGAGGAGGGTACACAGACCAAAGGAGTGGGAGAAACCCTTACTCTAATACCCATAACTCGGGCTAGAAAAACTATCCTAATTTTGGTTGGAGAAACAAGGGTTCCCAAAACCTTCAAGTTTACCATGGGGGGTTTCAGAACCCTTAACCTTTCCAAGCCCCCCAATCTATGCCTTAACCCCAACCCACACAATACTAACCTCCTCACAGATGTATTGTGGATGATAATGTTAACCAATTGCCTAATGATTTGAGAGGACTTACCAATAGGGTGAATCGGACTGAACAAAAGCTTAATCAACATACAAGTATCTTGCATGATATTCAAAAGAACATTGCTGTAATGTCTCAAGATTGGACCCAACAGGTACCAAGGAGATTTTCAGCACAACCCCAATTGAATCCAAGACTTGGTAATTTAGTTAAAACCAATCATGAGTTGGTGCAAGCCATCACAATCCTTAGGAGTGAGAAAATCATCGATAAAACCATTTCTCCTAAGAAAGAAAACAAAAAGGGTAGTGATAACATTGTTAGGTTGGAAAAAGAGCAAGAGAAAGAAAGTGAGCAAGCGTTAAGAAAGAATGAGAATCATTCTGAGCCTTTCGTTGAATCTAATGATGCATTTATAGACGCTTGCATTGATATCATGAAGCATGCCCTGTTTTCCTATCGATTGACTAAACCTAAGAATAAATTGCTAAATTTTGAGATTTATGAGATGTTTAAACAAGTTAGGGTCAATATCCTCATCTTAGATGCTATCAAACAGATTCCCTTCTATGCCAAATTCTTGAAGGACTTGTGTAATATTAAAAAGAGATTGCATGTCAGAGAGATGACTATGGTGAATGAGGATTAGAGTGCCATTTTACAATGTAAAACTATGCCGAAATATAAGGACCTTGGTTGTCCTACTCCTTTGTGTACAATTGGGGGATATAAAGTTGATCGATGCTCTAGTTGACTTAGTGTAAGCACCTCATTTTTGCCCAATTGGCCATCTCTAGTCCATCTGGATTTACATTCACAGATATATTCAAGTCTAAATTAACTTTTCAAAATCGATCCAATCAATCAACTGCTTCGCGGGCCTGCTGGGCCCAATAGAGGTAAAATGACCAAAATGCCCTTGTGGCATTGCTTGGTCCAATTCCAATTGGCACGGTAAGTCCCCTTTTCAATCTCAAATTCAAATTTAAGTCCAATTCCAATTCAAATCAAATTCGATACGCCTTTCAAGAAAGATGATCCCTCAGGTGATAAGACCATCCAATTCGGCACGTTTTTTGAGAAAACTCTTCGGAATGTTAAGTCTCTTCAAACTACTGACCAGGACAGAACCCAAGTCCCTGAGATGGTAGAACGGTCCACCTTTGGCACCTGCTAGCCCGGCAATGGAGAATGTTTGTTATTCGGCACCTCTTTTAAGAAAGTTGATTTCTCCGACGATAAGTCCACTTTGCTACATCCCGATATCAGGATGTCTCTAGAATGAATGTAAAACGTCAGAGTGGCAGAAACACTTGCAAACATCACAACTATTAGAGTTGCAGAAATAGTCACAAATAGGTTGACATTGGGAATTGCCAACAAACCCCCTATGTTACGGGGACCGAATTCGCCTCTTGGCCATGACACGTTTATCAAAGGATGAGATACCTTTGAAAACCAACTCATCACAAACCATCAGAGTGACAAAAACACTCAAAATCCAAGTAAACACCAGTGCCTGCTAGCCTACTCTAGCAAAAAATGACCAAACTTCTCTTGGGCCTTTTCGACATGCTTCTCGAGAAAGTACCTAAGTCCTCAGAGAGGTAAGTCACCTTTCCAAGATTTTTCCAAAGATGATCCAGCTTGTTTGAATGCCTTCTAGCCAGTTTTGGACCAATTCTAAGACTATTCGGTCAAAATGACCATTTTGCCCATAAGCATCCGAGCGCCTCCAGGAACCACACTGACTCTAGGTAACAAACTGATAACGTCTTGAGAATGCTTCTGATAGTATTCCTAACCTCTAAATACCTTTCTGAATCATCCCGAGTCAATTTCGGCAAACTTAGTGTAAAATGACCGTTTTGCCCCTAGTGGGCCGGTCGCCTTTTCAAACTACACCGGCTCTAGGTATCAAACTGGCACTCCCTTGGAACACTCTGGATAGTGTTTTCAACTTTCAAGTCCTATAATGAGCCATTCTAAGTCCATTCTGGTGGTTTTTCGGTCTAGTTGACCGTTTTACCCTTAAAAGCTCGGTCGACAATCCTGACCTTGTTTTTCAAGTCCGTTACCCCTGGGACACTATTTCAAGGGCTTTTACCCATTTTTGGCCTTCTGGACCCTTCCTGGCCTTCTGGAGCATTCCCGAACCTTTCAGAGTCACTCATAATGAAGCCAAGCCAAAAATTGCATGGTAGTCATTAATACAGGAGCCCAAATCTTTTGCTTTGCATATCAAGGGTTGAAAGATACGTTTCTTGCTACTCTAAAACATTTCCTAAGTGGCTGGCACCACTAGTAGTGGCGCCAAGCCAAAAATTAGCCTTGCGCTAGTGTAAAGTTTGCCCTGGTGCCACTAAAACAGGCGCTAGGCTAGTCCAGTGTCTATAAATACAAAGCCTCCCTCTTGCGTACAAAAGGTAGGCAATCTAAGTCCAGAAAATTTGTCTCACTGCATACAGATCTTGAACTCTCCCCAAACCCTAGGTTTCTTAAGTCTCTTCAAACCATAGCTGTCATACACTTTAACCCTAGCATACCTACACTCAGTACACTCTTATATGAGCCTCCAAGCCGACCATAGAAGACTCAAGGTGCTACAATCTCAAAGCTCTCCAAGATCAAAGTGAATTAAAGCAAATAAAGCAAGCAAATAAAAGAAGACATAATGTTGGTTTTCTATTTACGTTTATGCAATTTCCTCCCTTTGTCTTCTTCCTCATTACCCACTCGGGTTTTCTTCTATTTTAATCCCCTATCTTCTTTCCTCCCTTTCTTGCATGCTTGAAACAAGGGTTTTTCCGCTTCATGTGTACGAAGAATGGTTGAAAGTCACTGTGTCGGGGGCTTTCTTCTAATTCAACCTTAGACCATGTGAATTTGGCCCCCCATTGATTATGTGGTGACGCCTAAACCTTGTATGTTCACGATTATATTGCATTATGCATATCATATTCATGCATCTCTTCAAAATTGTCTTCTAAACTTGTTTTCAAAACTTGCATCAAAATCTCTTTCAAAACTTGCATTAAAATCTTCTTCTTCCAAACTTGTTTTAAAAAATCACAATCTTAAGATGATTCTAGCCACTCTATGGGTAGGGTTATTTTAGGAAAGTGTTGCATAAGTTTTGGGTATAAACCCTAAATTGTTTTTGTCAAAATCACGATGCTAAGGTGATTCTAGCCATTCCATGGTTAAGATCGCTATAGGAAAGTGTTATATTTGAGGTGACTATCATGGTCCATATTTTCAAATCCTTATTGTTTTCAAAATCACAATTCTATAATGGTTCTAATCTTCTTATGGTTAGAATTATTTTAGGAAAGTGAAATATTTTTAGAGACTTGCAAAAGCCCATATTCCAATCCCTTTCCAAATCACTTTTCAAATGTACTTTCTAAAATCTCTTTTTCCAGTTTACTTCCCAAAAATTCTTTTCAAAAATATTATTCCTAAAAAGTCCTCGTTTCAAAAACTCTCTTTCCAAAAATTCTCTCAAAGGTCTACTTTTCTAAACTCTCTTTTTCTTGGAGTCCAAGTCAAACCCTAGAACCCATGGTTAGGAAATCTTAGTGGTCAATTTTCTTTTCATGTCAAAATCCTAAATTTTCAAAATTCTATTTTCTTCATAAAAAATTATAGGTTTCCAAAACCTCTTTTCCATATCAAATCATATTTTCAAAATCCAAGTTTTCCAAATCTCATCTCTTCCAATTCCATGTCAAATCTAATCTCCAACTTAGGAAACTAAATCCAATCCTCCTTTTTTTGAAACAAAATCAAATCATCTCTTTGGGAACAAAATCCAATTTTAGGAAATAGAAATCAAACCTTTCCTAATTTCAAATCATTCTGAATCTAAAACTTTCCCAATTCCCATCCTTTCCAAAACACATGTAACGACCCGACTAACCGGACCGTTAAAAAATTAAAAATTTAAATGAACAACCTCAAATCCCGTTTTGAACTCTCAAAATAAAAGATAAAACATAATCACATCTCCAAAAGAATTACGTCCTCTTCAGGACTAGGAGTCTCGAGATAACAATTACAACTCCAAAAATTCAAAATACGACATTCCCTCAACTATAAGTACTTCTAATAAGATTTAATCAAGTTACAACTCCAAATGTACCATTATAAGTGACTCCTGAATTTAGTTCTTGAAATAAGATTACAACTTCACATAACTCACAAAAATAATAATAATTCTTCCTAGACTCCAAGATATTTTACGCCCAAAACGATGACTCCAATGTAAGGCGTTAATATGGTACTCAACCGGCACCTCATATGCTCCCGCCTTGATACCAATTCCTATCATGACCTAACTTTGCTCCCACAAGGTCGTGACAGTGAGGATGTTAGGGTTATAAAGTTTAACGAGGCATAATAACCATGAATATTATCATAAATCAAACGGTTTAGCTAACATTACATCAAATTAGAACTAATAGTGGAACATTCGCTAAATGTCGCTTTACAAGTACGACCCAAAAGTGATCTAATTAACTTAGAACTATTAAAGCAATAGGCTAGCAGGGGGAAAACTCGTTTCCACTATCATTTCCTTGGAAAACCAGTTGATGCTTTAACCCCTGAAAATTGTCCCATAAAATAGGAGTGAGCTGCTAGGCTCAGTAGGAATTTCATGAATTCTATAAAGCATATGTTTAAATGCAATGCAGTAAAAAGATAGTATGGCATACATATGTCCCTTGGAATTCTTTTCTTTTTTCATCAATACTAGGATCCTTGCAGAAATGTCTTGCCCGGGCCAATTCAAGCTAATGGGGCCCACCTATGATTCATCCTCTGTCATCAAGTCCAGTGGGGCCCATCCATGATCATCTAGCTTGATATCAAGCCAGTAGTATCAACCCATGATAGCCCTGAATACCAAGCCAATCAAGTACACCCATGATATAAACCCGGGGTCTTTTCCTTTCCAGTTGTTCCACCCTTATTCCTCCCCAGTAATGCAATCATGCAAATAACGTACATTTGTAGAAAGCATTATAATTAACAACATAATTAGCAGGAGGGAGTAAAGTTAACACAGTAATATGCAGGTCATCTAATAAGAAGAAAATAAGCATGTATTTTAAAGAACACATAAGTTCCTACCCTGATAATACGTCCTGGTAAAAAATAGGTACTCGCTTCACGTACTATCTGTGAAGGAAGGAGATACGAGCTTGTATGTCACAATTATCCAAGATTTCCCAATAATTCTTATAAATTGGTGATTGTTAATTGGAAGTGTAAAATAATTAGAGAGTCAGCAAGGTTAGAGTTGTTATAGGGGATGGTTCGGTGGAACGGATCCTTTGGAATCCTTCTCGTCTCCCATCAAGAACAAAATTGCCCAATAACGGGGCCCAAGGGTGAAATCCCAAATTTTACCAGGGGACACAGTGACCTCACACTCTCCCATATTTGGGTTCCTCATGATTTTAGAGGTCCACTGGTAAATTTTTAGATTTTTTCCAATTACATTATATTTTCTATGATTTTCTATGTCCAAACGGAGTTATTAATTCATGGAAAATCGTAGAATTATCAAAAAAATTCCAAAAAATTTAGAGTAGGCTTATATGGTCTCTAGAACCATTCCACCAAAAAATTGATGGTCATTAGAACACACATGCGCCCTCACGCGCTACCAGACGCGCGTGGGGTAGGAAGGCGTAGCCTTCTCCTTCCTCCACTACGACTGGTGGTGCTTCCAGGTCTATTGCCGACCATCCACCGCACTTCCTGGCCACGCATGTGTAGCCCAGAGATAGATAAGGACCTGGGCTTCACACTCATGGTTGGAGCTCAGCCGGTAGTGGTCGGAGGTGGCCGGTTTTTGGCTGAAAAGCCCGATTGCACAGTGGAACCCTAGGTTCCAGACCTGCGACTGGATTTTTCGGGTCCTTCCCATCATTTTTTGGGAAAGTGTTCTTCACAAAAGTTGTTCGGATCGTCAAAATAAAGATGACCCAACTAGCCTGATCAGAAAAGGTGGTCGGTGGCCCGAGTTATGGTCAGATGACTGATTTTCAGTGATTTCGGCGTTCGAGGGCCATTCTGGCACGTGCACAAAGGTATGAGGCCCCCTTTGGACTCCATGGAGGTCCTGGAGAAGCCTCATACCACTGTGGCAGGCCTCAGGCCCTGCCTTTGCTTGCTTCGACCAAACAACCGATGAAACGCTTGATGTTTGCTCACTGTTTTTCTCTCTGGTTCACAGCGGCTAAGGGGCTGGTTTTGTTAGGTTTAGGTAGTTGAGGGGATGGGGAAGGAGGCTCAGTCCCTGCTGCTTCAAATGGGTGGAGCTGGTCTCCCTCTTCTGCCTCCCTCTACTCGATTTTTTCTCTCTCTCTCTCTACAATCTTTCTCTCTTTTCAATCTCTTGTGCAGTTGAGGGTCCCATCGTGTGTGTGTGCAGGTGAGGGTTTTATATAGAGGTTGGTTCATTGGCTTGTGCTTTGCCGGTTCAGGGAGGGGTTTCAACTCCCATGGGTGTTTCCTCTCCTTCTCTCTCCCCGTCTCTCTCTTTCTCTCTCTCTCTCTAAATAGCTCTCCCGCTCTCTCATATAACATTCTCATTGCCCTCACTCTCTCTCTATATCAGCTGCTATATAGGTTTTATGGGTTTCATGCATGGTTCCTCCCCTCTCTTTCTCTCTTCCCGTCTCTCTCTTTCTCTCTGTATAACTCTCTCTCTCGATGTATATATGTATATAGGCAGTTACCATGCCTTCATGCCCAGTAGGTAAGAAAATTCTATGCATGGGTTTCCATGTGGGACATTCCCCTTGATCACATTGCTTCTCTCTCTACATTCTTCTCAGTTCTCATCTCCTTCTCTCTACAACCTAGCCTCTTATTGGCTGCATGGGCATTTCTTGCTTGGCAAGTGGGGAGACAAGGGAGTTTAATATATCTTCTTGCCTTGTGTTAAGTGTGTGAGACTTTGACCAAGTGTTGTGATTGGTGTGTGTGTGTTTTAAATTTGTGTATAGTGTGCGTGTGTTAGTGTTGGTTTCATACAAGTGTGACCAATGCATATATTAAGCCATGCATTATAATAAGGTGTTAGTCTAGGCCACATGTGCAGCTTAGGGTGAAATATAAAAAATGAGAGGAGCAGTCGGCCATGCAAAGGTGGTGGGTGCGGCAATGGTTTGACATAAATTGAAAGAGAGCCTTGGTCCGAAATGGTTGAGTTTGGGACAACAAATTTTTTTTATTGAATGCTCAATCCAAAAATGTAGATAGAAAGCTCTCAAAAAATTAATCGGTTTAGGCTCAAATTTTGTACCATTCCAATACCGGGTGAAAGAGAAAACTCAAACCGAAATTTCGGTGAAATCGAGTGCGAATTTCCAGGTGCAGCGACTTTCGGACCTTTTTTGGAAGATTGAAACACTATGGAATTGAGTTCTAAAATTATGAAGGGTTTGGGCTCGAAAAGTAGATAATTTTAGACATTTGATTCGTCAAAATCGGTCAAGAAACGAGAGAGAAATCTCCGATTAAATTTAGGGCGCAATTTGGTGCGAATTTGTCAGGTAATGTATTTCGAAGCCCTTTCTCGGGGGATTGAGTTTCTAAAAAGCCAAGTTTCGACATATGGTTAGGGTTGGGCTCGGAAGGTCATTGTTTTCAACTTATGACCCTACGGTCATGTCTTATTCCGTCCCGCTAGGGACATAATGTAGTCAAGGAAAATTTGCGGGTATTACAACTCAAACTTTCAAATCTTTTCTAATTTTAAACTTTCAAATCTTTCCTAATTTTAAGCTTTTCAATTTTTCTAAATTTAAACGTTTTCTAATTTCTAAACTTTCTAAATTCCAAATCTTTCCAAAATTTAAACTTTCTTAAATCCAAGACTATCCAGAATCTAAGTCTTTCTAAATTCTAAATTTTTCTTAATTGTAACTTTCCAAATTTGAATATTTCTAAAATCAACTTTTTCTTGAAAGGAAACTTTCTTAATTTAAAACTTTCTAAAATTCAAAGTTTTCTAAATTCAAAACTTTCCTAAAATTAAATTTTCTTAAAACGGAACCTTCCTATTTTGAAACTTTCCTAATTCAAAGATTTTCAAATCCAATCTTTCCTAAACTCCAACTTTTCAAATTTTCTAAATGAAATATTCAAGTCAAGGCTTTTCTAAATCCATTCTAAGTCAAGTTTTTCTAAATCAAATCAAATCTCAAGTCTTTCCTAAATACTATCTTTCCTAATTCTAAGTTTTCTAAGATCAAACTTTTTAAAACCAAACTTCTTAACTCCAAATCAAATCTTTTCCAAGTGCATGCTTCAACCCTAGGTTACCTAAGTCGTAGGATACCTAAACCCTAGTTTAGCCCTAACCCTAAAGTTAGGAATTTTCAACTCTTTTCTAAACCAAGATGGTTTTCTAATTTCAAACCTCAAAATATTTTCAAAACTCAACTCTATCTTTCCAAATCTAATCCAAGTTCTCTTGCAAAGATCAAATCCTTTTCAAAGTCCAATTCTAAATCCAAGTTTCAATTTCAAATCTTCTATTACAAGGTCAAATCAATTCCTTTTTTCAAATCAAACTCTTTTCAAGTCAAATCTTTTCAAAACAAACTTTTCAAAAACCTAAAAGTATCTATCTTGAATCGGACTCTTGTTCGAACTACGACTGACTTGATTTTCCAAAAAGAGATACGTAGGCAAACCTTATGGGTGTGGTCATAACTTTTCTTAAGTTGCTAATTCCATAACCTTTTTCAAACTTCCAATTTCGTGATTTATTTCAAGTTTCTAATTCTAAAATCTATTTTCAAATCTCTGATTCCATATTCCATTCTAATTTCTCAAATCTTTTTTCAAAACTCAAATCTATCTTTTCGAATCCATTTCAAAATCAAATCAAGTCTTATCAAATTTATTTCCAATTTCAAGTCAAGTCTTTTTCAAATCAATTTTCAAAATCAAATCCACTTGTCAAATCTATTTTCAAACTCAATTCTTTTCTTGCACTTGTATATCATACATCATATTCAACTTCTTTCTAAAAGTTCTTTTCGAAAGTGGATGGTATTGGATATTTATTAATCAAAGATTCTGAATGAGTGAACATAGGGTGAATAGACATGTAGGTACCAAAAGGGCAGGGTAGGGTGATGGCTTAATGCGTCTTCCCTACATGTAGCCAACCTCCGAACCTAGATCACTATTTTCAAAAACCAAATGGAGTTATTTTCGAAAAGGGATTAAATATTTTCAAAGGTTGCCAAACAATCTATTTTCTAAAAAATCCTCTCTTGAGGAAGTTTTCAAAACCTTTTCAAAAATCTTAAGTGTAATCTTCGGATTGTACTTAGTTTTATGTGACCTAACTCACCTTATTCAAGTTAGGTAGTGACTCCAAACCTTTTTTCAAAAGTCCTCAATCAAATCAAATTTTCAATTCAAACCTAGTCGCACTCGGTCTTCTAGGAGAATGAGTTCTAACGAGAGAGTACTATATTTTTTTCACTTGTACGTATTTTGCTCGAGTGCGAAAAATTGGGGTGTGACAGCTGGCGACTCTACTAGGGATGCTTAGAGGGTTAGGCCATTGTCATGTCTATTCACCCTCACCCATTTGGAATCTTTGATTAATTTGTCCAATTCTATCCACTTCAAACTCTCAAAATCAAGTTTTTCCAAGTTGTTTTCAAAAATATGTCATTGCTTGCATTATGTTCATATTCAAAATTTCAAATCTTGCATTAAGTTTGTCATTCACGTACTAACTTTTTGCATATTTTGTAAGTGGACCTTTGTTCATATTATATTGACTGCCATGTATGAATGAATGTATGGAATGGACAAGATGGATGGGAGTTGTTGGGCTTCGCCTTTCAAAATTTCACACACACACACACACTGCATTGTGCACAAGCATTTGTATACTTGTATTCTTACTTGAAATGTCCCTTCTAGTTTGAAGGGGGAACGGTATATTGGTTGTAGGCAAGTTGCTGTGTCAGTTTCTTCTCTTACGGCCTCTTGATGGTTCTCCCGCTTAGATCACCAACCAATCATGGCACCACCTTGGGGAGTGGGCCTAGGTTTGAAGATTTAGGAACCGAGCCTTCTTAAGAAGTATTAGTAAACCCTCAACCTCATACTCATGTAAAAAATATGCATAGCCGAACCCCTGCCGGATATAAGACATGAGCACTAATTTCAAAACCATGGAGGAAAGGGCGACTGCTTTTACTTTTCTCTATATTTGTTTATTCCTGTTGTTATAGTGATTGTACTCTTACTGTTATAATGCTTGTCTAACTATTCATGCATGCATATTTACTTTGCAAGTGCATTCTCTCTTCTTATACTCTTTGCATCCATATTCATGCATACAAAATTTCATCCTAAGATAAGAGTTCCAAAGTAACTCAAGTCACTGCATTCTCATGCATATGATCAACCCATCGAGAGTGACACCACGATCATTCTCCCTTGCATTAAACCTACCCAAACCCTAAGGGTTCCCATGTAACTCCAAGGATTCATAGCATGCATATTCATTCCATAAAGAGGGGCCCTAATCCCTCTATACTCACAGAAATAGGGCCGCCAAGAAGAGAAGGGGCAATCAATCAGTAAGATCCCTCAATGACCCCTCAACCTTAAATCCAAAGAAGGCAAATCCGAAGACTTAAGAGTTGTTTAGGATTTCAATTGTAAAAGTAGATAGGTGGAAGTCTAAAGGAAAATGTTCACCCTCCCCTTATTAAATTGTACTTCGATTTCTTTGTATTTAAACCAAAAAGTTCAATGTATTTCTTTATTTTTAGTGAATGAATGAATGAATGAATGAATGTATGAACGAATGTTTTCACTTGACGGTAAAATATCTGCATACAGGGGGCTAATATTGAAGAAGAAGAATCCATACTACTCTCGCCTGCTATGAAAAGAACTCCCCTAGACCCTCTTAGTTTGAAAATCCAAGGGTTGGAGGAATCACTACGAAGCCTTTATGGCTATGATTCCTTTGGACTTGCATCTTATGACGAGTTATGTTTCTTCCCAGACCATCCGAGTCCTGCCAAGTTCAAAATGCCTGACTTTCAGATATATGACGGCACTGGTAACCCTATTGCTCATCTTTGCCTCTATGCTGGGGCACTAAGTGGTCATAGAAACGATCCAAAGCTCCTCATGCAATTGTTCCAACACAATCTTACTAGGTTTACTCTACAATGGTTCGCCCGTCTTGGATTGAGCTGGTCAATGCGTTCAAAGCCCAATGCCATCACAACATCGACCTCATTTCCGATCGGTGGTCCTTGATGATGATGAGTAAAGGTGAGACAGAAAGCTTCAAGGGCTATGCCCTGAGATGAAAGGAAGCTGTTGCACAAGTCAATCCCCCATTGGAAGAAAATGAGTATGTGCAATTGTTCATACACACGTTCCAAGGCATATACTATGAGAAAATCTGCACTAGCATGGGGAAAAACTTTTTTGAGCTCATCATGCAAAGAGAAATGATAAAAAAATGGCTTAAGAAGGGGAGGATTATAGACCCCTATACAATAACTAGAGAAAGTTTTGCCAATATAGCCAAAAAAGTGGCTACTACAAGGGGAGTGATTAAGACGGAAAGCGAGGTGTCTGCCATCACTTCAGTCTCACCCTATCTTACCCATGACCACTCTAAACATGCCTACTTAAGCATCCAACGTTGGACCTACTGGGCCATGACCTAATTTTAATAGGCCTGCCTGATGCTTCTGTAACTTTGATACATTAGCTTACACCCAGATTGAAGCCTACTATAACCTCCTAAAGAACAACATCCTAAAACCCATACCGGCCCATCCATTGCCCAGTCCCCTACCCCCCAACTTTAATGGCGCCCTCACTTATGAGTACCATTCGGGCTGCCAAGGGCATGATACCGAGAGTTGCTTTTGCCTTAAACATAAAATCCAAGACTTGATCGACAACAAGACTATTGATCTACAACTAGTGAACCCTATTATAACCCCTAATGTGACCACCAACCCTTTGCCGGACCACACCGTCAATGTGACACTAGTGAAAATAAAAGATGAGGGAGATTTGGATGAGACCATGGCTGAGGATTATGAAGAGGATTGGGAGGTTGATGAAGAGAATGACTGGGAGGAGGATCTCCCACCATGCTCGATCTATCTTCATAACCCTAATGAGGTGCTTGATTCTTCTGACTGGCCATTTAAGGAGCCAATGCTTATGGAGGAGGATCTTACTGAAGACATGGTTGTTGATGGATGGGGTGCTGAGTTTCTACACTCGAGGTATGCTGTGGCTGAACGACACTTATTGGAGAACCCCTGGCCCGTGACTGAGTTCGACTACAAAGACATGGGTTGGGAGCTAGAAAAGCCAAATGCACCAATAAAGCTATTCGAGTTGGAGGGAGGCAAGTTATCCAGCTTGTTTATGGAAGAGCTTGCCACCAAGGACAACAAGGAGGCCAATGTTTTAGAGTTTTAGAAAGTTCAAAAAGTTCAAGATTTAGAAAGTTTTAGAGTTTTAGACAATCTTGAGATTAGGAAAGGTTTGAGTTTAGGAAAGATTTGAAAACTTGGATTTGAA
Source organism: Euryodendron excelsum (assembly GCA_033060915.1). Taxonomy (NCBI): domain Eukaryota; kingdom Viridiplantae; phylum Streptophyta; class Magnoliopsida; order Ericales; family Pentaphylacaceae; genus Euryodendron; species Euryodendron excelsum. The sequence goes on along the minus strand of CM065381.1, from coordinate 42,978,540 downwards.
AAATCAAGATTTAGAAAGGGGTAGAATTAGGAAAGATGTGGAATTAGGAAAGTTTCGAAAATTGAGTTTTGAAATTTAGGAAAGATTTTTATATTCAAGTTTTGGAAACTTAAGATTTAGGAAAGTGAAAGATTAGGAAGAAGTTGAATTAGGAAAGAGTGGGATTTTGAAATTTAAGGAAAGACTTAAAGTTTAGGTTTAGGAAACTTATGGTTTAGGAAGGAATTGAATTAAGAAAGGTTTGGATTAGGAAGGGATTGGATTTGGTTTCTAAAAGCAAATGTTTGATTTTGTTTCCAAAAATGGAGGATAGGATCTAGTTTCCCAAACGGGTAAATTAGATTTAGTTTCCTAAAGGGAAGATAGGACTTGGCAAGGATTTGGAAAGGGAGATTCTAGAAACCCTAGATTTGAAAAATTATAATTTTGACGTAGAAAATAGGTTTTGAAAATATGTATAATTTTGAAGTACAAAACAAGAGGTTTTGGAAACCTAGGTTTGGGGCAAAGTTTGAAAATTATGTTTTTGGAAAGAAAATTAGGGTTTCCTAATTGTGGGTTCTAGGGCTTGACTTGGGCTCTAAAGAAAGAGGGTTGTTTGGCAAGAGTTTTTGGAAAGGTGCGTTTTTGGAAATGAAGGATTTCTAGAAGGGAATCCTAAGGAGGAGTTTTTGGAAAGTGAATTTGAAGATGGAGTTTTTGGAAAAAGATTTTAAAGAGAAGGAGTTTTGGAAAGTGTGTTTTTAGAAATGTAGATTTTAGAACTAAAATCCTAGAGGAGAGTTTCTAGAAGGAAGATTTTGGAAAGAGAGTTTTTTGGAGAGAGTTTTTCTAGGAAGGTTTTTGATTGAAGATTATTGAAGAGAGTTTTTGGAAAGATTTTTGAGGAACGTTTTTAGAAAGTGGCTTTTGGGGAGAGAATTTTGGAAAGGAGTTGAAAAAGGGAGCTTTGAAAAATAGATTTGGGAGGGAGTTTTTGAAAACAATTTCGGAGAGGAGAGTTTTAGGAAAGTATGTTGAAAAAGAGATTTTTGAGAAGAGGGATTTGGAAAAAGAGTTTTTAGAAGGTATAAAAACGTTTCACTTCCCTAAAGCGATTCTAGCCATGAGAAGGCTAGAACCACTTTAAGAAAGTGGTTTTGGAAAACAATAAGATTTGAAAATATGGACCATAAAAGTCACTTTTAATGTAACACTTTCCTAAAGCAATCATAGCCATGGAAAAGCTAGAATCACCCTAGGATTGTGATTTTGAAAACAAGTTTTTGAAAAGGGAATTTGATGCAATTTTGAAAACAAGTTTGAAAACGATTTTGAAAACGAGCTTGAAAACGAATTTTGGAAGATGCAAGACTATGATATGCACAATGCAATTTGGGGTCGTGAACATACAAGGCTAAGGCTTCACCACATAATCAAGGGGGCCGGACCCACGTGGTCTCTGGTTAGACTAGAAGAAAGCCCCCGACACGGTGACTCTCTAATAGCCCAATCCTACACATGGACCGGGAATCCCCTTGTTTCAAGCATGCAAAGAAAGGGGGGGGAAAGAGATGGGGGATTAAAATAGAGAAAACCAAAGTGGGTTAGGAGAGAGAAGAGAGAGGGGGGAAGTGCGGAAATTTAAATAGGGAGCCTATCGTATGTCTTGTTATTTTGCACGCCTTGCTTTCTTTGGTCTTCGGTCTTCGGTCTTCGTCTTGATCTTTACCTTCAGTCTTCAAGAGTTGTCTTCAAGCTTCAAACTTCAGATTACAACTCTTCAAGTCTTCGAGGGAGGGTTGAAGGTTAGTGTATGAGTGTATGGGGATGTATCGGAGACTAAGGTTTAGTGTATAGTGGCTAGGGTTTGGAAAACCTAGGGAAGCTACGGTTTAGGAGGTGCTCGAGCTCTGTATATCGAATTATATGACATTTAGGTTGAATTTGTAGATCCTTTTCATGTTGAATGAGGCTTTGTATTTATAGAGGTTGGATAACACTAGCGCCTGTTGCAGTGGCGCCAGGCCAAAGTTTACACTGGCACCACTAAGAATGGCGCCAGGCCATTTTTTGGCTTGGCGCCACTACTAGTGGCGCCAGCCAATTAGGAAATGTTTAAGGTCGGCAAGCAACGTATCTTTGACTAGATTTGGGCGCCTGTACTAGTGACTACCATGCAATTTTTAGCCTGGCTTCACTAGGAGTGGCTCCGGAAAGTCCGGGAATGATTTGAAGGAGCCGGGAATGACCCGGAAGGCCGGAAAGGAGCAGGAACACTTAAAATAGTGTCCTGGAGGTATTTGACTTGAAAAGTGAGGATAAGATGTGTCGGAAAGGTTGATCGGGCCTTTAGGGGCAAAACGGTCAATCGGACCAGGAAACTGCCGGGACAGACTCGGACTGTCTCGAAAGAAGACTTGGGATTTGGAAACATTGTTTAGAATGTTCCCAAATGTTGTCGGTTTGATACCCATAGCCGGTGTGGTCGAAAAAGGTGACCGGCCCACCAGGGGCAAAACTGTTATTTCGCACCGGGTTTGCTGGACCTGACTCAGAATGATCCGGAAAGGTAAAGGAAGGTTGAGAACATTAAAAAAAAGTAGTCTCATGAGGTTACCGGTTTGATAACTAGAGCCGGTATGGTCGAAAAAGAAAACCGGCCCACCAAGGGCAAAACGATCATTTTGTACCGGGTTGGCCGAAACTGACTCAGAATGATCTGGAAAGGTAAAGGAAGGTTGAGAATACTATAAAAAGTATTCTCGGGACATTACCGGTTTGATATCTAGAGCCGGTGTGGTTCCCGGGGCATTCGGATGCTTAGGGGCAAAATGGTCATCTTGACCGGAAAGTCTCGGAAAAGGTCCAAAGGGCAGCTTGGTCATTTTTCACTGAAGTGGACTAACAGACACTGGTGTTGACCTGGGTTTTGTGTGTTTCCGCCACTCTAACGGCGGTCGTCATGACACAGGGGTTTGTTGGCAATTCCCTATATCGACCTATTTGTGAGTGTTTCTGCTACTCTAACAGTTTTGTGAGTAGTTTCGCTACTCGGACCGTCTCGAGTAATACGCTGTCTCGAGAGAGGGATTGGAAAGGGGACTTATCATCTCCGAAGAGACGTGCCTGAGTTGGAACCGTCTTGAGGAATAAACTGTCTCGAGAGAGGGATTGGAAAGGGGTCTTACTGTCTCCGAAAAGACTTGCCTGGGTTGGAACCGTCTCGAGGAATAAACTTTCTCAAGAGAGGGATTGGAAAGGGGTCTTACCGTCTTTGAAAAGACGTGCTTGGGTTGGAACCGTCTCGAGGAATAAACTGTCTCGAAAGAGGGGTTGGAAAGGGGACTTATCGTCTCCGAGGAGACGTGCCTGGGTTGGAACCGTCTCGAGGAATAAACTGTCTTAAGAGAGGGATTGGAAAGGGGTCTTACCGTCTCCAAAAAGACGTGCCTGAGTTGGAACCGTCTCGAGGAAGAAACTGTCTCGAGAGAGGGATTGGAAAGGGGTCTTACCGTCTACGAAAAGACATGCTTGGGTTGGAACTGTCTCGAGGAATAAACTGTCTCAAGAGAGGGGTTGGAAAGGGGACTTATTGTCTCTGAGGAGACGTGCTTGGGTTTGGAACCGTCTCAAGGAATAAACTGTCTCAAGAGAGGGATTGGAAAGGGGACTTATTGCCTCCAAGAAGACGTGCTTAGGATTGGAACCGTCTCGAGGAATAAACTTTCTCGAAAGTGGGGTTGGAATCGGAAAGGAAAGGACAATGCTCTTAAGGGCATTTTGGTCATTTTGGCTCTATTTGGGCCTGACAAGCTCGCGAAGCGATGGACAGACGAGATTTGGACCTAGAGAATTGGTTTCGATAGGAATATACCCACAATGACTTGAAAACAAGTCTGGACGTAGTGTAGACTGCCGAGCTGTAAAAAATGGGGTGCTTATAGCTGCCCCTATTTTTCTATCTTTGCTTGTCAAAGACAGAAAACGATAAGAGTAAGAGTCCCATGTTGACCGCGAGGCAGTCGGAGGGACAGACATTGGAAATCTTTCGACAACGAGGGTCGAAAAAGGATAACGGGCCAAAAAGGCCTTCGAAAACGAGTTTTGGCGGGAAAAAGGGCAAAACTACCTAGAATTTGCAACTGGCGCCACTGCTTTAGCAAAAAAGGACTGGCGCCTCTGCTAGTGGCGCCAGGCTTAAAGTTAAAACCAGAAATTTCTAGTTCGAACAGCCGTGGCACTTTGGAGAAATTTCTGCAAATCCGAGAAGTTCTGCGTGAGACTTAACTTGAACTTTGCAGGGGCACTTCTTAGAGACCACGAGTGATTACCGGAAGGAGACCACGTCGCTGGAAGACAAAATTTTGCCGGAGAACTTCCAAAAAGTGAGTTTTCAAATTTTGTTGATTTTGATGTGTAGAACTTTGTTTGAATCATGTGAATAGTGGAAATTGATGTTTTGATATGTTTTGAACACTTTGGTGATGTTGCTTTTGCATTTTGATGGTTGTTTGATTGAATTTGAATGATTTTTCATGATTATGCGAAGAGGGTTTTCTGCAAGAATAGGGGATCTGTTCCTACAGGTATGGGTATTGGGTTTTCTGGCAATATTTTTGTTCAATGTGCCTTAGAAAAATGTATTTAACAACCGTATGATGTTTCGTGATTTTTTGAAAACTCGGTGAATTTTTGATTTTTGAAAAATAGAAAAATATTTAGAAAATTAGAAAAATGAGAAAACTCAAGAAATTGATGAAATTTTTAAAGTTTGAAATTTGGAAAAAGATTGGAATATTTTTTAAAACATTTGAGGTGATTCTGAAAAATTTCGGAAGATGTTTGAAAACCATTGATTTATTTGAAAAATAAAACATGTGTTTTGAAAATTTTGAAAAATTGAAAAGTGTGCACGGGTGCCATTGTCATGTGATTGTTGCGTTGAAAAGTGCATATTTCGTATTTTGTGTTGATGTCATGGGTGTTGTAGGGGCCATTTTTAAATGGGACTCTGCCGAAATTTTTAGAAATTATGGAAAGAGTTGGTTAAAGTTTTAGAAATAAAATCTTTTTGAAGGAAAAAGGCAGAGAACCCTTGAAACTTGGTTTAAAGTTGGAAAATCAAGATGTGCATGTAGGAAATTTGTTTTGACTTATCGTTCGAAGTTTTTATTTGTTTTGTTTATGTTTGTTGTTTATTTTATTTTACTATTATTTAAACTGTATGGATGGTATATTAACATCACTTACATTGGCTTACCTTTTCAGGATGGCAGATGAGGGTGATGACGGTTCTGAGAGGAGACGCCGCTCAGGGAAGGTAGCCCGGACCAATTCTGCTGGCGGCTCTAGTCGATCTAGAGGTAGTCGACGATCTACCGGACGACCCTCATCCAGTCAAAGTGGGCAGGGGAGTAGGCTACCTGTCGACCCTTTTCCTCCAGTTGAGCAGGCTTTTGCCGAGGAGATTGATGCCGAGGAGGAGGTACCGGGCCTTGGGGATCAGGTGACCGGCTATGGGAGAGCTTCTTCCAGGCATAGGTAGACGGACGCTGACTTGGGGGATCTGCAGATACCGGACGTCCCACCACTCGGGGATCTTGCCTATCACCCCAGCGTGTATTCTAGACAGCACTTGCCGCCTCCGCGGGTACATACAGCTTTCAGAGGGGCTGTTCATCAGGTGTTTGTGACCATGCAGCAGGCTGCCCCATCATATCGTGCCTTCTTGGCGGAGATCGGATTCGGCGCTTTTATGGGATTACAGGCTAACCGCCTGAACTGGCATTTGGTACTGGCACTTGTTGAGAGGTGGTTCGGGGAGACTGGGACCTTTCATTTTGTCGGTTTCGAGTTAGGTCCCACTCCTTTAGATTGGGTGATTATTACAGGGCTCTCCTTTGTTGGCCGGCGGATCACCCTGCATCCAGTCAGTAGGAACGAGGCCTGTTTGCTGTTAAACTTGCCTCCTCCTGAGCGTTCTGCCTTCCCAGTCTCTTGGATTAGTCAGGATGAGGGTACTTTTGCTACTGAGCCATCGCCTGCTAGGCGAGACATCATGAGACGGCGACTTGTGTTGTATATCATCTTTAGCTGCTTCTGCAACAACAACAAGTCACTCGTGCCGTGTCGTTTGGTGAGCATAGTAGCCGATCTTGGAGCCTTATCTGAGCTGGACTGGGGGTCCTTTTCTTTTGGCTGCTTTCTTCGATCGATGCGGGTTCGGACTTCTTCTCGTTGGGGCAGCATGACTAGCTTCTGAGTTATGAGTACCTGCCAGTGCGTCGCCTTGCAGTTGTTGAGGATGATCTCTATCCTTGTGCTTTGAGGTGGGCTTGTGACCGGGTAGCCCAGCGATCTGAGATTACTGACTTTGTGATGCTCCGGGCTAACCTGGAGCTGATTGAGGCGAGGGATGTGACCTGGCGGCCCTTCATTGGATCAGTCCATTACGAGACAGTCCGGTACCTGGTCCCGTTGTCCTTGTCGAGAGCTGCTTTTCTCAGTGATGACATCTGGGAGTCCTATCTTGGAGAGGGTCACTGGCGGCAGTTTCATGAGGAGTTTCGATCGGCAGGAGCCCCGCCAGAGTACATGTTTGGAGCCCTGGTGGCGGGAATGCCTATCCCTTACCAGGAGCGTCAGCCAGCTGTCGAGTTCTTGCTTCCTCCAGATACAGATTATGCAGCACACTTTGGGGCTCATTCAGTTGGTGCTTTCACCCGGTTTGAGGTAGTAGTCAGTGGGTATGCCGTTGGCCAGGAGGTGGTTGACTTGTGGCGCCGTGCTGGAGGATATGTGCCCCAGGCCGAGTTTACTATTGTGAGAGACCAGAAAGACCAATACCAGATGGAGCGGGACTAGAACCAGGCCGAGGTAGCTTCCCTGACGGCTCGGTTATCTCAAATGGGTGGTTTGGGGGGGGGGGTAATGTTATTCCTTCTTTGCTCCTTATTGCTCTGCTGTTGCTTAGTTCCTTTTGTATGTAGCTGATTTCAGTTCTGTCTTCCCTGCAGGATAGTGGTGCTTCGAGTAGTTATCCTCCTCCTCCTCTGATGCCGGGTTTTGGGGATTTTGATCCAAATGATATCGACTTTGACTTGTGAGAGGTGCCCCTTGTAGAGATTCTGATCCTCTTTTGCCCCTTGTTCCTGAGATGTGTTGATGTTAGACAGTTATATTTTGCATAGTTTTGTATAAGGATGGATATTTATGGTACTTAGATGCATGGATGGACAGATACATTTATGATCTTTATGGCTAGGCATATGATCAGAGGCATGTGATGTATGATGATGTTAGATATCTATTACATGAGTTGATGCTGATGACCTCTATTTCTACAGGGAGTTATATCGTATGTGTGCAAAAGGCCATGCTGATTTTTTCCTTTTTTTTTTAACATATGCACAGGTTAGAAATATGTTAATAGAATGACACAGGGTGTTGTTAGACTTGTAGTCCTGGGAATGGTAACTCCCTCCTCCTCGAGAGTCTAGCCTCTCCTTTGACTCAACCCTACTTTGATTGAATGATAGCACTTCGCACCCTTCTCAACCTCTTGATCGCCTTCGACTTTGTATCTTAAGGTTAGTATATAGGGTTATTGGGCTGAGACTCTCAACTCTCGGAGTTTTAGCAACAACTTACCTGACCTTTGGCAGAGCGATAAGTGGCTAGTGATTTCAATCCGAGAAGACTTTGTTTAGGACCGTTATGTAGGCTAGGTTATGGGGGTTTTAGAAACAACGGGATATGCAAGCTCAAATTTGATGTTGTTTTCAATAGGGTTCATATCCATACCATCCTTGACTACTTTTCAGTAGGATTAGCATCCTTCTTTAGTTTTGGCAGCGTATTTAGCTCATTTAGATCAAACCTATTGTTCGGGGTTTTAATCAGAGGGGACTTTAATAGGATTGTAATGTAGGCCATGGTTTCGGGGTTTTGCAAGAAAGGGTAAAGGCTCAAACCTATTGTTCCTACTGGGTTTCCTTGTAACCTAGGATCACCTTTAAATTTCCTTCTTGCTTTTGACCATATATTTCTCAGGGTGAAAATAACCTTGTTCTTTCACTCTTTCTATATCCCTTTTTGAGATAGACATGACCTTCTTCTCATTTGATCTTCTTATCATGCTTTTGAATATGACTCAATCATGACTCCTTTAGGCCTTTCCTTAGAATCATGGTTTTTTTTTTTTTTTTGGCCTCTTGCCCCTTGGCAACTCCTTTCTTTTGCTTGTTCTTTCTATTTCTTTTCTTTTCTTTTATGAAACGAAACAATTCTTTAACCCTTTTCCCTTAAACCTTTTCCCTTGGTAGCTCAATATACCCAGTCTGGGCGGTGATCCCTAGGTTGGAGTTTTGTTAAGAAAGGATAAGTGGCTCAACGGGTTTGGCAAGGGGTTTCTTTTGACTGTATGGGAAATGAAATGAGGGCCTCTCTTCACTTTGAATTAGATTGCTTGATCTATAGAGCTTTCATTGCTGCCTTAGCACAGCGGGGGTGGATTCCATTCCTAGAGTTCTCAAGCTAAGGTTGCCCCAGTGTGGGGAGGACAGTCTTGGATCAGGGTTAACAAAGAAAATTTTGGCTTTCCGCGAGGCACTAGGGGTTAAGCAAAGGGAAGATGAGCACATTTAGTCATTTATTGAGTTATTTATTCTTTATATGTGGGGGAATGAAAGATGGCTTCTTTTCATTTTGATAAATTGGCCACACATCGCTTAGCCTCAGAGTCTTGCAAGTGCTGCCTTTGGGTAGTATCCTCACTCATCCTTATCCTCTTTCTCTTTGGAAAGCTGATCATTCGGTGAGTGGTTAACTCATGCTATCATCCCTTCAAGTTGGATCATTCCATAAGATAAACCATGCCCCTTGCGTAGAAAGTAGTCACTACTCCCTAGAGACATATAAGATAGCAGCAGTGAACAAAAGATTATTATCATTTTGATAGAAAGGAATAGAGTTCTCAAGCAAGAATGAAATGTAAACATCAATTTAAAGACAGGAAGTAAAAGGGATAGGAAGAAAGTGGGTGTTAACACCCCTCTCTTGTGCGCTTTTGAAGGGAACCCATTTCTAGTAAGGTCTTGGGCCTGTGCCCTCGTTTGCATTCCATCCACGGTTGAGATTTTCAACTAAGGCAGGATAGGTAGATGCTTCTCTCAGAGTTCCAAGTGAGTTGGCGATTATGATGTAATTGTCAGCTTTCTTGATTGTCTGGCCTTCATTTGCTTGCTTCAAAGTTTCTCTAACAAACCACTCGGGCGACTCGTATTCATCCAGCTGGATAGGTCGAGCTCAGGGTTTTCTGCTTTGGCTTTCAGCCTAGGCCCGGTGCTCCTCAAGTGTGCATAATGGGGGATTCTTATTATGAAGTTTGGACAGTTCCTTATCAATTTTCTTTATAGATTTGAGTGCGAGTTTGTCTTCAGGGGTCGGCATCTCATCAGGATTATACCGTGACCAGGCATCTTCGCGTTCCATTTCCTCCCCGTCCTTGTAATATATCTCTTGGCATGCAGCAAAACAAACCTTGTTGTTACCAAACTTTGTAACAATGTTGACAGTATGGTCCAATGGAGGATTTGCAGAGCTGTTCGGAGAAGGATTCGCTGGTCGTACCCCAATAATCTTGTTATCTATCAAGTCTTGAATCTTATGCTTGAGGGCCAAACAATCTTCAGTATCGTGTCCTTGGCTATCTAAATGATACTTACAACTTGCTGCAGATTTGAAGTAATGAGGCAGTGGATTGGGCTGGGGTCGAGCAAGTACAGGTTTCAGATATCCAACTGCTAAGAAGTCAAAATAAGCCGCGGTCTGTGAGCACGCGAGTTTTGTAAATGTCCGCTTCTTCCCACTTGTTCACCTAGTCCGAGGAGGTATTGCAGATGTTTTTGATGATTGGGGACCAAGTTTTGGTGAGGTCACAGCTGGGTTGATGGTTCGGAAATTAAAAGGGCTTTGGGTTCTATGTTTTAAAATGGGATAATTTTCGGTGGCAGGGCCAAATGGGTTGGGATGATATCCGAAGGAGAGATTATATAGTCCTTGTGTGTGGTTAGGGGTTGGTTTGGAAGGCATCCGAGCAAGGCCCTCGGTTTGGGGAGGTCGTTGGTAAGCAACGGTGGCGGCATGGTCATGGTCTTCCTTCTTCATCCTTTTCCGTCCATCATGGGTTTGGGCCTGCGAGGACTCTGCTTGCTCATGGGTTGCGTGGGATAAGAGTGAGGAAAGCATGTCTTCCATTTCGGTCATCTTATGCTTGACTCCTCTTGTCTCTGCTAGTAATTGAGTTAAAGTATCAAGAGTAAGCAGTTCCATGCTTGTAAGATTGGGGAATGAGGGAAGGTACCTAAAACCAACAAAAGGAAAGAGTCAGTGTTTGACCTTAACAAGTCTTTATGCAATGCATGCTCTAAGGTGCCCCTCTTAAAGAGGAAAACTAGTCATGATGTATTGGCTCACTTTTGGAGATAGGGGGTTTGCCCTTGTATACAGATACCTTACCGTCAGGTAGGAGCCTTCAATCATCCATGCATTCATTCATAAAAATAAAAAAGTACATTAAATTTTGGGTTTGAGATACAAAAGAATTGAAATACATTTTAATAGGGGGAGGGGGAACAGTTTCCTTTGAACTTCCACCTATCTACTTTTACAAAGGGAAACCCTAAACTACTCTTGAGTCTTCGGATTTGCCTCCCTTGGATTTGATGTCAAGGAGGTCGCTGAGAGACCTTGTTGATTGATTGCCCCTTGTCTTCTTGGCAACCCTATCTCCGTGAGCATAGAGGGATTGAGGCCCCTCTCATGGAATGAATTGAGATGCATGCCATGAGTCCTTAGGGTTATGTGGGAACCCTTAGGGTTTGGGTAGGTATGATGCAAGGGAGAGTGACCTTGGTGTCACTCTCAATGGGTTGATCGTATGCATGAGAATGCAGTGACTTGAATTACTTGGAACTCTTGTGTTGACATGAAATATTGAATGCATGAACATGGATATGCAAAGAGTATAAGGAGAGAAAGTAAGTTGAAGTAAACATGTATGCATGAATAGTTAGACAGGCATTATAACAGTATAAATACAGTCAGTATACCAGCAGGAATAGACAAGTATGAATGAAAGTAAGAGTAGTCGCCCTTTCCTCCGTGATTTTGAAAACGATGCTCGTGTCTTAAGTCCGGCAGAGGTTCGGCTATGCATGGTGTCTATATGAGTATGAGATTGAGGGTTGACTAATGCGTCCTAAAAAGGCTCGATCCCCGGATCTTCAAACCTAGGCCCACTCCCCGAGGTGGTGCCATGATCGGTTGGTGATCTGAGCGGGGGAACCATCAAGAGGCCGTAGGTGAAGAAACTGACACAGCATCTTGCCCACAACTAATATACCGTTACCCCTTTCTAACTAGAAAGAACATATCAGGGTATGCAAGTATGCAGAATGCAAGTGCACATGCAGTGTGTGTGTGATTTTTAAAAGTGGAGAAAAGGGCCCAACAACTCCCATTCATCCCGTTCCTCACATTCATGCAAAGCAGTTAATAAAACTTAAGCAAAAAGCGCACCTACAAAACAAAGATGCAAGTGTTAGTATGTGGATGACAAACAGAATACAAGATAATATGAATAAATGCATGTTTTTTTTTTAAAACAATTTTGAAAATTTAGATTTGAAAATTTAAAGTGAATTGGATTGAACCAAGTTAATTGAAGACTCTTCATGCGTGAAGGGTAAAGAGACACGACTACGGCCTAACCCTCTAAGTGTCCCCAGCGGAGTCGCCAGCTGTCGCGCCCAGATTTTTCGCACTCGAGAAATACTCACACAAGTGGAAAAAATGTTGTACTCTCTCGTTAGAACTCACCCTCTTAGAAGAATGAGTGCGACTAGATTTGAATTGAAAATAGATTTGAATAAAGGACTTTTGAAAATGATTTGGAGTCACTATCTAACTTGATTAAGGTGAGTTAGGTCACCTAAAAACTAAGAATAATCCAAATACTACACTTAGGGTTTTGGAAAACGATTTGAAAATATCTCCTCAAGAGAGGGTTTTTTAGGAAAACGGGTTGTTTGGCGACCTTTGGAAAACGTTTAGCCCTTTTTGAAAAATAACTCCTTTTGGTCTTTGAAATTAGTGATTCTAGGTTCATAGGTTGGTTACGTGTAGGGAAGACGCACTAAGCCATCACCCTGCCCCGCCCTTTCAGTACCTACATGTCTATCTACCCTAGATTCACCTATGAGAGCCTTCAACTAACTATTGGCCAATCCTATCCACTTTGAAAAACAATGCTTGAAAAATATGATGCATGATATGCAAGTGCAATAAAAGAGAATTGATTTAGAAAATAGATTGGAAAAAAGATTTGATTTGATTTGATTTGAAAAGAAAGAGATAGAAGTTTGAGTTTGGAAAAAGATTTTAGAAATTGAAATTATAGAAATTTGGAAATAGAAATTTGAAATTGGAAATTTGAAAATTGATTGGAGATTTGGAAATATTTTGGAATTTGAAATTTGAAAAATATGGAGGAATTTGAAATTTGAAAGAAGTTGTGAAATTTGAAATTTGAAAGAAATTGTGACCGCACCCATGAGGGTGGAATTGAAAGTTTGAAAAGTGTTGTGACCGCACCTATGAAGGTTGCCTACGTATCCCTTTGGAGGAATCAGGTCAGTCGTAGTTCGGATAAGAGTCCGATTGAAAAGAGATTGATTTGGAAGAGAGAGATTGAATTGGAAAGAGGATTTGATTTGAACTTAGAATAGAAGATAGGAAATTGGAATTGTTTTGGAAAGATTGAGGTTTAGGAAACCTAAACTTAGGAAAATAGGAGACTTAGAAAAGACTTGAGATTTAGGAAGATTGGATTTAGGAAAGATTCGAATTAGGAAAGTTCCGATTTAGGAAAGCTTTGAATTAGGAAAGTTTCATTTTTGAAAAGCTTCGAATTAGGAAAATTTCATTTTAAGAAAGGTTTTGAAATAGGAAAGGTTTTGAAAAAGGAAAAGTTTCACTTGAGGAAAATTTCGATTTAGGAAAGTTTTGACTTAAGAAAGTTTTCGAACTAGGAACGTTTGAATTTGAAATGTTTTAAAATAAGGAAGTTATGAAAATTGGAAAGTTTGGAAAACAAGGAAGTTTTGAAAATAAGAAAGTTTTGGATTTGGAACGTTTTGAAAATAGAAAAAGTTTAGTTTAAGAAAAGTCTAGAATTTAGAAAGATTTGAAGTTTTGGAAAGTTTAGAATTTGGAAAGATTTAGGTTGAGAAAGATTTAACTTTGAGAAAGTTTCAAATTTAGAAAGTTCAAGATTTAGAAAGTTTTAGAGTTTTAGAGAATCTTGAGATTAGGAAATGTTTGAGTTTAGGAAAGATTTGAAAACTTGGATTGAAAAATCAAGATTTGGTAAGGGGTAGAATTAGGAAAGATGTGGAATTAGGAAAGTTTCAAAAATTGAGTTTTGAAATTTAGGAAAGATTTTTATATTCAAGTTTTGGAAACTTAAGATTTAGAAAAGTGAAAGATTAGGAAGAAGTTGAATGAGGAAAGAGTGGGATTTTGAAATTTAAGGAAAGACTTAAAGTTTAGATTTAGGAAACTTATGGTTTAGGAAGGAATTGAATTAAGAAAGGTTTGGATTAGGAAGGGATTGGATTTGGTTTCTAAAGCAAAGGTTTGATTTTGTTTCCAAAAACGGAGGATAGGATCTAGTTTCCTAAACGGGTAAATTAGATTTAGTTTCCTAAAGGGAAGATAGGACTTGGCAAGGATTTGGAAAGGGAGATTCTAGAAACCCTAGATTTGAAAAATTATAGTTTTGACGTAGAAAATAGGTTTTGGAAACATGTATAATTTTGATGTAGAAAACAAGAGGTTTTGGAAACCTAGGTTTGGGGCAAAATTTGAAAATCATGTTTTTGGAAAGAAAATTAGAGTTTCTTAATTGTGGGTTCTAGGGCTTGACTTGGGCTCTAAGGAAAGAGGATTTTTGGAAGGTGCGTTTTTGGAAACGAAGGTTTTCTAGAAGGGAATCCTAGGGAGGATTTTTTGGAAAGTGAATTTGAAGATGGAGTTTTTGAAAAAAGATTTTAAAGAGAAGAAGTTTTGGAAAGTGTGTTTTTGGAAATGTAGATTTTAGAAGTAAAATTCTAGAGGAGAGTTTCTAGAAAGAAAATTTTGGAAAGAGAGTTTTTTGGAAAAAATTTTGGAGAGTTTTTCTAGGAAGGTTTTTGGTTGAAGATTGTTGAAGAGAGTTTTTGAAAAGATTTTTGGGGAACGTTTTTAGAAAGTGAATTTTGGGGAGAGAATTTTGGAAAGGAGTTGAAAAAGGGAGCTTTGAAAAATAGATTTGGGAGGGAGTTTTTGAAAACAATTTCGGAGAGTAGAGTTTTAGGAAAGTATGTTGAAAAAGAGATTTTTGGGAAGTGGGATTTGGAAAAAGAGTTTTTAGAAGGTATAAAAACGTCTCACTTCCCTAAAGCGATTCTAGCCATGAGAAGGCTAGAACCACTTTAAGAAAGTGGTTTTGGAAAACAATAAGATTTGAAAATATGGACCATAAAAGTCACTTTTAATGTAACACTTTCCTAAAGCAATCATAGCCATGGAAAAGCTAAAATCACCCTAGGATTGTGATTTTGAAAACAAGTTTTTGAAAAGGGAATTTGATGCAGTTTTGAAAACAAGTTTGAAAACGATTTTGAAAATGAGTTTGAAAACGAATTTTGGAAGATGCAAGACTGTAATATGCACAATGCAATTTTGGAGTCGTGAACATACAAGGCTAAGGCTTCACCACATGGAAGAAAGCCCACGTGGTCTCTAGAAGAAAGCCCCCAACACGGTGACTCTCCAATAGCCCAATCCTACACATGGACCGGGAATCCCCTTGTTTCAAGCATGCAAAGAAAGGGGGGGAAAGAGATGGGGGATTAAAATAGAGAAAACCTAAGTGGGTTAGGAGAGAGAAGAGAGAGGGGGGAAGTGCGAAAATTTAAATAGGGAGCCTACCATATGTCTTGTTATTTTGCGCGCCTTGCTTTCTTCGGTCTTCGGTCTTTGTCTTGATCTTCACCTTCAGTCTTCAAGAGTTGTCTTCAAGCTTCAAACTTCATATTACAACTCTTCAAGTCTTTGAAGGATGGTTGAAGGTTAGTGTATGAGTGTATGGGGATGTATAGGAGACTAGGGTTTAGTGTATAGTGGCTAGGGTTTGGAAAACCTAGGGAAGCTAGGGTTTAGGAGGTGCTCGAGCTCTGTATATCGAATTATATGATTTTTAGGTTGAATTTGCGGATCCTTTTCACGTTGAATGAGGCTCTGTATTTATAGAGGTTGGACAACACTGGTGCCACTCCTAGTGGCGCCAGCCATTTAGGAAATGTTTAAGGTCGGCAAGCAACGTATCTTTGACTAGATTTGGGCGCCTGTACTAGTGACTGCCATGCAATTTTTAACCCAGCTTCACTAGGAGTGGCTCTGGAAAGTCCGGGAATGATTTGAAGGAGCCGGGAATGACCCGGAAGGTCGGAAAGGAGTAGGAACACTTAAAATAGTGTCCTGGAGGTATTTGACTTGAAAAGTGAGGATAAGACGTGTCGCAAAGGTTGACCGGGCCTTTAGGGGCAAAACGGTCAATTGGACCGGGAAACTGCCAGGATAGACTCGGACTGTCTCAAAAGAGGACTTGGGATTTGGAAACATTGTTTAGAATGTTCCCAAAGGTTTCCGGTTTGATACCCAAAGCCGGTGTGGTCGGAAAAGGTGGTCGGCCCACCAGGGGCAAAACGGTCATTTCGCATCGGGTTTGCCGGAACTGACTCGGAATGATCCGGAAAGGTAAAGGGAGGTTGAGAACACTAAAAAAAAGTAGTCTCAGGAGGTTTCCAATTTGATACCCAGAGCCGGTATGGTCGAAAAAGAAAACTAACCCATCAGGGGCAAAACGGTCATTTTGTACCGGGTTGGCCGAAACTGACTCGGAATGATCCAAAAAGGTAAAGAAAGGCTAAGAATACTATAAAAAGTATTCTCGGGGCATTACCGGTTTGATACCCAGAGCCGGTGTGGTTCCCGGGGCATTCGGATGCTTAGGGGCAAAATGGTCATCTTAACCGGAAAGTCTCGGAAAAGGTCCAAAGGGCAGCTTGGTCATTTTTCACCGAAGTGGGCTAACAGACACTGGTGTTGACTTGGGTTTTGAGTGTCTCCGCCACTCTAACGGCGGTCGTCGTGACACAGGGGTTTGTTGGCAATTCCCTAGATCGACCTATTTGTGAGTATTTTCGCTACTCTAACGGTTTTGTGAGTAGTTTTGCTACTTGGACCGTCTCGAGGAATACACTATCTTGAGAGAGGGATTGGAAAGGGGACTTATCATCTCCGAAGAGACTTGCCTGAGTTGGAATTGTCTCAAGGAATAAACTGTCTCGAGAGAGGGATTGGAAAGGGTCTTACCGTCTCCGAAAAGACGTGCCTGAGTTGGAACCGTCTCGAGGAATAAACTGTCTCGAGAGAGGGATTGGAAAGGGGTCTTACCGTCTTCGAAAAGACGTGCCTGGGTTGGAACTGTCTCGAGGAATAAACTGTCTCGAGTGAGAGATTGGAAAGGGGTCTTACCGTCTCCGAAAAGACGTGCCTAGGTTAGAACCGTCTTGAGGAATAAACTATCTCGAGAGAGGGGTTGGAAAGGGGACTTATCGTCTCCGAGGAGACCTGCCTGGGTTGGAACCGTCTTGAGGAATAAACTGTCTTGAGAGAGGGATTAGAAAGGGGTCTTACCATCTCCGAAAAGACATGCCTTGGTTGGAACCGTCTCGAGGAAAACACTGTCTCAAGAGAGGGATTGGAAAGGGGTCTTACCGTCTCTGAAAAGACGTGCCTGGGTTGGAACCCTCTCGAGAAATAAACTTTCTCCAGAGTGGGGTTGGAATCGGAAAGGAAAGGACAATGCCCCTATGGGCATTTTGGTCATTTTGCCTCTATTTGGGCCTGACAGGCTCGCGAAGCGATGGACGGACGAGATTTGGACCTAGAGAATTGGTTTCGATAGGAAGATGCCCACAATGACTTGAAAACAAGTCTAGACGGAGTGTAGACTGCTGACCGGTAAAAAATGGGGCGCTTACATCGATGCCACAAATCCACCACCTCTTGGCCAATAGCGTACCCACCGACTAACATCTCAAACTATGTAAAAGCACCTATAGAATGGGCTCCAAAGTGTGTGGCGTAATCTTTCTCCGAAGGAAGTAAAAAACCAACAGTGGGCTGATGCTTCTGATATGGAATGAGGACCCCCTTAATTAAGGCTCTGAACATGTGTTCTGGTGGATACCTTGCTACCTGGAACTGCTCGTGGAACTGACGCCAATGCTAGTCTCCCATATAAGACTCATAGGAATCATCACTGAGAAAGGAAACCCTCGATAGAAACAACAGGACCAAGTACCTGACCGCCTTATAATGAACCGATCTGATGAAGGGCCGCCAAGTCACATCCCTCATCTTAATGAGCTCTAGGTTAGCCCGGATCGCCACAAAGTCAGTAATCTCTGACTACTAGGCTACCCAGTCACGAGCCCACCTCAAAGCTTGAGGGTAAAGGTCATCCTTAATAACCTCAACATGACAGACTGACAAGTACACATAACTCCACCAAACAATAAAGGGCAGAAACCAGTCAAACTGCCCCAACGGGAGGAAGTCCAGACCCGTATCGATCGAATGAAGTAGCTGAAGGAGAAGAACCCCCAATCTAACTTATATAAAGCCCCAAGATCAATTACCATGCTTACCAACCGAAAAGGCATGAGCGGCATGTTGTTGTTGCAGAAGCAACTGAAGATAATGTATAAAACAAGTCACCGCTTCATAATGTCTTGCTAGGCAGGTGGTGGCTTAACAGCAAAGGTACGATCATCCCGACTAAGCTAAGAGACTAGAAAGACAAAATGCTCAGGAGGAGGCAAGTCTAGTAAAACACACGTGTTGGCTTTACTGATTGACTGTAAGGTGATTCGCCAAAGGAAAGCTCCGTGATTATAGCCCAATCCAGCGGAGTAGGTCCCAACTCGAAGCCCATAAAATGGAAAGTCTCGGTCTCGCCAAACCACCTCTCAATCAAGGCTAGCACTAGATGTCTGTTCAGGCGGTTAGCCTGTAATCCCACGAAGGCCCCAAACCCAATCTCTAGCAAGAAAGCCTGGTAAGATAGAGTCGCCTGCTGCATAGTGCTGAAGACAAGATGAATAGCCCCTCTAAAAGATGCATGTACCCATGGAGGAGGTAAATACTGTCAAGTGTAGACGCTGGGATGATAGGCAAGGTCTCCCAATAGTGGAATATCCGGTATCTCCAAATCACCAAGATCAGCATCAATCTGTTTATGTCTAGAGGAGGCCCTCTCGTAATTGGTCACTTGATCGCCAAGACGCGGTACCTCCTCGTCTGCATCTATCTCATTCTCAAAGGCTTGCTCAACTAGATGGAAGGGGTCAAATGGAGGTCTACTCCCCCTTTCGCTCTAATTGGAGGATGCCTGGCTAACAGATCTTCGACTACCCCTGGAATGGCTGGAACTACTTGCAAAATTTGTACGGGCCCCCTTCCCAAATCAGTGTCTCCGCTCTGAATCGTCATTGTCTGCGTCTGCTATCCTGAAGGTCAATGTAAGAATGTTGACATATGGTAAGTATAACTCAAAAAATTAAAAGAGATAAGAAGCAAGAAAAAGAAGAAAGGGAAAAAAGGAAAAAAAAAAAGATTTCAAATGATAAGTCAAAATGAATTTTCTACACATTTTGATTTTTAAAAGTCTAATTTTCAAGTCAAAATGAATTTTTTTATACATTTTAAATCTGTCAAAAATTTAATTTTCAAGTCAAAATGAGTTTTCTATACATTTTGTCTTTGAAAGTTCAAATTTCAAGTCAAAATGAATTTTTCAAACATGTTTCGGCCAAAATTTCAAAATGATTTCTAATTCAAAATCGAATTTCCAAATTAAATCTCAAAATTTTCCAATCAAAGTCTATCCCAAGCTTTTACTCCAAAAGAGTACTATTCCAATCAAGGTCTTCTAAAATTTATTCCTCCACAAAGTCTTCTTCAAACTCAATTCCTAAAAATTCTCAAGTTTTCAATTTTTCAAAATTTTCATTAAAGTCCAAAGTTTCCAATTTCAAAATCCATTTTTAAAATCTTCAAAAATATTTCCCTCTAAAGTTCTCATTCAAAATTCCATTTTTAAAATTTTCTTCTTAAGTGTTTCTTTCAATAGTTTTAGGATCCCCGAATTTCTCGAGACCTTCTCTGCCAAAAAGGCCCCTCTCCTAAAGGTTTTATATCTTTTCCCTTCAAAAATATTTTATTTTAAAAAATTCTCTAATTCTTTTCTTAATTTCTAAAAATTTTAGTAGAATTCTGTTTAAAAAAAATGGCCCCTACAACACCCATGACACCACGACAAAACACAAGCCATACGCTTCACAGCATCACAATCACCTAGCACTAACACCCGTGTACATTTTCAAGATTTTTGAATTTTCAAAGGCATGTCCTGTTTTTCAAAAATCTAATTGTTTTCAAAATTCTCACAATTCCTCTTAAAACTACTTCAAATATTTTCTAAAATATTCTCATATTTTTCTAAATATTAAACTATAATAATTGCATCAATTTCTTAATTTTCTCTATTTTTAAAGTATTTTTCTATTTTTCAAAAATTGAAAAATTCACCAACCTTTCAAAAATCACGAACTTGCATATAGCTGTTAAACACATTTTTCTAAAGCACTTAGCATAAAAATCTAGCTGAAAAACTCAATACCTAAAGCTATAGGAGTAAATCCCCAATTCCTGCAGAAATCCTCTTTACATAAAACATGTAAAACTGCCCAAATTTAAATAAACAAGCACTAAAACGCAAAAACAACTCCACCAAAACATTTAAAACACGTCAAAGTATCAATTTTGACTATTTACATGACTCAAATGGAGTTTTATACATCAAAATCAACACAAAACCAAAAAACTCACCTCTTGGAGTTTTCTGGCGAAATCTTCTCTTCCGACAACTTTTCCAACAACAGTAACTATTTTTGGCAACCCTCTGGGGTCCCAAGTCCACTCCTTCAAAGCCTTAGAGTTCTTCCTAGAAAAAAACTTGGTAGGAAACTCTCAAAATCTAAAAACCCGCGAGCTTCAAATGAAGCTGTCGCTGCTGGTTTTAATCCTAGGCCTGGTGCCACTAGTAGTGGCTCCAAGGCAAAATTAAAGCAAGTGCCACTGCTAATGGCACTAGTATTAAATTCCTGGCAGCTTTTCCTTTTCCCGCCAACACTCGATTTCAAACGCCCCTTAACCTCTTAATGCATTTGTGATTTTGAGGTGCATACACTTTGAGGTGCATACACTTTGACCTCTTAATGCATTTGTGATATATATATATATATAAAAGTTTGCGTATCTTTTATAATTTTGTACAGTTTAATGTGAAATGCAAAGGTAGATTTTGAAAACTTGTTTGATATATGTTTGTTTTTCACCGTAGCACAATTTTTGTTTTATTATTTCTTTTTAATACAATTGTAAGATTTTATCTTAACGCATAAAGAGAGGATATTTTATGTCATTGACTATCATATCATGATAAGTTTAGTATTTTTACATCTTGTATAGTTTCATCGTTACAAAAGTGGAAATTATTCACCAAGTGAGGTTGAAAGCCAAGCACGCCTTTCGGAGTGTTTACATCTATTCTTGATAAAATTTTTCTACATCACTCATTCAATAGCTTCATTATACTTGTATTTGACTCAATTGTTTGAATTGCTATAGTAATTGAATATGTTGAATTCTTAGAACTTTGAGCTGTTGTGCACTTTCAAAAATGAATTGAGGCAATATTTGATCTTTTGGGCCATAGATTTCTTTCTTGATATAATTCTCTTGGAATCTTCTTTAAGCCTATTTCTTTGTCTCTTGCTACATATATCATTGTTAAAATTGCATCCCTTAAAAAAAAAAAATTAAGTATCTTCACTTGTACAAGTTGAATTCAGAAATGGGGTGTTCTATCTGCAAAATGAAAGAAAAAGTAATTAGCAAGGAAGAAAGAAAAAAAAACAAAACAAATGAAAAAGGGGAGTAGAAAGAAAGAAAAGAAAGAAAAAAACAAAGAAGAAAAGGAGGTTGTCTATCGAAAACATTTTTTTAAATGAAATAGGAAAATTGAAGGTATGTATTCATTTATCAATTTATGCTTTGATGACACATGCTTTGAGCCTTTTATCCTTTCTTTCTCCCTACTTTATACCTCGTAGCCAAGTTACAACTTCAACAAAATCCTCAAAGATTTGATGTGTACATTGCTTGTTCATTCATTTCGTAGAGAATTCACTTATCAATTGCTTGTGTGATTTTAACAATAAGTATTCTTTCATGGAGGTATGCCAAGTTGTTTCACTTTATATATTCACATCATTTATTTATGGTTGTTTCTTTTGATTTTATATTACATTTACTGTTTTACAAGGACAATTGGTGTGAGATGCCTATATTCTTTCTTACTTATGAGAGAATATCCAGTGAGGTTGAATCAAAACTTAAAGGATGTACCCGTGTTGTTATGTTGTAATACTTTTGTTATCATGTAATGATCACACACACACAAAAGCCTCTCATATGTTGTTCTAAGACATTATCTTGCTCGTGTATTAAAGAGTAGGAGAGATAAAACATACTTTTGTTTTAATACATGTCATACTTCATCCTCATAATTCGTAGTTGCAGGTCCATTTTGATATTTATGGGTACCATCACTAGAAACCCTCATGAGACATCACTCATCCACTAGGGGTTTAAAAACTTAGTGCATATGCTAAATGCACTCGTGATCTATATGAAAGTGGAGCATATCTTTTTAAGTGTGTTTAGTTGTTTTGCTAAGGACTAGCAAAAGCAAGTTGGGGGGTGTGATTACATTGTAAAAATGTAATTACAAGCTCCTAATTTGTGTTTGGTAGCATTAAAATAATTATAAATAGTTTTAATTAATTTACTTTTAATCCTAATAAATTTTGATGAGCATTTTGTAGGCTTTTAGATAAAAGACGGAGCAAACTCACATGAAAAGAAAAGAGTCTTCATTGATTGGAGCCCACCCATATGGGTAAACATCTATTTTTCAATAACGCAACCAAAACAAGCAAGGCATGTTTTTACTTTTGAATAAAAGAGGGAGCAAACTCACATAAAAAGTGACATAGAAAGATGGCAATTGACATAGAACTAAGACAATTCATATGGAAATTGACATGAAAAGATGAAAATTGACATGAAAAGATGACGATTGACATAGAAAGAAGAGAAAAGAAGAAATTAATAATTCAAAAAAAGAATAATGCATCATTATAGGGAATTGATGGCTTCATCTTGTGAGTCTATAAATAGCAATACCAAGAGAGACAAGGGAGGGAACTTGAGAGGAGGCAGAAGGGAGAGATATATGTAGGAGCTTCCAATTATTTATGATGTCTTTTTATTTCAAGTCAAGTCTTTTCAATATTATGAGTAGCTAATTTTATTCTTGGAGCCAATTGTGAAGATCATTTGAGGATCTTGGGATATTAACATAAGTAATTGGTATTTCTTGGTAATTAAATTCTAGATCTTTGAGAAAATTTAGATTTTTGACTATGTTTGTAACACCTTCCGCCTTGACAAACAGTTGGTATATGCAAATCGATGGTATGAATCTATGGCATTAATTTTTCTATTCTAAATTTAATTATTATTGAAATTATATTTTTATCGCTAAATCTTCCAAATCAATGACTTAAGACGAAACCAATGATTTGAGTTACAAAACCTCCGTTGATATTTCGGGTGAATCGGGTGGTCTGATCAATTGGATCAAAGGCCGTTTTTGTTATTTAAAGTCTAATTCCATAATCATCAAACCTTCCAAAGCAAAACATTTTCTTTTGGTTGCTATTTTTTTTGCACAAATTGTCCATATCTCAGTGGTACTATTCTTGGTGGAATTTAAACAGGTTGGCTTAGGCTCCACCTGAAGCCATTGTAAAACTATAGTATTTAGCACGACTTAGTCAATATCTAATCTTTTGCCGTGGGTGAATTTTCAATTCAAACTTTGCATGTTTTGTTAACCGTTCCTTATGGATTTGATCTCGACTAACCGAATTATTACTGTAACACAACCGCACACTAGCGGATTTCAATCACATTATTTACAAGTGATCACGAAGCCACCTACAAGAAGTTTACATGAGGTGCTCTCTAGAAGGCGCTGAGTCTTATATGACTAGGCCCCTGACTCAAATCCCACATGCGTACGATTTCGAGTTGTAGTTTACTGGCTATTCTTCAGTTGTCATTCTTCCCATGGGATTAATTCTAATATAGAAATGGACAAATACTCACAATGGACTTACTTAATTTGAATTACAAATCTAGATGAAATCAAATCTAATAGTGACAAAAATAGACCAAACATCTTTTGGGTTTTGAAGATTGTGGTTTCTAATTAACAATTTTACTAATACAATTGAAAATAGAAACTAATAGCTATTCATCTATTAATACAAAATAAGAAAATCGAACTTCAAAGCAATTATAAATTGATTTCTATGCAATCAAAGGATTTGAGTGCAATTGTTCCAATTCACCAAGTGTTTCAAGTATTTCAAAAGAAATTTGATAACTCAAACCAAGAATCACCCCCTGGATCCTTGATTTGGAGAATTTCGACTATATAAACTTAAATTCATTAACAATTGAGTTTAGATTAATAATTAGTTATAGAATCTTGGATTCAAGCCTTAGAGTTGTGCAACTTGTATGCCAATTGAAGAATTGTGCATAGGAGTTGCCAATTTAGACTATGAAATCAACTTTTCAAGAGATCTAGGACTCAACTGAGAAGAATTCAATAGAAATTAAGATGAATCAGTGAAGATCTTATATCTCCTTTGATATCCTTGAGATTTCTTGATGAATCTTTACATTTGCACCCAAATGGAGAATTAGCTAGTGATTTACATGATAGAAAGCATGTAGACGTAGATTGAAAGTATTTAGAATAATAGATCTGAATTTTGATTCAGGAAAACCACTGTTTGGTGCAAAGAAAGTGCAGTAAAATGTGAGAAAATAAAGAAAAATTACAAATATCTATCAATCTAACTCTCTATATAAGTTAAAATGGCATACTCTGCCTTTTATACCTCATGTGCTTATCCAAAGATAGATACAACAATAGATACAAAAGTTTGTTATAGGCCCACTGCCCGAACGAAGATGGTTACCACCTTGATTGTAACTTCTTGACTCTTTGATCATTAGGACGAATATGGGGACCATCCTGGCGATCACTTTATATTGCTGAAGTTGAGCTCTCTGACCATCAGGACGATCAAAATAATCATCCTGATGATCAGCCAAAGACATTTTCTCCTTTTCGGGTCCTCAGGATAGTCAAAAGTGTTGTCTTGACAACCAACAATTTGCATATTAATTTTGATCACTTTAAAACTAGATTCAGCCAATTCACATTAGAGACAAAGTTATATATCTTGAAGTCTTCTTTCCAATGACATAAAAATTAGCTCAATCAGATATCAGGGTAAAATTTTATAGCCAATATCCCAAGACAGCATTGAATTTCCATCATTGGTTTGTTTGCTTTGAACCCGCTTTGATCATTCTTGCTTCTTTTTGCCTCCATTAGCTTCTGTAACCTAAAAAAGCAAATAAAACATCATTAGAACTAAACAAAATAACTCGAGTAAGCTATTTACAACTATTTTAACCCTAACAAACTGCAAAACTAAGGCTTATGATTGCACTTTTATGGTGTAATCACATCCCCTAACTTGCATTTTGCAAGTCCCTGTTAGCAACCCATTTTGCCCACTCAACTATCTTTGGGCTGACTGGATGCACACTCAAACCAGCATAAGCACACTTAAGCCCAAACCGACTTTCCATATCTAGTCTAATCAAACAACCGCTTCGCAGGCCCACTAGGCCCAATAGAGGCAAAATGACCAGAATGCCCCTAGTGCATTAGTCAATCCAATCTAACCCGACATGTCTTCCATAAGACTCTAAGTCCATTCAAATCCAAAGTCAAATCCATTTGTCCTATCATTTGAGAAAGTTGATCCCTCATTGACGGTAAGACCATTCAATCCAGCACGACACGATTACCGAGGAGGTTTATTCCTTGGATCGGTAAAGCCCCTTTTATATTCATCTCCAGAAAGTACTTAAATCCTTGAGATGGAAGAGTAGTTCACTTTTGGTGCTTGCTAGCCCGCCAATGTAGAATGTCTGCTAATCTAGCATGTTCTTTGAGAAAGTACAAACCCCTCAAGAATGGAAGACCATCCAAGCCCGACACGTTCTTTGAGAAAGCATAAATCCCTCAAGAACGAAACACCGTCTTGGTCCGGCACGACCTTCAAGAAAGTTTATCCCTCAAGACGATAAGACCTTTTCAAGCCTCCACTAAGAAAGTACAAATTCCTCAGACAAAGTCCAAACCAGATCCAGACCAGTCAACAACGACACCTGCTAGCCCGTCTTGGTGAAAAATGACCATTTTGTCCCCAACGGGCCCGACACATTCGTCGAGAAAGTACAAAGTCCTTAAAATGACTGCTTTGCCCGTAGGCATCCAAATGCCCTAGGAAACCACATCGGCTCAGGGTATCAAACTGGAAACACCCCAGTCAACTTTGGTCAATCTAGACAACCTCAGTTAATCTTGGTCAACCCTAGAACTCTTGGGATGAGGTGACTTCCATCTAGTCACTCTCTTTAACCATACCGACTCTAGGGATCAAACCGGCAACCTCTGGGACACTTTTCAGAGTATTTCTTTCCATTTCTAGTTGGGCCCCATTGTTCGACACCTTCTGGTTTTGAACCGGAACCTCCCTGCTCCACTTCGAGTGAAGCATGACCAATCTTTAGCCGTGCACCACTAATAGTAGCACATAACCCTCCAGAATCAGTTACGAATCTACTAACCCTGTATCCAACCTTTTTTTAAGCCCTCATTGAACCTTCTTGCGCCACTT
Organism: Euryodendron excelsum; assembly: GCA_033060915.1. Classification (NCBI taxonomy): domain Eukaryota; kingdom Viridiplantae; phylum Streptophyta; class Magnoliopsida; order Ericales; family Pentaphylacaceae; genus Euryodendron; species Euryodendron excelsum. The sequence continues at coordinate 42,952,426 of CM065381.1, read as the reverse complement.
ATATTGGTGCACGACCAAAATTAGGCCATGCGCCACTAAGAGTGGCGCACCACTCTACCATTTTTGCACTATAAATACAGACCTCCCCTCTCTCTGTTTTCGGTTGAAAAAATTATCTAGAAACTCTTCCCCTCTATTCTAGACAGCTCCCGGAGCACTCTTTCTCTCTCTCGAAGTCTCGTTGGCCGAGTCTGAGTTCGAACTCCTGAAGTCCTATCTTCTAAGCTCCACTGAAGATCCGCCTTGCTACCTAAAAGCTCCCAAAGCAATCCCGAGTCCAATGTCCAAGCCTCCACCAAAGGAAGAAGGAACAAGACAAGGTAATCCCTATTTATTTTTTCGTATTCCCCCACTTTCTCTTCTCCCTCCGAACCCACTTGGGTTCTTCTCTTTTTGAATCCCTTATCTCTAAACCCCCTTTTTTTGTATGCTCGAAATAAGAGGACATTAAATCCATGTCGAGAATGAACAAGAGGAGATTACTGATCGGGACTCTCTTTTTAACCTTCACTTGTTTCACGGCATGGCCCTAGGGCCCTCTTGTAATGTAGTGATACCTAGCCTTGTATTTTTTATGCTGTTATTATTGTCATCATACATTTGCATTCTCGCCATATCTCTACCATTTAAAACCATTTTCTAAAGTAATTTTCTTAAAACCACAATTCTAGGCGGATCCTAACCCTTTATGGTTAGGGATTTTCTAGAAAAGTGTGACATTTTCAATGGCTTCCGTTACCCTACATTTATTTCTTTTCAAAAACTCGGTCTTGGAATGATCCTAGCCTTTTCATGACTAGGGTTGTTTCGAGAAGTGTGTGACATTTGAAAGGACCTAAAAAGTCAACTTTTTTGGCTTCGTGCCTTTATTGCTCTTCAAAGCCACAAGCCTAAAGCAATTATAGCCTTTCAATGGCTAGAATGGCCTTATGAAATGTAAGATATTCATTTGGATGTCTAAAATCTAAGTTAGAGTTTCGGGCCCTAAAACATGTTTTCAAAAGACTCGGTTTTTGAACCATTTCCAAAACTAATATCTGTTAGACCTTAGAAGTCCAATCCTAGGAAAATCTCATTTTTGCTAACTTGAAAACCTTCCATTTTTAAGCCAAAATTCTACCATTTTCAAACCCTCAAAATCCTCAATTTCCAAATCAATCAAAACTTCCCTTTTCCAAACATTCCTTTTCAATCAAATCAAAACCTTCCATTTCAAATCTCTCAAATTGCTCCTTTTTCAAATCTTCCAACTTTAAACCTAATTTAACTCCTTCCATTTTGGATACAATGCAAACTTGCCTTTTTTAAAATAAAATATTTTCAAAACAAATCAAATCTTCTCAAATCTCAATCTTCCTGAAAAGGAAACATTTCAAAATCAAATCAAACCTTCCTAAAAAGGAAACATTTCAAAAATCAAATCTTCTTGAAAAGGAAACATTTTCAAAACCCAATATTTTCAAATCAACTCAAATCTTTTCAAATCAAATCATATCCTTTCAAATCTCAATCTTCCTAAAAACGAAACATTTCAAAAGTCTAATCTTCCTGAAAAGAAAACATTTTCAAGTAAAATATTCCTGAAAAGGAAATATTTCAAAAGTCCATTATTCTTGAAAAGGAAACACTTTCAAACTCAAACTTTCCTGAAAAGGAAACTTTCTAGACATGGGAACCCATTTCAAAATTCTAACTCCTACGGACACTTGTCCAAACTACGATTCACCTGATTCTCTTTAAGGAGGTACGTAGACAACCCTTTATGGTGGGCGGTCACAACCCTTTTCAAATTCCCAATTCCATCTCTTTTTCAAACTTTTTTTTCAAAAAATTTCTAAGTGGATAGCAATAAACAAAGGTAACCGGTGAATTATAATTAGGTGAGTAAAAGGTGATTAGACATATAGATACCACAAAAACGAGGTAGGATGATAGTCTTAGGACATCTTCCCTGTACATAACCAACCCCCGAACTTAAGAATTTCTGTTTTAAAGACCAAAACTGGAGTCAATGTTCAAAAGGGTTTTCCAACGTTTTTAGGGTTGTTGAACAACCTTACCTTCTAAAACCCTCTCATGAGGACGTTTTTCAAAACCTAAGTTTAACCCTTGGGTTTTACTTTTTGTAGATGACCTAACACATCTTTAAATATGTTAGGTGGCGACTCCAAAACCTTTTAAAAAAAGCCCTAATCAATTCCATTTCAAATTCAAACCCTGTCGCATTTGTTCTTCTAGGAGGACGAGTTCTAACGAGAGGGCACCGTACCAAATTCGCACACCCGGGCCAAGAAAGAGAGAGGAGTGCCCGGCGTCCGAAAACGGGGCATGACAACTTGGTGACGCTGGGGACAATTAGAGGGTTAGGCCTATGTCATGCCTAGTCACCCTTTACTCACCTTAAGTTTGCCAGTTACCTTGTTTAGTTATATCCACTTTATAAACTTTTCAAAATTCCAAAATTTTCAAAACGGTTTTTGTTTTGCAAAAAGTCAAAATTGCGTTCATTACATGCTCTTGCATTATTCATACACCATACTTTATTTTGCATTTGAGTACCTCGAAAAGTACTAACTCTGTGCATTTGTTTTAATGGTTGGAACATTGTTTATATTTTAATTTATGTTCATAAACTGCCATGTATGCTATGTATGACAGGATGTATGGGAGTTGTTGGGCTCTTTCCTCCAATATCCAAAATCACACGCACACTTGCATATGCATTTTTATAGAATATTGACCCTGGTCACTACCTTCTAGTTAGAAGGGGAAATAATATATTGACTGTTGGTGGTAGGCAGATGTGTCACCTAACTAACGGTCTTTAGATAGTTCTCCCACTCAAATCATTAACCTATAATGACACCACCCCGGGGAGTGGGCCTAGGTTTGAAGATTTGGGAACCGAGCTTTTTAAGAAGCATTAGTAGCCCTCAACCTCATGTTCATATAGCACCCATGCATAGCTGAACCTCTACCCGATTTAAGGCACGTGTTTTTCAAAAACCAAGGAGAAAAGAGTGACCTCTTTTCAATTTCCTTATTTATGTTGTTATTATGCTTACATACATAAATGCCTTGTTATTAATATCTTGTCATTCATGCTATTAAACTACCCATGCATATGTAATCATCCCAAGGCAAGAGTTCCAAAGTAACTCAAGCCACTTACACTCCATACATATGATCAACCTCTAAGAGAATGGCCCATGAGCCAATCTCAAATCATGAGCCTACCCAATTCCTAAGGGTTTCAAACCCTAAGGGTCATGGCACGCATCCAAGAATCATTTCATAAGAGGGGCCCCAATCCCTCTTGGTCATGGAGATAAGGTTGCCATAAGACAAGGGGCAATCTGGAGACATGGTCATTCAAGGACCTCCCAACATCAACAAAGCGAAACCGAAAACTCGAAAAGTAGTTTAGGTAGATAGGTGGAAAGTCCCATGAAAAAATGTTCCCTTCCCTCAATCTATGTAATTTTAACTTTCTATACCAAAGAAATAAAATCACCTTTTCTACTTTTCCTTGAATGAATGGATGTAAGAATGAATATATGAAATAGGCACAAGCATGGTATTGCATACAGTGGGAACCCCCTATATCTAAAAGTGAGCAAACACAACATCCTTAGTCCCCTTCTCAAAGTAGGGGGCACCCATAGGGCATGCATTATATACAAACTTTCAAACCAGGGCACTAACTCATTTATTTTGTGTCATCTGTCCTCCCCCTCATCTCTCAAGTACAAAGAAAGCCAAAGATGAAACAAGGACCAAAAAAGGGGTTTCCTAAACCGCTTATCTATTATCATTATGCTGTGCACATATTCATTACTATCATGCTCATGCATCAATATCCATTTTAAAGACACGAGTTACAAGAAACTCAAATCAATGCATTTTCATCAGCTGTAAAGAGAAAGGAACAATCCGATCTCATATTAATTGAACCTATCAAAGCTCTTAAGGGTTTCCTAACCCTAAGGATTCATGGCATGCATAGAACTGTATCTTAAGAGAGACCAAAATCTCTCTCTGTTCATGGAGACGGGATTGCCCAAACAAAGAAACATCAACAAGCTCATGTCGAAGAGGTATTGTATTGAATACAAGGGCAACACTCCACCTCCAAAATGGACTTAGCATCATGCCTAGATTCCCTCAAAGAAGGGGCCTCCATAGGACATGAGTGGCATAAGATCTTCAACTTCACATGCTAATTCCATTTGCTTTTCTTTTTCTTTTTCCAAGCCCAAGAGCATAACCAAAGCTATGTAATCCCTCTGTAGTCTCACCCAGTCCATAAATCTTGCAAGAATGAGCCCATTGAAGAATATAAGGGATTGACCACTCATCAACAAAGCGTTAGCTCTCAAGCAACAACCTCCACACCATGTCATGACAATCGCCATCTATATATCGACATGACAAAACCCTCCAGTCACTTGATAGTTAGGAAATTGGTCACCAACTACCTCAGCAGCCGAAGGTACCAACCTGAGAAGGGACTAGGGGCACAGCTACAGGGTGGTCCTCCTGAAAAAAAAAAAGAAGTGACATTTCATCCTTGATCATCGACTGAAAACCATGCCTCATCTTTTACTGATTCACTCTCCTCAAGGTCTTGTCAATCTAGTAGCATCAGATAAGAAGTTGGCTGACTGGACCATCCATCAAATTCCTAGACCCTGAATGCCTTGGTAAAGCCTATGGGAGGAACCCTTGATTTTAGCTTATTATAGTGTCATATAAATATCAAGTGTATAACAGGCTAATCTAAAATAGAGGACTCTTGATCATGAAATGCTTTCTCTGCCATGCTAAAATCTTTTTTTGCTTTTCAAAAAAATAAAACTTGCAGGGTATCCTAAAGGCTAGTATCTTTTGACCCTAAAGACTCCCCAGAGGTCCTTTACAGATTGCCACAGATAGCATCAGTAACCTAAAATAGAACATGATAGCAGAAATTCAAAATCAATTACAACACCTTAGTATGCAACCGTATACAAACAAAGGAGTCCATTGAGTCAACAGAATACAAATGTCAAGAAGATCACAAAGGTTGGCATGAGCAGCTACCCTTTCACAAAGTCCTAGCCAGAGTCTTAACTGGGGCAACACCACCCTCATTGATCTACTACCATAAGGCAGTTCTGCTCTTTAAAAAAGGAACCCCCTCTCTCTAAATCTTGAGGGAAACTCAACCTACCGAAGTGGTATTAGCAGCCTTGCCTCTTAGAGAATAACAAGCCATCTATTATGCCTGGTACAACCAAAGACGAATCTCCAGATCCTTCAGTAGAAAAATCAAACCTCGACAGGAGACTTCGTCACCGAAAATACATCTCCAGACTGGCAAAAAGCTAGAAGCAAAGTTCACTCCCAACAATGAAGACTCAAAGTCATTCTGCCAGAGACAGACTGGGAAGTTTTCCCAGCACCCATCAACCCAAGCTTGATAAAGCATTACTCTATGTAATTAGAAACTCTGATAGAGTAATGATGACAATGATCAAAATAAAGAGAGGCACTCAATTCCTCTACCATACAGTTAAACAAAACCCTTGCAAAACCCCCTTGAGCCGGTCACATTTCCATCATATAACCAGCTCAGTGATCACCACCCACGATGGGTTGAAAGCCAAAGCATAGGGGTAGGGAAAGGAAAAAAAAAGGGGGTAGCGTTACCTGTCCAAAAAAAAAAAGAAAAAAAGGGAAAAGCTTAAGCAATGTCATTTTTTGCTAGGTAAGTGACAGAAAACGAATAAAAAAAGTCTGATTGTTTTTCTCCAGGTAAGTGGGAGAAAATGAATAGGGAAAATTTAGCAATGCAAAGGTCGAAGTCATCAAATATACGACCTCAGCATTAGTCATAAAAGTAAAGGGTAAGAAAGGGATGAAACTGTTAAAGGTGATCACGGGAATCAAAGCTGAGTAGAATGGTAGGTTTGAGCCTTCTATCTTATTCTTTCAAAAACCTGACACCTAGCTCACGTTACAGTCCAAAAAAGACCTTTCAAATTGGTCATTGTTGTCATTGCTCTTCAAAGTAAGATGGTTACATTGGGAAGTGCTCTATCTAGCAGAAGGAGTTCTAAGAAGACAACCTCTATTCCAACTCAACAAGTGTTTCAATGCACCCCTGTCGAAAGCAACATCAATAGTCTTCAACTAAAGTAACAACTTCAGTCAACAACAGGCAGTGAGTCATCTTCATCGGCATCAACGAGAGAGAGCACAAGAAAATGCATGCCCTGAGGACATAGTGAAAACCCTCCAGGGCGCCATGGGTAAAAGAGTAGGTTCATGACAAGATACAAAACTACCGACGCAGTAAAAATCCAAAAATGGGTACTGATGTACAACAATGGTAGAGCCGACATTTGTGAAGACGCGCAAGGGCACATGTGGCAAAAATGGCTTAAACAGGAGAAAAAAGAAAAGAAAAAGAGTTAAATCTCCAGATCAACAATCAAAGACGGCCTCAACAAAGTAGCAAAGTCTCACGCCTCAACAAATGGGTCAAGGGATGCCAACCTATGGAGAACCTGCGTTGGTAACAGATTTCTAAACTCACCTCCATCAACTCGAATGACAGCAGCACTAGTCCTATCATTGGCCAAAAGCAACTCTCGTCACTGTCAGCTCAGCTATCACCTACTGCATAAATCATCATCCCCTTTGTCAGCCATTCTGAAGATAAGACATGCAGAAAGAGACCCGATAAGGGTTCATCGACAGGTAAGAGTTATGTATTAAAAAAAAACAAAGAGGTCTTTCAAAATTATTTTTGAAATAATTTTCTAAGTTTCTTAGACTTTTTCTCAAAAGTTTTGAAATTCAGAATCAAACTCTAGTTTCAAACATTTTCCTTCAAAAGTTTTTGTTCAAAATCATTTTTAGTTTTCTAAACTTTTATCCTTAAAAAGTTTGGGTTTTAACTTTTATCCTCATAAAGTTCTTAGTTTCAAACTTTATCCTTCAAAAGTTTACCTTAAAATTCAAGTTTGGTTTCAAATTTTATCCTTCAAAAGTTTACTTCAAAAATTTTAAATCCTACATAAAAAAAAATTCAAATCCTGGTTTCAAACTTTATCCCTCAAAAGTTTATCTCAAAAAATCAAATTCTGGTTTCAAACTTCATCCCTCAAAAGTTTATTTCAAAAAATCAAATTCCGGTTTCAAAATTTTTCCTTCAAAAGTTTTTATTCAAAATTAATCCTATTGGTTTCCTAAACTCTTTCCTCAAAAGTTTTAAATTCAAAATCATTCCTATCAGTTTCTTAATACATTTTCCCGTCAAATGACAGTGTTTCTTGGACTTTCTCCCCCTGCAAAAGAAAAAAGTTCAATTTTAGGTTTTCTAAACTTTTTTCTTTAAAAAGTTTGTCTTGAATCAATTTCCTAGTTTTTAAAACTTTTTCCTTCAAAAAGTTCCTGTCCAATTCAAATGTTCGGTTTCCAAGGCTTTCCCTTCAAAAGCCCCATTTCAAAATGATTTAAAAGGTTTTCCAAACTTTTTGTGCAAAAATGTCATTTAAAAAATCATCTTCAAAAACCAGTTTCCAAGTTCATCAACTCCAGTCCCTCAAATTGCCTCGCAACCCAAATAGGGCCCTTACTTTATCATTTTTTTGGTCTCTGACAAGCAAAGACAGAAAAAGAGGGGCAGCCGTTAGCACCCCATTTTTGCCACTCGACTATCTTTGGTCTGACTAGACGCACACTCAAATTGGCAAAAGCACACTCAAGCTCAAACCAGCTTTCCAGATCTAGTCCAATCAAACAACCACTTCGCGGGCCCACTGGGCCCAATAGAGGCAAAATGACCAAAATGTCCAAGTGCATTAGTCAATTCAATCCAGCTTGGCACATCTTCTATAAGATGATAAGTCTATTCAAATCCAAAATCAAATCCATTTGTCTCGTCATTCGAGAAAGTTGATCCCTTATTAATGGTAAGACCATTTAATCCAGCACAGTATGATCAGTGAGAAGGTATATTCCTCAGATTGGTAATGCCCCTTTCACACTCATCTCTGAAAAGTACCTAAGTCCCTGAGATGGAAGAGCAGTTCACTTCTGGCACCTGCTGGCCTGCTAATGCAGAATGTCCAACTAATTTGGCACGTTCTTTGAGAAAGCACAAACTCCTCAAGAACGGAAGACAATCCAAGCCCCACATGCTCTTTGAGAAAGCACAAATCCCTCAAGAATGGAAGACCATCCCAGTTTGGCATAACCTTTAAGAAAGTTTATCCCTCTAGGTGGTAATACCCTTTCAAGCCTGTCCACTGAGAAAGTACCAATTCCTCGAATAGCAGTCTAAACCAAATCTAGACTAGTCAACATCGATGCCTGTTAACCCGTTCCAGTGAAAAATGATCACTTTGCCTCCAGCAAGCCCAGCACGTTCCTCGAGAAAGTACAAAGTCCTCAGAACAGTAAGACCACCTTCCAGAGTCGTCCCTAGAGGGTTCGGCATGTCCAGTGCCATCCAATCAACCCTGGTTCTTCCCTAGAGGTTCCCCGATCAAAATGACTGCTTTGCCCCTAAGCATCCAAATACCCTACGAAGTCACACCGGCTCTAGGTATCAAACCGACAACACCCCAGTCAACTCTGGTCAATCCCAGTAAACTTTGGTCAACTTGGTCAATCTCAGTCAATCTTGGTCAACCCTAGAACTTTCGAGATGAGGTGATCACCATTCGGTCACTCTCTTTGACCATACCGGCCTTGGGGATCAAATCGACAACCTCTGGGACACTTTCCAGAGTATTCTTTTCCATTTCTAGCCAGGCCTGGCCATTCGACACCTTCCCTTTTTTTACTACAAAATCTACTTCGAGTGAAGCTTGACCATTATTTAGCCGAGCACCACTAATAGTAGTGCATAACCCCCCAGAATTAGTTACGAATCTACTAGCCCCATGTCCAGCGTTTTTGTAAGCCCTTATTAAACCTTCCTTCGCCACTCATAGTGGCGCACGGCCAAAATTAGGCCACGCTCCACTAAGAGTGGCGCACCACTCTGCCATTTTTGCACTATAAATATAGACCTCCCCCCTCTCTATTTTAGGTTGAAAAAATTATCCAGAAACTCTCCCTTATATTCTAGACAGCTCTCGGAGCCTTCTCTCTCTCTCTCTCTCAGTCCCACTAGTTGAGTTCGAGTCTGAACTCCCAAAGTCCTAGCTTCCAAGCTCCACCAAAGGTCCGCCTTGCTACCCGGAAGCTCCCAAAGCATTTTCAAGTCCAAGGTCCAAGCCTCCACCAAAGAAAGAGGGAATGAGACAAGGTAATCCCTATTTATCTTTTCGTGTTCCCCTACTTTCTCTTCTCCCTCCGAACCCACTTGGGTTCTTCTATTTTTTAATCCCCTATCTCTAAACCCTCCTTTCTTGCATTCTTGAAACAAGAGAACATTAAGTCCATATTGAGAGTCAGCAAAAGGAAATTACCGATCGGGACTCTTTTCTTACCCTTCACTTGTTTCACAGCATGGCCCTAGGGCCATCTTACAATGTGGTGATACCTAGCCTTGTACGTTTCATGTTGTTATTATCGTCATTATACATTTGCATTCTCGCCATGTCTCTACCCTTAAAACCATTTTCTAAAGTAGTTTTCTTAAAACCACAATTCTAGGTGGATCCTAACCCTTTATGGTTAGGATTTTCATAGAAAAGTGTGACATTTTAAATGACTTCTATTAGCCTACATTTGTTTATTTTCAAAAACTCGGTCTCGGAATGATCCTAGCCTTTTCATGACTAGGGTTGTTTCAAGAAGTGTGTGACATTCAAAAGGTCCCAAAAAGTCAAATTTTTTGGCTTCATGCCTTTATTGCTCTTCAAAGCCACAAGCCTAAAACGATTCTAGCATTTCAATGGCTAGAATGACTTTAGCCAAAAGACGATATTCATTTAGATGTCTAAAATCCAAGTTAGGGTTTCAGGCCCTCAAACATGTTTTCAAAAGACTCGGTTTTCGAACCATTTCCAAAACTCATATATGTTAAACCATAGAAATCCAATCCTAGGAAAATCCCATTTTTACCAACGTGGAAACCTTTCATTTTTAAGCCAAGATTCTACCATTTTGAAACCCTCAAAATCCTCAATTTCTAAATCAATCGAAACTTCCCTTTTCCAAACTTTCTTTTTCAATCAAATCAAAACCTTCTATTTCAAATCACTCAAATCACTTCTTTTCCAAATCTTCCAAATTTAAACCTAATTTAACTCCTTCCTTTTTTATACAATCCAAATTTGCCTTTTCAAAATCAAATCTTTTCAAAACAATTCAAATCTTCTCAAATCTCAATCTTCTTGAAAATAAAACATTTCAAAATCAAATCAAATTTTTCTAAAAAGGAAACATTTAAAAAATCAAATCTTCTTGAAAAGGAAACATTTTCAAAACCCAATCTTTTCAAATCAACTCAAATCTTTTCAAATCAAATCAAATCTTTTCAAATCTCAATCTTCCTTAAAAGAAAACATTTCAAAATCAAATGAAATTTTCCTGAAAATAAAATATTTCAAAATTCCAATCTTCCTAAAAAGGAAAAATTTTCAAGTCAAATCTTTCTGAAAAAGGAAATATTTCAAAAGTCCAATCTTGCTGAAAAGGAAACACTTTCAAACTTAAACTTTCTTGAAAAGGAAACTTTCAAGAAATAGGAACCCATTTCAAAATTTTAACTCTTTCAAGCTCTTATCCGAACTATGATTGACCTGATCCTCTTTGAGGTGGTATGTAGGTAACCCTTCATGGGGTGCGGTCACAACCCTTTTCAAATTCCCAATTCTATCTTTTTTTTTTTAAACTTTGTTTTTAAAAGTTTTCTAAGTGGATAGCGTTAAACATAGGTAACCGGTGAGTCATAATTAGGTGAGAAAAAGGTAATTAGACATATAGGTACCGCAAGGGCAGGGTAGGGTGATAGTCTTAGGACATCTTCCTTACACATAACCAACCCCCAGGCTTAAGAATTTTTGTTTCAAAGACCAAAAATGGAGTCAATTTTAAAAAGGGCTTTCCAACATTTTTAGGGTTGTTGAACAACCCTACCTTCTAAAACCCTCACGAGGACGTTTTTCAAAAACCTTTTCCAAAACCTAAGTTTAACCCTCAGGTTTTACTTGGTGTAGATGAACTAGCACATCTTTAAATATGTTAGGTGGCGACTCCAAAAACTTTTTCAAAAAGCCTTAATCAATTCCATGTCAAATTTAAACCCCGTTACATTCGTCCTTCTAAGAGGACGAGTTCTCACGAGAGAGCACCGTACCAAATTCCCACCCCCGAGCCAAGAAAGAGAGAAGAGGGCCTGACGTCTGGAAACGGGTCACAACAATCTCTAGAAAACATTAAATGAAAACATAAAGGATAATCTCTTACTTTTGTAAGATTCACAGGTACATTTAGCTTATGCACCAAGCCTTTAAACTCCTAGGTTACCCCTGGTGGATGAGTGGTGTCTTGTGAGGGTTTCTAGTAATGATACCTACAAAATCCCTTTATGAATTGCAATTAGAGATATGAATAAGGAAATCATGCATAATCCAACTCAAGCTAACATTAGATATCACTTTTATCCCCTAACACATGCAAAGATATACAATCACTCATACAAAAGAGAGTTTCACGTGTGTGGGTAAAAAATCATGCTATATAACTTCAAATGATGCACATTGTAACAATCCTAAACCTTTAAGTTTTGATTCAACACCTCACTGGGCATACACTCACAAATAAAGACCCACATGGTTCTCACAATAGCATGTTCTATAATAGAGTAAATGTAAAAGAAAATCAAGTGAACATACTGATTACAAAAATTAAAAAGATAAAAGTATATCAACCTAGTATAGCTTTGTGAAGGAATTTTTATAGTTAAACATTGATTTAAAGAAGTTGACAAGAAATGACTTACACTCTAATAAAACATTCAATCAATCACAACTAGGATCAACTAGGCCCTTTTTTTTTTTTTTTTTATGTAGAAAGGTAGCTTAAAACATACAAGAGATAAGGTTTAAGGAGGATAGAAAAAAAATCAAGTCATGTGTGATCAAGGCATGAAATAATGAATGACTAAGCAACTCCAATTCTTTCCTTTTTCCATTCCAAAACATTTTTCTAAACATTTTGCACTTTTTTTTTTTTTATTTTCTTTGTTCATACTTCTTTCAACTTGATAATATTTCTTTCTCTTTTTTCTTCTTTCTTCCTTTTGCTTCTTTTGTTTCCATTCTTTTGATATTTCCTTTTTTGTATTTAATATTTTCAACTTCACAATATGCTCTTTTTGTATTGAAGTCCCCCCATTAATCTCTTTCTTTGTTTTGTTTTTTTATTTTTTTTCCAATACCACACATTTTTTTTTCTTTCGTAGGCGTCCCTTTGTAAGTACAATAGAAGAAGGAATATTGTTTTGTATTCTAACAATAAGGGATAAAAGGGATCAACAAGGGTCAAGGAAAATATATGGTGGTGCAATGGGAAACTTATGGCTATCAAGGAGAATAAAGGCCTAGAATTATATCTCAAAGTACTCAACCAAAGCATTTCATAGAGCATAAGTGTCAACATCAAGATTAATACTCAACTTATGAATCAAATGCAAGCATAATAAAACTATCAAAGAAAATGAGGGTGAAGAATTAATCCTTAAGTAAATGTAATCACTTCGAAAGGCGATAGATGCTCTAAAGCTCACAAGGTAGAAATCTCTACTACTGTAAGGATGAAAATGCAAAAGATAGTACAAATAAAGTTATAAAGCATGATTGTGCATAATGATGTAATCCCCTCTATTAATGCATGAATGAAGCAACCCCACAATGTGTTAGGTGTAAAGAGTGAATCAACATCAACTTGAGTAAAGATACATGCATAAACTCCTATCTTCTATTCTCAAGTGGCACTTTCACAAGTAGTATTATAGTACTTCAAAAATAAAGAGTCAATACATCTACCATGAATAGCTAGGAATCAATACAAAGCATATATAGATGAATGTGCTTAAGCAATGAAAGAGTGATACTAAGACTACAATTCCCAAATCTCCACCGAATGGTACAAGTGAGCGAAAGTAACAATGTCCACACCTATACTATACAATCCATACATAATTAATAAGGATAATACAAAGAAGATACGCATATTAAAGCATAGTTATCAGAACCGAACTCGACATTGAACCAATCAAAGCATTGGTTTTCTGTTTATCGGTTCAATCGGTATTATCTTGTTATATATATTTTAATTATTATATAGCCTATATCTATATTAAATATGGTAAAATTAATCACCAACCAAGTAATGGTTTGGTGGTAAAGTGGTCAAACTTTTCATGCTAGTCACAAGTTCAAATTGTCATCTCAACATAAACTTAAAATTTTAAAACTATTTGAAAAGTCAAAGACGGTGGCTAGTTTTTTGGTTGAATCGACTAGCTTTTTAAAAAACCAGTCGGTTCAAACTGGTTCACATGCATTTTTGGTAAATTAATTGAATCGTACTGGTTAAGGATTTGGCTCTCGATCCAACTGGTTGAACCATACAGTTCGGTCCAATTCTGATAATTACGCATTAAAACTCACAAATGACTTCCTCCATGAACAATAAAGTGTTAGACACAAGTAAAAATATCACGCATTCATCCAAATAGATTCTAAACTCTACCTCTAACTAGAGGGAGTTATGAAAAGAAAATTTGTTATAGACATTAAATTTTTTTTAGAATAGGGGGCAACACAAAGAAACAAAAATAAAAGTGCAAAATCAAAGAAATAAAAACACAAATAGAGGTAAAACCTCTACTATCCCCACAACAAGAATGATGTATCGTCCTTAATACATGAAGACAAAGTATGGATAGAAATGCAATGGTGAAGGAAGAGAAGCTAGGGTGCCTAATGCACCCCCCAACTAGGATGAAAAACATACTAAGAAGACAAAGAAAAAAAAAAACTACTCCTACACCTACATGACTTCAAGGTGTTGGGGTGTGATTACCCAACACCAAGGGATGAGAAGTGGTCATCACGCCTGAGATCCATCCCTAGGAATGTTAATGGAAGATTGAATGGAAATGGTTTCCCTTCCGGGATACGGGATGGTATTAGTGAGGGAGAAGGTATGATGGCTTTAGGATGGGGAAGGGTAAAAAGAGGGGTCAATTGACCCACTTGGATACTTTCGCCACCCTCTAACCCAAGGCTAGAAAAATCTCCCAACTTTGTGGTATCACACTCAAGTGAGGCAAGAAACTCACTTATCACAAGTTCTTCGTCTAAGGAATCATCATTAGATTGCTCATTCTCAAGATTATCTTAAACAAACGCCTCAACAAAATCTACCTCTTGGATGGTCTCATCCTCATCATAACATTTGGGTACCGAAAAGATGTTCAAGTCAAATGTGGTATTGCTAAAAGATAACTTCACCACATCACTCCTCACATAAATGATAGCATTATCAGTTACTAGGAATGGTCGCCCTAGAATGATGGGAATATGGTTATGGGTTTTAGGACCCTTAATTGGGTGAGTCTCTAGGATGATGAAGTCAATAGGGAAGTAAAAATTATCCACTTGGATAAGGACATCCTCAATTATCCCCTTGGGAACCTTAATAAACCAATCTGTGAGCTTTAATGTGAATGTGTAGGCTTTAACTCCCCTAATCCTAGTTCTTTATAAACCGAATAGGGGAAAAAGTTGACACTAGAGCCTAAGTGGAGGAGAGCTCGGTCTATTTTGTTTCCCCATATAGTGCAAGAGATGGTGGGGCATCCAGGGTCTTTATACTTAGGTACCATCTTGCATTGCAAGGAGGCACTTTGGCATTCATTCGTCATGGCCATTTCTTTCACTTGTAACCTTCTCTTGAAAGTACACAAGTCCTTGAGGAACTTGGCATAAGAAGGTATTTGCTTTATAGCATCAAGAATAGGAATGTTAACCTTGACATCTTTAAAAACTTCATAAATTTTAGCATTTAGAAGTTCATGTTTATGGTTTCTCTTTCTTCATTTTGTTTCTCTAACTCTTCAATCCCTCTTTCATTCTTCTCTCTCTTCTTACCCCAATTAACATGTGTCTTAGAAGTCTCTTCCCAAGGTGGAATGATTTTATCTAGGGTTTGCCACTTCTAGGTGTGGTGATGGCATGTACTTGCTTATGGCTAGTTTAAGGGTCCATCATACCCTCGATAATGTGTACTTACCTCACCATCGGGTTAGGTTGAGATTGAGCATCTACCTGGGACATTTTGGGTCAAAGCTTGTGCCACAGTAGACATTTGCTTGGATATATCTTTTAGCAATCTAGTGTGTTAATCTAGCACATTTTCTTGTTTATCTACCCTAGTGGTCACCCCCCTCACATCATTAGCGAGTTGATAAATGGTGTCCTTAATAGGCTTTCTATAAGGGGGTTGATACGCTTTGGGTTGGGTTTGGAATTGTGCAATAAGTGGTTGTTGGTAAGGTTGAGTTTGTGGCTGAGGTTGAGGTTAAGGTTGATATTGTGGTGCTTGGAATGGTAGAGGTGGAACTTGATACGATTGAGGGTTTTGGGACCCTCCTTTATATGGTTGAGGGTTTGAAGTCCGCTTATTCCTCCATCCAAAATTGGGATGATCCCTCCATCCCAAATTGTATGTGCTAGAGTAGGGGTTGCCCCCACCTCTTTGGTATTAGCCAATCACATTGACTTGGCCGTGTAAAGCTTCCTTTACACCCGAAATAACCGAACACGAAGCGATGTCATGGTCCATGGTTTCACACACCAAACAACACATATCTTTTGTTACCTCACTCTCAACCACATTCACTTTCTTAATTTCAAGGGCTTCTAACTTTCTTGCCTAAGTAGCAAGCCTAGCACTCACATCATCCACTTCATTGAATTGAAACTTCCCCACCCGTTGTTGAGTTGCCCTACCCTCGGAATTTTGGGTCCCAATGATTGCCCAATCGTGTACTAGGTTTGATAGATAATCAAAGTAGTTGAAAGATTCATTGGGTTGCTTGTCAAAGAAAAACTCCGCACACATAGACTCAATAATAGTTAGGGAATAATAGAATGTGTTGATGACATGCCATTCGGCAAAACCATGATGTAGACAAGAATTAAGAAGCTCCTTATACCTTTCCCAACATTGGAATAATGATTCCCTCATCATGGGGCAGAATTGGGAAATTTGGCATCTAATAGCCTCGGTCCTATTTATGGGAAAAAACTTTCTCAAGAATTCCTTTTGAAGAGTTGCCCAATAATAAATGGACAAAGGCCTCAATGTGTTAAACTATGTCTTGGCCTTGTCCTTGAGACGAAATAGAAAAAGTTTCATAAATACCACTTCCCTTGGACATGAGTTTTCCATTGCAAGAGGGCAAACATCCTCAAACTCTTTAATGAATATGTATAGTTGCTCAGAGTCCATACCATGAAATTTAGGTAACATTAGCATCATTCCCGTCCTAATATTCAACGTGTTATGGTGTGGCAGGAATACTATTCAAGATGTGGGAGCTTACCTCGGTGGGTGCATGTTATCACGAAGGGTCCTATGGTGAGGAGCCGCCATGTCTCCATGGTTGCTCCCTCTATCAAGGGATGACCTCCAACTACATGAGGAGGATTTGGTGGAAGGTTGGGGTTAAAATTTTAATTGGGGTTATTTGGTATGCCATTAGGATTTGGTGGAAAGATATTGGGTAAACCACCCTCGTTGATGTTTTCCATAGGAATGAATCATAAATCAATAACTATGGGAAGTCCGGGAGTAGGATCTCTAAGATGTGTCGAAATGCTAGTGCAATCAATTCTCAAAAGACGGTTGTTTATGTCCTACAAGAAATATGACATGCAAGTATGAATGCACACTAAATGGATCGTCAAGGTCTTATCAACACATCATACACAAAGCATAATTCACAATGTTGGACGACGACTTTTTCTTAATGCAAATACCAGACAACAATTTTTTTTTTCTCATATCGAATCAAATCCTTCAATCTCCACATGCAAAGACAATACCACCAATTCAAAAATATAGCACACTAATCTATCCTTCAAACTATGCCACCAATTGGACTCCTAGTAAGATGCAATGCAATTATCCTGATCAAACAAAACAAACTAAGGAAAGAACAACCGAAAATCTAGCCCAAGTATTCACAAAAAAGGGAAGAAAGATGTACCCTTGGCCCTAAGCTGTAGATGCTTGTTTCAAGGTGGTGATCAATTCCACCGATTTGTAATTTAAACTCAAAGTTTGTCCAAAATGAGCTTTGTGCGTCCAATTCCCGGCAACGGCACCAAAACTTGACTCAAATCCTACAAGCGTACGGTTTCACATTGTATTTTACTGACTACTCTTCGGTTATGAATCTTTTCATGGGATTGATTCAAATATAGAAATGTGCAAACGCTCACAATGGACTTTCTTAATTTGAATTGCAAATATGGATGAAATCAAATCTAATAGTGACAAAAATAGACAAAATCTTTTGTGTTTTGGAGATTGTGGTTTCTAACTAACAATTTTACTACTGTAATTGAAAATGGAAACTAATGGCTATTAAATTATCAATGCAAAATAGGGGAATCAAACTTCAAAGCAATTATAAACTTATTTCTATGCAATCAAAGAGATTTGAGTGCAATTGCTCCAATTCACCAAGTATTTCAAAAGAGATTGGGATAACTCAAACCAAGAATCACTCTATGGATCTTTAATTTGGAGAATTTCAACTTTATGAATTGAATTTATTCACAATTGAGTTTAGATTGATAATTAGTTATAGAATCATGGATTCAAGCCCTAGAATTGTGCAATTCCTATGCCAATTAAAGAATTGTGCATAGGAGTTGCCAATTTAGAATACGAAACCAAGTTTTCAAGAGATCTATGACTCAACTGAGAAGAATTGGATAGAAATTAAGATGAATCAATGAATATCTTATACCTCCTTTGAAATCCTCAAGATTTCTTGATGAATCTTCACATTTGTACCCAGATGCAGAATTAGCTAGTGAATTCCACGGTTAAAAGCATGTAAAAGTATATTGAAAGCATTTAGAATAATAGATTTGAACTTTAATTTAAGAAAACCACTGTTTAGTGCAAAGAAAGTGCGGGAAAATATAAGAAAATAAAGAAAAATTACTAATATCTATCAATCTAAAACTTTCTCTGTCTAGAAATATATTAGATACTGTCGCGCCCAGATTTTTTGCAACCAAAAAAGACAAGTGAGAAAAACACAGTGCTCTCTAGTTAGAATTCATTCTCCTAGAAGGACGAGTGCAACTAGGTTTGCATTGAAAATTGATTTTGAATAAGGACTTTTGGAAAAGATTTAGAATCGCCACCTAATTTGATTAAGGTGAGTTAGGTAACCTAAAAACTAAGCACAATCCAAAGATTATACTTAAGGCTTTTGAAAAGATTTTGAAAACTTGCTCAAGAGAGGGGTTTTAAGAAAACAGGTTGTTTGGCAACCTTTGGAAAGATTTAAGCCCTTTTTTGAAAATAACTCCATTTTGGTCTTTGAAAACAGTGATCTAGGTTCGGAGGTTGGTTACCTGTAGGGAAGACGTACTAAGCCATCACCCTACCCTGCCCTTGCGGTATCTACATGTCTATTCACCCTAGGTTTACTCATTAGAGTCTTTAATTAATAAATGTCTAAAACTACCCACTTCATAAAAGAATTTTTAGAAAGGAATTGATATGATGCATCATATGCAAATGCAAGAAAAAGATTTGATTTAGAAACAGATTTGACAAGAAGGTTTGATTTGAAAAGAACTTGATTTGATTTTAGAAATGAATTTGAAAAGACTTGATTTGAAATTGAAAAGTTTTAGAAATTGGAAATAGAGATTTGAAAATAGATTGTATAATTAGAAATTTGAAATCGATCATGGAATTGGAAGTTTGAAAAAGGTTATGGAATTGAAAACTTAAGAAAAGTTATGAAATTGGAAGTTTGAAAAAGGTTATGAAATTGAAAGTTTGAAAAAGCCTGTGACTGCACCCATGAGGATTGCCTATGTATTCTTTTTTGGGAATCAGATCAGTCATAGTTTGGACAAGAGTCCGATTGAAAATTTGATTTGAAAAGAGTTTGATTTGAAAAAGAAATTTGATTTGAAAAAAGGTTTGATTTGAACTTGGATTTGAAAATTGAAAATTGAACTTTGATTTGAAATTGACTTAGAAGATTTGAAAATATTGGACTTTGATTTAAAATAGAACTTGAGGATTTGAATTAGACCTTAGAATTGACTTTGAACTTGATTTGGAAACATAGAGTTTTTGAAAACATCTAGACTTGAATTGATGTTTGAAAAACCATCATATTTTAGAAAAGAATTTTTGGAGAAAAATTGGAAGCTTCCTAACTTTAGGGTTAGGGTCGAACTAGGGTCTAGACATCCTAGGACATAGGGTAACCTAGAGTTGAAGCATGTAATTGAATTGAATTTGATTTGAACTTAAGAAGCTTGATTTTGAAAATTTTGGTTTTGGAAAATCTAAACTTAGGAAAGACTTGAGATTTAAGAAAGATTTGTTTGGAAAGTTTGATTTAGAAAACATGGAGAGTTGGAGTCTAGGAAAGATTAAATTTAGAAAATCTTGAAATTAGGAAAGTTTCATTTTAGGAAAGGTTTTGAATTAGGAAAGTTTCATTTTAATAAGGATTTGGAATTTAGAAAGTTTAGAATTTTGGAAAGATTTGGATTTAGGAAAGATTTGATTTCTATTTCCTAAAATAAAAGATTGGATTTTTATTTCTCAAAAGAGATGATTTGATTTTGTTTCAAAAAACGAAGGATTTGATTTGACATGGAACTAGAAAGATGAAGTTTTAGAAATCCTAGATTTTGGTGTAGAAAATAAGATTTGAAAATATATGATTTTGTTGTAGAAAATAGGATTTGAAAACCTGAAGTTTGATGTAGAAAAGGAAGTTGGAAATTAGAGTTTTCTAATCATGGTTCTAGGGCTTGACTTGGACTCCATGGTAAAGCGTTTTTGGAAAGTAGAACTTTTTGGAAAGGAAGATTTTTAGGAGGAGATCTTAGAAAGGAGTTTTTAGAAAGTAAACTTGAAAAAAGTTTTGGAAAGGAGGTTTTGGAAAGTGAGTTTGAAAATCAATTTGGAAAGGGATTTGAATGTGGACTTTGGCAAACCTCTAAAACTATCTCACTTTCCTAAGATGATTCTAACCATAACAAGATTAGAACGATTCTAGGATTATGATTTTAAAAATAACAAGGATTTGAAAATATGGACCATGAAAGTCACTTTAAATGTAATACTTCCCTAAAGCAACCCTAACCATGGGAAGGCTAGAATCACCTTAGAATTGTGATTTTGAAAATAAAATTGAAAAAAAAAAGATTTAATGCAAGTTTTGAAAAGAGTTTTGATGCAAGTTTTGAAAATAAGTTTGAAAACGAATTTTGGAGAGATGCATGATCATGATATGCAAAATGCAAGTTGGGGTCATGAACATAGAAGGTTAAAGATTTCACCACATAATCAAGGGGGCCGAACCCATATTGTGTCCGGTTAGACTAAGAGAAAGCCCCTGACGCGGTGACTTTCAATAGCCTAATCCTACACATGAACTGGGGAGTCCCTTGTTTCAAGCATGCAAGAAAGGGGGCTAGAAGATGGGAATTAAAATAGAAGAAAACCCAAGTGGATTAGGAGAGAGAAGAGAGAGGGGGATTTGCATTAACATAAATAGGAAGCCTACCTTGTGTCTTCCTCCTTTTGCTTGTTTAGTTTGCTTTGTTTTGCTTGCTTGTTTTGCTTCAATCTTTACTTTGATCTTTAAGAGCTTTCAAGTTGCAGCACTTCAAGTATTCAATGGAGGCTTCAGAGGCTAGTTTGTGAGTGTATATGAGCTAGGGTTTAGTGTATAGGGGCTAGGGTTTTGTATATGAAGGCTAGAGTTTGGAGAACCTAAAGAGAACTTTGTGGACCCTTTTCATGTTGGAGGAGGCTCTACATTTATATAACCGATGAACCCTACTCCTGCCCCCAATGTGACCACAAACACTCTGCTTGACCACACAGTCAATGTGATACTAGAAGAATTAGAGGATGAGGGGGAGTTAGATGAGATCATGGTCGAAGATTATGAAGGGGACTGGGAGACTAACGAAGAGAGTGATTGGGAGGAGGAATTCTCACCATGCTCGATCTATCTCTACAACCCTTATGAAGTGTCTGATTTGTCAGACTGGCCGATTGGGGAGCCAACACTTGTAAAATAGGACCTTGTTGAAGACATGGTCGTTGATGGGTGGGGAGCTAAATTTCTGCATCCTAGGTTTGCCGAAGCTGAGCACTACTTATTGGAAAATCTCTGGCCTGCGTCAGAGTTCAACTATGAGGACATGTGCTAGGAGCTAAAAGAGTCAAAAGCACAAACAAAGCCGTTTGAGTTGGAGGGAGGCAAGCTAGCCACCCTGTTTATGGAAGAACCTACCACCAAGGACAATAAGGAGGTCAATGAAGCTGACAATTGCACTATCACTGTCAACACACCCAAAGCTCAAGAAGACACCTTTGCCTGCCTAGCCTTGGCCGGAGATCGTAATCATGAATGGAGTATCGAAAATGTGGGCATTGTCCTAAAGCCCTACTAAGAGGGGTTAATTTAAAAACGTACAAGAGAGGGGTGTTTTCACCCACTTTCTTTCTATCCCTTCATATTTTTTCTTTAAATCAATGTTTGCATTTCCATTTCATTTAAAGAACTATATGCTTGTTACTAAAATAATAAAATAATTAAGTCTTTTCATTCATTGTTGTTATCTTATATTTTCCTTGTGAATGGTGAATGATTCCTACACTAAGGGCGTGGACTATTTTATGGAAAACCTGACTTGAAGGGTATGATAGTATGAGTTAACCACTCGCTGACTGATCAACTTTCCAAAGAAAGAGGGGATAAGGATGAGTGAGGAAACTATCCAAAAGCAACACTTGCAAGACACTGAAGTTAAGCGATCTGGGGCCAAACGATCAAAAGGAAGAGGAGCCATATTTCATTTCTCCCAAAAAATAAAAAAATAAAAAATAAAATATGTATACTTTCTTTGCTTAACCCACTAGTGCCTCGCTGAAAGCAAAAATTTCTTATCAACCCTGATCCAAGACCATTCCCCCACCCTGGGGTAGATAAATAACTGAGGTCTCCATAAAGAAAGTCAATCATCCTCAATCAAGCTAAAGCAACACAAGGGCTTTATGGATCAATCAATCTATTTCAAAATGAAGGAAGGCCCTCATTTCATTTTTCATACAGTCAAAAGCAACCATTGATAAACCTGTTGAGCTGGTTACTTTTATTTTAAAGAAAAACCCCAACCTAGGGATCACCGCCCACAATGGCTTAAATTGAAATGCTAAGGAAAAGATTTGAGAGAAAAAGGTTGTAGAAGTGTTCGTCTCATAAAAAGGAAAAAAAAGGAAAATGGAAGAAAAAGAAAAGCAAAGAGAAAGAGTTGCCAAGGGGCAAGAAGCCAAAAAAAAAAAAAAAAGGCATATCTAAGAAAAGGCCTAAAAAAGGCCATTTTGTACCATGTAGTAAAAGCTGAGAAGAGAAAAAGAGTAATTTCATGGCATCTTGAGAGATATATATTAAAGGCAAAAAGGAAAATCCAAAGGTGATCCTAGGTGATAAAGAAGCCCAATAGAAGCTATAGGTTCGAGCATTTACCTTTTCTTGTTAAACCCAATACTATGACCTACATTACAACCCTATTTAAGTCCACTTTGATTGACAACACATTGCTTGATCTAAATGAGCTAGATATGTTGCCTGAAGAAGGATGCTAACCCTACTGGAAAAACAATTGAGGATGGTATAGATCTAAACCCTGCTGAAAGTGACATCAAATTTGAGCCTGCATGTCCCGTTGTTTCAAAACCCCATAACTTAGCCTACATTATGGTCCTACAACAAAGTCTCCTCAGACTGAAAGATTGGCTGCCCATCGCACTGCCAAAGGTTAGGTAAGTAGTTGCCAAAGCCTCGAGGGTTGAAAGGTCAAGCCAAATGATCCCACACACTAACCCAAGGTAGAAAAATCGGAGTTGATCGAAAGGATGAGAAAGGTACAAAATGCTATCATCTAGTCAAGGTAAGGTCGAGCCAAAAATTAGACCAAACTCCTGACAAGGAAGGAATTGCTATTTCAAGGAAGTATAATTTAATAGTGCCCCATTCACTATATTAACTATTGCATCCCTAACATGTGTATATATTTTAATAAAATTTTGACATGAGCTTCGCATACATATGACATAGCTCCCTGTATAAACAGAAGTCGCTAATATAATTTAATATCATCCCGTGTAATAAATATACATCATTATCATCATCCCTGTGCATGCATCTATCCATATACCTAGTTATGTAAATCATAAATATCCCTTCCTATCCATGTATTAATACATACATCTCACTATCTAAGTCATAAATATCCATTTTATGCAAAATTTACAAAATAAACTGTCTGACAATGAAAACTAAATACATCTCTAGGATAGAATACAGAAAAAATCGGAGCCTATGTCAAGGGGCACTCGTCAGAGGTCGAAATCAATATCTGGGTCAAAGTCTCTGAAACTTGGCTCTAGAGGAGGCGAACGGCTACTAGAAGCACCAGCATCCTGCAAAGAAAGAAAAACCAGAATCAGCAAGGCAAAGGAATAACTAAGCAATGTCAAAATAAAAAAAGGGAAAGGACAACATACCACGCCACATCTTATATGAGCCAACTGTGCCGTCAAGGAAGCTACCTCTACCTGGAAATGATCCCTCTCCGTTTGGAACTAGTCCCTCTCAGTCTGATATTAGTCCCTCTGATCCCTTACAGCAGTAAACACAGCGTGGGGCACGTATCCTCTTGCTCAATGCCACAAGTCAACCACCTCCTGGCCGATGGCGTACCCACCGACTACCACCTCAAACTGAGTGAAGGGACCTATAGAATGAGCCTTAAAATGTGCGGCATAGTCAGTCTCTGGAGGAAGTAGAAAACTAGCACCTGGATGACACTCCTGATATAGAATAGGAACTCTCTCAACCAAGGCTCTGAACATGTACTCTGGTGGATCCCTTGCTGACTGGAACTCCTCATGAAACTGGCACCAATGTCGGTCTCCCAGATAGGATTTGTCACGACCCGTGATCCGGACTATACGGATATGGGGTACATGACCGGCCAGTAGCCAGGCTACCCGAGGCCGCATTACATTAAACCAGTTGATCACTTGTGCATACTCATTTAAAATTTATGGAATGGAAACTTTTATAACTTGAAATATAATCCGTGTTATACATGATAGATTTGTGTCTAATCCAAAACATGATATACATAAGGACCTAATCAAGGTCCACTGAAGTTATAGCATTATACAATTACAAAACATTGGGTCCAGCCCTCAAACATAATACAAAACATAGGCCCGTGGGCCGTATCTCAAAATCCACGTATGACCTTGCTCTAGGGCCTCTCGGATTGGCTACCTGAAAATCATTTGAGAAAATGTAAGCTAATGTTTAGTGAATAACAATAATGCACGAGCAAGAAAATATCATGGACTAGCATTTATATCAAACGTACAAGGATAGATAATTGTTTATGCATAAGCAATGAGCTTTGGAACTTTTAAAGCGTAGACTTGGAACTCATAGGTAACGTAACCATCATTTGAAACGTTTTAACATTTCAAAACATAGTATCATAAGAAGAGATGCAACATAACATTATTCTTGAAATAACATTTCATATCTTGTCGTTAAACATGTGAACATATCATAGTTCTCAGTTCAAAACATAAGTGTGCTACAATTTGACATATGAGCTAGGCTCCATAGTAACCATGTAGGTCACTCTAAGGCTCTTTAGGCCAGGGACGTCTCCCAACATAAATAGTTTATTTCCTGTCCCCTGTCGTAGGACTAGATAGTTTATTTCCCATCCCCTATCGTAGGACTATCGGGCTAGATTAAGGTCTTGCCACAAGAAGACCCGAGTTGGCACCATATATTAGAAACTTAGGATCTCTTTCATTTAAACCTTATAGTCCATGATTTTCATTCATGACATAAGTATAGCTCGCATGCATTTCAAGATATGACATTTATACTTGAACATAAACATTGATGCATTGAAAATATATGGAAAATATTGCATGATATGTAGGTGAATTTAGAACATTTGGAAATTAATAGAGTTTTACTCATGGCATATTATTACTCACCTCTCTCCGATAGGATGGGTGGTAGACAAGGTGTTCTTACACAAAATGCACATAGAAGTATGGAAATATCAATACAAGACTCCAAGGCAAAGCAATAACATAAAACGAGAACATAAGGTCGAGGTTTGAATATGAAAGCCAGAACACCGACTCCTTTATCGCGTCCCAACCACCCCTCAAGGAAGATTTCGCACTCTAGCTTAGTTCCACTTGAAAATAGGCTTAAAGGGCATTAATTTGATAGTTCATAGGCTAAAAACACATTTCGGATGAAGAAGTTATGCCCTATAGAAAATGGATTAAAGTTTTGGAAGAAAAATATTACTGGCTGAATTTTAGGTCAACTTCAAAATTCAATATCTCTCAAACGACAATAAATTAGAGTACAAAATTTATATAAATATAAAGATCTATGAGTCTACTATCCAATGCTTCAAACAGTGCATCAATCTGAGTTTTCTAGAGAAAGTTATGCCCATTTTACGAAACAGTGTTTGAGTTGGAAAGTAAAATCAGGGGCTGGACGAAGGTGTCGGCTCCAGAAACAAAGGAGTCGCCTCCTGAGCTGAAGAAACGAATCTGTGAGTTCTCTAGGAAAAAGTTTTGCCTCTGGAGACTAAAGAGTCACCCCCTGAGCTAAAGAAACAAATCTAGGAGTTCACTGGGACAAAAGTGTCGGCTCCAAAAATAAAAGAGTCGCCTCCCAAGCTTACCGAATAAATCTGGGAGTTTACTGAGACAAGGAGTCGCCTCCAAAAATCAAGGAGTCCAGTCCAAAGCTAAATGAATAAGTCTAGGAGTTCACTAGGACAATGAGTCGCCTCCAAAAATCAAGGAGTCCACTCCAAAGCTAAAAAACCCAGATTTTAACCCGAAAATTTCCAGACCTCACTCAAATCAAAACCAAATTCCATCAAAACTCTCACAAACTCTTCCAATGCTTATAGGGCCCAAAGATTGACCCAAGAAGACCACCATAACTCAAAATCAAACACTTTAAACAAGAAAATCGAAGGGATCTAAGGTTTTAGGAACCCAAGCCCTAACTTGCATAAGTTGGGGATTTCATATCCCAAACCCTCAAATGCATTCAACATTCTATACTTAGCTAATTTGGGACTCAAAAGAGTTACCCACAACAATCCAACAACACATCACACAAAGATAGATACATACACATATACCATTGGAGAAGAAAATGGGACCTCACATTTCTTCAAGCTTGGTTAAATCTTCTATTGATTCAAGCTCTTCATCAAGCTTCTTCCTCCTCTTTCTCTTCTCCTCTTCTCCCTCTCTTCCTTCTCAATCAGCTGAACATAAGTGAGTTGTGTGCACTTATGTGTATAAAAGATGATACACACAGGAATAATCCCATGTGTCTCACCCATAGGTTTAAGTTACACCATAGGCTCTCATTGGTCATTTTGACCCAAAAGGAGAAATAATTA
Source organism: Euryodendron excelsum (assembly GCA_033060915.1). NCBI lineage: Eukaryota > Viridiplantae > Streptophyta > Magnoliopsida > Ericales > Pentaphylacaceae > Euryodendron > Euryodendron excelsum. The sequence goes on along the minus strand of CM065381.1, from coordinate 42,925,649 downwards.
ACATCAAACATTATATATACTAGAAATTCTCATTAATAGAAATAGATAGAGGTTTGGGATATCACAGGATTCCTAGGAATCATCTCTGAGAAAGGAAACTCTCGATGGAGACATTGGGACGAAGTACCTGACCGCCTCATAATGAACGAATCCGACAAATGGCTGCCAAGTCACATCCTTCACCTCAATCAACTCTAGGTTTGCCCATATCGTCACAAAGTTAGTGATCTTAAATCGCTGGGCTACTCGATCACGAGCCCACCTCATAGCTCAAGGATAAAGATCAGCCTCTATAACCTCAAGACAGTGGACCAATAAGTAATCATAACTCCACTAGACAAGAAAGGACCATAAACTAGTCACATTGCCCAATGGGAGGTAGTTTGGACTCGCATGGACTAAAGGAAGCAGCCAAAGGAAAAAGACCCCCAGTCCAGCTCAAATAAAGCTCCGAGATCAGCTATTATGCTCACCAATTGAAAAGGGACAAGCGACTTGTTATTATTCTAGAAGCAACTGAAAATGATCTACAAATTAAGTCGCCACCTCATGATATCTCGATATACTGGTGGTGGCTCAACAAAAAGGTACTCTCGTCTAGACTAAGCCAAGAAACTAGAAAGGCGGAACACTTAAGAAGTGGCAGGTCCAATAAAGCACATCGCCCTTGCTGACTGACTGTAGGGTGATCTGTCGACCAACGAAGGAAAGTCCCGTGAAGATGGCCTAATCCAAGGGAGTAGGACCCAACTCAAAGCCCATAAAATGGAAGGTCTTGGTCTGTCCAAACCATCTCTCAATCGAGGCCAGCACCAGATGTCTGTTCAGGCAATTAGCTTGTAATCCCATAAAGGCTCCAAATCCAATCTTTGCCAAGAAGGCCTGATAAGATGGACCCGCCCGCTGCATAGTGCTGAAAACAAGATGGACAGCCCCTCTGAACGATGCATGTACTTGGGGAGGAGGCAAGTGCTATCAACAGTAGACGCTGGGATGATAAGCTAAATCTCCCAGTACAGGAATATCCAGTACCTCTATGTCACCAAGATCAGCATCCGTCTAGCCGTGTCTAGTGGAAGCTCGCCCGTAACCTGTCACCCGATCTCCAAGGCCCAGCACCTTGTCCTCAACATCCATCTCCTCCTCAAAGGCTGGCTCAACTAGAGGGAAGGGGTCGATTGGAGGTCTATTCCCCTTTCTGCTCTGGCTGGAGGATGCTCAGCTAGCAGATCTCTGAATACCCCTGGAGTGGCTAGAACTACCAGCAAAGTCCGTGCGGCCCCATTCCTAGATCGGCACCTTCTCTCCAAACCATCATCGCTCACGTCAGCCATCCTAAAAGCTAAGTCAAGGTAAGGACGTCAATACATGGTAAGTACAATTCAAAAGGGTAAGAGGTATAAAAAGATAAAAAAAAAAAAAAAGTTGAGAAAACCAAGGTTTCAAATGTTAAGTCAAAATGAATTTTCTACACATTTTGATTTTGAAAGTCAAGTTTCATGTCAAAATGAATTTTTACACATTTTGTTTGTCAAAAATTCAATTTTCAAGTCAAAGTGAATTTTCTATACATTTTGTCTTAAAAAATGTTAGTTTCGAGTCAAAATAAATTTCGTATACATTTTGCTTTCAAAAGATTTTTCATGTCAAGTCAAAATGAATTTTCTAAGCATTTTGCCTTCGAAAAGTCAATTTCAAGTAAAAACAAATTGTCTACACGTTTTGTCCAAATTTCAAATCAAAATAGTTTCTAACTCGAAGTCAAAAGTTCCTTTCAAATTAAATCTCAAAAATTTTCAATTAAAGTCTATCTCAAGCTTCATCCTGAAAAAGAGTTTTATTCCAGTCAAGATTTTCTAAAACTTCTTCCTCCAAAAGTCTTCTTCAAAATCAATTCCTAAAAATTCTCAAGTATTCAATCTTCTAAAATTTTTATCAATTCTTAAGTTTTCAAAATTCAAAATCCATTTTCAAATCTTCCAAAATATTTCCCTTAAAAGTTTTTATTCAAAATTCTTCCTAAATTTTTCTTCCAATAGTTATAGGCCTCCCCTAGTTTTTCGGGGCCTTCTCTGCCAAAAAGGCCCCTTCCTCAAAGGTTTTATATCTTTTCCCTTAAAAAAGATTTCATTTCAAAAAATTCTCTAACTCTTTTCTACAATTCTCACAACACTACATGAAAACACGAACAATGCACTTCGCCATATCACAAACACATAATACCAACACGCATAAAACAGTTTGTGCACATTCTTAAGATTTTCAAATTTTCAAACACCTGTTCCATCTTCTAAAATTCAAAAGTTTTCAAGATTGTCGCAAATATTTTTCAAAATTACTTCAAATGTTCTCTAAAATATTCTCATATTTTTTTAGAGGTTAAAATTAGATATTTTCATTGTTTTCTAATTTTTCTTATTTTTCAACCTATTTTTCTATTTTTCAAAAAGTAAAAAATTCACAAATTTTTTCAAAAATTCATGAAATTTCATACAATGATTAAACACATTTTTCTAAGGTACATACTAAAAAATCTAGCGAAAAAACTCAATACCCAAAACTGTAGGAGCAAAGTCCCAACTCTTGTAAAAACCCTCTTCACATAAACTTGCAAAACTACCCAAATTCAATTAAACAAGCATCAAAACACAAAAGTAACTCCACCAGAGCGTTCAAAACACATCAAAGTATTGATTTCGACTATTTACACGACTTAAACGGAGTTCTATACATCAAAATCAACACAAAACAAAAAACTCACCTCTTGGAATTCTCCGATGAAATCTTCTTCTCTGACGACTATTCAGGTGACGGTGACTACTCCAACACTTCTCCAATGATCCCCAAAGTCACTCCTTCAACGCACACGGCTTAACACTCGAAATCCTTCACAAACTCTCTCTCAAAACCTTACAAACCACAAGTTTCGAATTTGAAATTTGCTAGTTTTTATTCCAAAACCTGGCGTCAAGGTTATTTTAAAGTAGGCGCCACTCCTAGTGGCACCAGTGTCAAAATTTAGGCAGCTTTATCCTTTTTGTCACCAAAACCTGATTTCAAATGCCACTTGGGCCAAATATCCATTGTCAAACTCTAGTTTACAACAAAATTTCAAATTTCGTCCCTTCGATCACCTCGTGGTCAACATGGGACTCTTACTTTATTATTTTTTGCCTTCGTCAAGCAAAGACAGAAAAATAGGGACAGCTGTAGGCATTCCATTTTTGTCCGCTCAACAATCTCCGGTCCGTCGAGACTTATATTCAAACCAACACATACATATTCAAATCCAAGTCAATTTCTGGACTCAATCCAATGAATCAATTGCTTCACGGGCCCACCGAGCCCAACAAAGGCAAAATGATCAAAATGCCCTTGTGGCATTGCTCGGTCCTATTCTAGTTGTTACGTTTTCCTAGAGACGGTAAGTTCCTAATTCCATCTTAAATTCAATTTCAAATCCAATTTCAATCCAGATCAAATCCGGCACGCCTTTTGAGAAAGTTGATCCCTCAGGCGATAAGACCATCCAGTCTGGCACATTTTCTAAGAAAACACTTCGGAATGGTAAGTCCCTTTAAACATGTCAACCGGCACAAAACCCAAGTCCCTGAGATGGTAAAACAGTCTATCTTTGGCGCTTACTACCCCGCCATTGAAGAATGTCTGTTATTCGATACCTCTTTCGAGAAAGTTGATTCCTCAAACTATAGGTCCACGTAACAGCTTCTCGTGATCAGGCAGTCTGTAGAATGGACTCGCACAATAGGAGTGGTGGAAACACTTGCAAACAGGTCGACATCAAGAATTGCCAGCAAACCCCCTATGTCATGGGACCAAACTAGCCTCTTGGTCATGCCACGTTTACCAAAGGACAAGATATCTTTGGAAACCAACTCAGTATAAAGCATCAGAGTGACAGAAACACTCAAAACGTAGGTCAACACCAATGCCTGCTAGCCCATTCTGGTGAAAATGACCAAACTGCCCCTTAGGCTTTTTCCAGCATGCTACTTGAGAAAGTACCTAAGTTCTTGGAATAGTAAATCCACCTTTCCATGAATGTCCCAAAGACAATCCGGCATGTTCAATTGCCTTCCAGTCAATTTTGGACCAATTCCGGTACCATCCAATCAAAATGATTATTTTGCCCCTAAGTATCCGAGTGTCTTCGGAAACCACACCGACTCTGGGTATCAAACCGATTACATCCCGAGGGCGCTTCTTATAGTATTCTCAATCTTCTAGCACCCTTTCAAAACATTCCAAGTCCATTCTGGCGAACCTGGTGCAAAATGACTGTTTTGCCCCTAGTGGGCTGGTCGCCTTTTCCAACCACACCAGCTTTGGTTATCAAATTAGCAATTCCCCGGAACACTCTAAATAGTGTTTCCAAGCTTGAAGTCTTCTCATGAGTCATTCCAATTCTATTCCAATAGTTTTTCGGTCTAGTTGACCGTTTTGCCCCTAAGGGCTCAACCGACCACTTTGATAATCCCGACCTTGTTTTTCAAGTTTGTTACCCTCAGGACACTATTTCAAGGGTTTTTAGCCACTTTTGGTCTTCCAGATCATTCCTAGCCCCCTGGAATATTTCCAGACCTTCCAAAGTCACTCCTAGTGGAGCCAAACAAAAAATTGCATGGTAGTCCCTAGTACGAGTGCCCAAATCTTTTGCCTTGTGTATCAAGGGTCGAAATTTCTTATCACCTTAAAAAAATTCCTAAGTGGCCGGTGCCACTCCTAGTGGCGCCAGTGGAAAGTTTGCCCTGGTGCCACTATAACAGGCGCTAGGCTAGTCTTGTGTCTATAAATACAGAGCCTCCCCTTGCGTGAAAAGGATCCAAAAACTCAGTTCAAAAACTCTGCTTTTTGAATTACAGAGCTTGAAGTCTTTCCAAACCCTAACTGCCTCTAGTCTTTCTAAACCCTAGCCTCCATAAACTTAAACCCTAAATGTCCACACACTCCCATACACTCATATATAAGCCTCCAAAGCCTCCATTGAAGACTCAAAGTGCTGCAACTTGAAAGCTCTCAAGGATCAAGTAAAGAAAAGCAAAGCAAATAAAGCAAGCAATACAAGAAGAAGACAAGGTAGGCTTTCTTTTTATGTTTATGTACTTCTCCCCTCTCTCTTCTTCTTCCTAATCCACTTGAGTTTTCTTCTATTTTAATCCCCCATCTTATATCCTCCTTTCTTCCCTACTTGAAACAAGGGATTCCCCAAGTGATGTGTAGGAAGGAATATTGAAAGTCACTATGTCGAGGGCTTTCTTCTAGTTCAACCTTAGACCATGTGGATTCGGCCCCCTTGATTATGTGGTGAAGCCAACCTTGTATGTTCACGACCTTACTTGCATTATGCATGTGATATTCATGCATCCCTTCAAAACTTATTTTCAAAGTAGCTTTCAAAACTTGCATCAAAATCATCTTTCAAACTTGCATTCAAAATCTCTTTTACAAAACTTGTTTTCAAAATCACAATCTTAAAGTAATTCTAGCCGTTCCATGGTTAGGGTTGTTTTAAGAAAGTGTTATATTCATTGTGACTCTCAAGGTCCATATTTTGGGTGTAAACGCTAAACTGTTTTTCACCGAAACCACAATCTTAAGATGATTCTAGCTATTCCATAGTTAGGGTTGTTTTAGGAAAGTGTGATATTCAATAGCATCATATTGGTCAATATTTCAAATCCAAATTGTTTTCAAAACCACCAACGTAGAATGGTTCTAATATCTTCATGGTTGAAATCGTTTTAGGAAAGTGAGACATTCAAAAGATTCCAAAAGTCCATATTCAAGTCATTCTCTAAATTACTTTTCAAACTTCTTTCCAAAAAGCTCTCTTCAAAAATCTATTTTCTAAAAACTCTTTTCAAACTCCTTTCCAAAAAAGCTCTTTTCAAAAATTCACTTTCTATAAACTCTCTTCAAGTTTCCTTCTTAGAAACTCTCTTCAAAAGGTCTGCTTTTCAAAAATTTCTTTTTCTTGGAGTCCAAGTCAAGCTCTAGATTCCATGGCTGGGAAACCGTAAATTTCTTTCCTAAGAACATGACTACCTCTTTTGCTCCAAATCATAGGTTTCTAATATTTATCTTTTACATCAAATCCTAACTTTCCAAAAACTCTTTTTCTACACCAAATCATAGTTTTACAAATCCTAGATTTTCAAAATTTAATCGTTCCAATTCCATATCAAATCCAATCTTCCCATTTAGGAAACTAGATCAAATCTTCCAACTTTAGAAACTAAAATCTAATCATCTCTTTTTGGAAATAAAATCTAATCTCCTACTTTAGGAAATAGGAATCAAATCTTTTTAAATTCAAAACTTTCTTAAAATGAAAATTTTCTAATTTGGTACTTTTCTAAAATGGAACTTTCATATTTTGAAACCTTCCCAAATTCAAAGATTTCTAAAATCTAGTCTTTCCTAAACCTAACTTTCTAAATTTATTCAAATCAAGTGATTAAGTTAAATGTTTCTAAATCAAATCAAATCTCTTTTCAAATCTTTCTGGAATCCAACTTTCCTATTTCTAACCTTTCTTAAATCCAACTCTCTAAAATCAAATATTTCCTAAATCAAACCTTTCTAATTCAACTACATGTTCCAACCCTAGGTTACCTAAACCCTAGGATACTTAAACCCTAGTTCAACCCTAATCCCAAGTTAGGAAGCTTTAACTCATTTCTAAAACTCTTTTATAAACCAAGATGGTTTTCAAATTTCAAACTTCAAAATGTTTTCGAAACCTAACTATTTCTTTCCTAGGTCAAGTTCAAGTTTTCTTTCCTAGTTCATTTCAAGTCCAAGTTTAATTTCAAATCAAATCTCGATTCCATATCTTCTATTCTAAGTTCAAATCAAGTCCTTTTCCAAATCGAACTCTTTTCGAATCAAATCTTTTCAAATCAAACTTTTCAAACCTCAAAATGTCTATTTTTAATCAGACTCTTATCCGAACTATGACTGATCTGATTTCTAAAAAGGGATACGTAAGCAACCCTCATGGGTGTGGTTATAACCTTTTTTAAGTTTCTAATTTCATAACCTTTTTTAAGTTTCCAATCCCACACCCTTTTCAAGTTTCCAATTCCTTAATCTATTTCAAGTTTCCAACTCCAAAATCTATTTTCAAATCTCCAATTTCAATTTTTAAAACTTTCTTTGCAATTTCAAATCAAGTCTTTTCAAATCTATTTTCAACAATCAAAACCTTTTTCTCTCACTTGCATGTCATGTATGATATCAATTTTCTTTCTAAAAATTCTTTTTTAAAGTGGATGTCATTGGACATTTATTAATCAAAGATTTCAAATGAGTGAACCTAGAGTGAATAGACATGTAGGTACCCCAAGGGCGGGTTAAGGTGATGGCTTAGTGCATCTTCCCTACATATAACCAACCTCTGAACTTAGAATCACTGTTTTCAAAGACCAAAATGAAGTTATTTTCAGAAAGGGCTTAAATATTTCCAAATGTTGCCCAATAACCTATTTTCTAAAAACCCTCCCTTGAGAAAGTTTTCAAAATCTTTTCAAAAACCCTAAGTGTAAACTTCGGATTGTGTTTAGTTTTAGGTGAACTAACTCACCTTAATAAAGTTAGGTGGCATCTCCAAAACTTTTTCCAAAAGCCCTTAATCAAATCAATTTCCAATTTAAACCTAATCGCACTCGTTCTTCAAGGAGGATGAGTTCTAACGAGAGAGTACCATGTTTTTCCCACCTGTGCTAATTTTCCTCGAGTGCGAGAAATAGGGGCATGACACACCCCCTCCTTGGCCTGAATGACAACTTTAGCCACAAATCAACAAGTGTATAATTTGTTCTGCTAGTAAGAGCATTTCCTTCTTTCTCAAGTAGTGCAAGCATGATTGTTCCAGTCACGATCCCCTCACTTTATGTCTTCTAAACAATTAGGGTTTCCCCATTGATGTTTCAGCCATAGTTAGGCCTTGCCCTTCTAAACCCTTGGCAGCCACCTGAAACCCTCCACTTATTTACTCCTTAAGACTAGCCTCGCCAATTTTAGTGAACAAGAGGAAATCATCGAGTGAATAAGTCAAAAGATTCTAAGTTCCTTTTCTCAATATGCTTGCCATCTTTTATTGCCTAACCCTGAACAGCTTTTTCCACACATCCACAATCTCATCTCCTCCTTTAAGTTCCCATAAAGGAAGCAAACACATGCCTCCCAAGTTCTCCTAGACACCTTAGTAAAAGAGGGAGCCCCTTGGCAATAGCCCAACTGGCACACCACTCGATGGGGCTAATACCTCATCACATCAAAGCCACTTTCATCAGTAAAGGTGGTAGGGCATTTGGGACGATCCAAAGGACACTGGGAGCTATTTCCCTTGAAAAGTCTTCCTTTTTAGTCACGTGTACCTCCCAATCCTTTTTGTTGTAACCACTACATGTAGCGATCCCAGTAAGTAACTCCACATAAGACCTCGCAGTAAAATATTTTTCTTCATCAAACTCCTTCTTTAACCCACCTTTTGGCACAAGCCCAGACCACCTTGCCGAGCGACAAACCATAACTAAATCACCATCATCATTTTTAATACTACCCTTGCATACAAAACGGAAGCGCTCATAAAAGAAGAGCTAAAGGAATTTGGTGCATATATAAGAAAGAACATCATAACGCCCCAAGAATCACTCCATGTTGTGCTTCAGTTAGTCCAATCGATAATAAAGGGTCCTAGAAACATAAGCCCCAAGGCAAGGCATCTCCCACAAGTCAGAGCGGCTGCCATAGGAAACAAAAGATAGTTCACCCTATGTGTTAGAGGCCCCTAAAAACGTGCCTTGGCAGCCATGCACTCAAAAAAGTAGCTAAGTGGAATAGGCTTTATAACCTTGGCCCCTTGAACCCCTTCCTACAATCTTCCTTTGGTATCTTGCCCAAACTTGGCAAGATCTTTAGGCACTCCTCAAGATCCTTGTATCAATAGATCGTCCACCCTTTAAAGGTGTTTTTGTGAGATTTTGCAGAATGAGCCTTAGCATCCTCACCTGCCGCAGCCCCACTCGTTGAAGTTTCACTCAGCTTGGATGATGCTTTTACTTTCCCAAAATTACTCATTGCCCTAGTTGCATCACTAGTCGAATATGTTAAAGCGCTTGCGATCGCCACCTCCTTCTTACTAGACTTCAGTTGACCAGGATCTACATCCCCCACAATAGGACGGTGTGTTATAGCACTAACATCCTCTAAAATAGGAGTAGTTTCACTCCATACTGTTGTGAATTTATAAGAGTCCATGCTCTACCAAGAGATAATGGTGTCCAGCGAAGGAGTGCATCACCGAATGGCGAGTTTATGAGTGTCCATCAGTGAGGAATCAATCCGAGCTTGTTTTAGGATTTCCACATACTCGGGGATATCCAGGATTTTGTTAGTCCAAACTTCAAAACCCCCTCCTAAAGCATAATAGATATCCCAGGTTGGGAGTGCATAAAGAAAATCCCCACACTCAATATTGAACCTCAAAATCAATTATAGACAAATAAACACTTCAGATTGAAAGAAAGCTGCCTCGCGCACCAAAAAAAAGAAAAATAGAGATTTTTCCACAGGCTCGACCATAGGGAAATGCTCAAGCTAGAACCAAAACTCGGAACCCTCATCGAAAAGTAGAGCTCGACACCAATAGTTGGAGCCCAATACGGGAATCCCATCCTTAGCTTTCTTCTAATTCTTCTTCTTCGACCCCTCATCCTCTAGGCCACGAGTTGAAGTTGTCACAAAGAAAGAGGTACCCTTTCTGTAATAAAGGCTCTACCAATGACCTGGTTTCCAACCCCTTGAGTTCTTGCCATTAGCAGCTCAATGAGTAAACTCAAAAGATCAAAAAAGGCTTCTTGCTCTACATGTCAATGCTTTACTCACGTCAATGGCATATTTTATTTACCCATCTAAGAAATGGTTAATATATTCAAGATAATTACGTATATACAAAATACCGTCTCCATTCATCCTATTTCATTAGATTCAGGATGTGATATGGTTCTGAAGGATGAATTAGATATGAATAGTTCCAATAAGATTTCATTCTTGAACAAAAATCCATTTTTTAATTTAATTCATCTATTCCATGACCAGAACAAGGGAGGATACACGTTACACCACGATTTTGAATTAGAAGAGAGATTTCAAGAAATGAAAGATCTATTCACTCTATCAATAACCAAGCCAGATATGGTGTATCATAAGGGATTTGCCTTTTCTATTGATTCCTACGGATTGGATCAAAAACAATTCTTGAATGAGGTACTCAACTCCAGCGATGAATCAAAAAAGAAATCTTTATTGGCTCTACCTCCTATTTTTTATGAAGAGAATGAATCTTTTTATCGAATGATGAAAAAGAGAATGGGTCCAGATCTCCTATAGGAATGATTTGGAAGATCCAAAACCAAAGATAGTGGTATTTGCTAGCAATAACATAATGGAGGCAACTCAATCAATACAGATTGATCCAAAATCTAATTCAAATCCAATATAGCACCTATGGGTACATAAGAAATGTATTGAATTGATTCTTTTTAATGAATAGATCTGATCGCAACTTTGAATATGGAATTCACAGGGATCAAATAGGAAAGGATACTCTAAATCAAAGAACTATAATGAAATACAATCAACCAAAATTTAACAAATTTGAAAAAGAGTCGAAAGAAATGGTTTGATCCTCTTATTTTTATTTCTCAAACCGAGAGATCCATGAATTGGGATCCTGATGCATATAGATACAAATGGTCTAATGGAAGTAAGAATTTTCGAGAACATTTGGAACATTTCATTTCTGAGCAGAAGAGCCATTTTCAAGTAGTGGTCGATCGATTATGTATTAATCAATATTCAATTGATTGGTCTGAGGTTATTGACAAAAAAGATTTATCTAATCCTCAAGTTGGCCCTTGCGAACAGCTTGATGCACTATCTCCCTTCAACCCTTTGAGCGAAATGCGGCAAAAGGAAGGAAAATCCATGGACCAACCCCATCATCTCCACCCCGTAGGAACTACGAGATCACCCCAAGGACGCCTTCGGCATCCAGGGGTCACGGACCGACCATAGAACCCTGCTCAATAAGTGGAACGCATTAGCTGTCCGCTCTCAGGTTGGGCAGTAAGGGTCGGAGAAGGGCAATCACTCATTCTTAAAACCAGCGTTCTTAAGACCAAAGAGTCGGGCGGAAAAGGGGGGAAAGCTCTCCGTTCCTGGTTCTCCTGTAGCTGGATCCTCCGGAACCATAAGAATCCTTAGTTAGAATGGGATTCCAACTCAGCACCCCTTGAGTGAGATTTTGAGAAGAGTTGCTTCAAAATGGTAAGTCCCTTTAAACCTATCGACCGGGACGAGACCCCAATCCCTTAGATGGTAGAACGGTCCACCTTTGGCGCCTGCTCGCCCGCCAATGCAGAAATGTCCATTTAGGCACCCCTTTTGAGAACATTGATTCTCAGGCGCTAAGTCCCTTTAGCAGCTTCCCGAGATCTGGCAGTCTCGGGAATGATTGCGAACCATCATAGTAGCGAAAATACTCACAAATATCACAATCGTTAGAGTAACGAAAATACTCACAAGCAAGTCGATAGAGGGAATTGCCAACGAACCCCTGTATCACATGACCATCGTTAGAGTGGCGGAAACGCTCAAAACCCAAATCAACACCAGTGCCTGCTAGACCACTTTGGTGAAAAATGACCAAACTGCCCCTAGGGCCATTTTCTGGCACGTTTCTCGAGAACACATTTGAGTCTTCAGAACAGTAAGTCCAACCTTCCAAGATTGTCTTAAAGGCAATCTGGCATGATTAGGTGCCTTCTAGTCAGTTTCGGGCAATTCCGAGACCTTTCGGTCAAGATGACCATTTCGCCCTTAGACATCCGAACGCCCAGGAACCACACCGGTTTTGGGTATCAAACCAGTAACCTCCTGAGAATGCTTCTTATAGTATTCTCAACTTTCCTCTATCTTTCCTGATCATTCCGAGTCAATTTCGGTAAACCCGGTGCAAAATGATCGTTTTGCCCTTGGTAGGCCGGTCGCCTTTTTCTAGCCCCACCGGCTTTGGGTACCAAACTGGTAACCTCCTGAGATTGCTTCTTATAGTATTATCAACCTTTCTCTACCTTTCCAGATCATTCCGAGTCAATTCCGGCATACCCGGTACAAAATGATCGTTTTGCCCCTAGAAGGCCGGTCGCCTTTACCGACCACACCGGCTCTGGGTATCAAACCGGCAACCTTTGGGAACATTCTGAATAATGTTTTCAAATCTCGAGTCTTCTTCCGAGATAGTCCGAGTCCGTCCCGGCAGCTTTCCGACCCGATTGACCGTTTTGCCCCTAATGGCCCGGTCAAATCCTTCCAATACATCCTATCTTCATGTTTCAAGTCAAATACCTATAGGACACTATTTTAAGTGTTCCTGCCCTTTTTTCGGCCTTCCGGGTCATTCCGGGTCTCTCAAACTCCTTCCTGAACTTTTCGGAGTCACTCTTAGTGAAGCCAGGCTAAAAATTGCATGGTAGTCACTAGTACAGGCGCCCAAATCTAGTCAAAGATATGTTGCTTGCTGTCCTTAATAGTTTCCTAATTGGTTGGCGCCACTAGGAGTGGTGCCAGAAGCATTCTTGGCCTGGTGCCACTGCAACAAGCGCCAGGTCTATCCTATCTCTATAAATACAGAGCCTCCCCCAGCGTGAAGGAGGTCTGTAAACTCAGTCTAAAAACCTTAATTTTTGATACACAGAGCTCATACACTCACAAAACCCTAGCTTCCCTAGGTTTTCCAAACCTTAACCACCATACACGAACCCTAGCCTTATATACACTCAAACACACCCTTACACACTTATACACTAGCCTCCAACCCTCCATTGAAGACTTGGATTGCTGCAACTACGAAGATTTGAAAACCGAAGACGAGCCCTCGAAGATCAAGACTGAAGTGAAGCGAAGACCAAAGAAAGCAAGGCGCGCAATGCCAAGCAAAATATAGAAGACACAGGTAGGCTTCTTATTTAAATTTTTGCACTTTCCCCTTTCTCTTCTCTCTCCTAACCCACTTGGGTTTTCTCTATTTTAATCCTTTATCTCTTTTCCCCTCTTTCTTTGCATGCTTGAAACAAAGGGAGTCCCGATCCATGCATAGGATTAGACTATTGGAGGGTCACCGTGTCGAGGGCTTTCCTTTAGGCTAACCAGAGACCACGTGGGTCCGGCCCCCTTGATTATGTGGTTAAGCCTTAACCTTGTATGTTCACGACCCCAAACTTGCATTGTGAATATCATGATCTTGCATCTTTCAAAAATTGTTTTCAAACTCGTTTTCAAAGTTTGCATTAAACTTGTTTTCAAAATTGCATCAAAATCTCCTTTTTCAAAACTTGGTTTCAAAATCACAATCCTAGGGTGATTCTAGCCTTTTCATGACTAGGGTTGCTTTAGGAAAGTGTTACATTTAAAGAAGACCAATATGGTCTATATTTTCGACTCTTTGTTTTCAAAACCACTTTCCTAAAGTGGTTCTAGCCTTCTTATGGTTAGAATCGCTTGAGGAAAATAGACATTTTTATACCTTCTAAAAACTCTCTTTTCAAAAGTCTCTTTTCCTAAAAATCTCTTTTTCAACATACTTTCCTAAAACTCTCCTTTCCAAAGTTTGTTTCCAAAAACTCCCTCCAAAAATCTTTTTTTTTTTCAAAACTCCCTTTTCAACTCCTTTCCAATATCCTCTCCCCAAAATCCACTTTCTAAAAACGCTCCCTAAAAATTTTTCCAAAAACTCTCTCCAACAATGTTGTTTTACCAAAAATCTTTCCTAAAAACTCTCTTTCCAAAATCTTCCTTCTAGAAACTCTCCTCTAGGATTTTCCTTCTAAAAACTTGTTTTCAAAAACACACTTTTCAAAAACTCCTTTTTTTTAAATCTCTTTCCAAAAATTCTATCTTCAAATTCACTTTCCAAAAACTCCTCTCCAGGACTCCCTTCTAAAAATTCTCGTTTCCAAAAACACACTTTCCAAAAATCCCTTTCCTTAGAGCCTAAGTCAAGCCCTAGAGCCACGATTAGGAGACCCTAGTTTTCTTTCCAAAAACATGGTTTTCAAACTTGCCTTAAAACCTAGGTTTCCAAAACCTCTTGTTTTTTACATCAAAACTATACAGATTTTCAAAACCTATTTTCTACGTCAAAACTACAATCTTACAAATCTAGGGTTTCTAGAAATTTCCCTTCCAAATCTTTGTCAAATCAAATCTTCCCTTTAAGAAACCAAATCCAATCTTCCCATTTAGGAAACTAGATCCTATCCTCCGTTTTTGGAAATAAAATCAAATCTTCCCTTTTAGAAACAAAATTCAATCCTTTGTTTTAGGAAATAGGAATCTTAACCCTTCCTAATCTAAATTTTTCCTAATTCACCTCTTTCCTAATCTTCTACTTTCCCAAATCTTAAGTTTCCAAAATTTAAATATAAAAATCTTTCCTAAATTTCATAACTTTCCTATTTCAAATCTTTCCTAATTCAACCCTTTCCTAATTCTATCCCTTTCTAAATCTTAACTTTCCAAATCTAAATTTTCAAATCTTTCTTAAACTCAAACCTTTCCTAATTTCAAATACTTCTAAAACTCAAATTTTGAATCCTCCTAAAATTCTAAGCTTTCCAAATTCGAAACTTTCTTAAGTTGAAACTTTCCAAATTCTAAACCTTTCTTAAACTAAACATTTCCTAATTCAAAGCATTTCTAAATTCAACACTTTCCTATTTTAAAACTTTTCCTAAAATGAAACTTTCTTAGAGCAAAACCTTTCCTATTTCAAAACTTTCCTAAAACAAAACTTTTCTTAAATGAAACCTTCCTAATTCGAAACTTTCCTAAAAGGAAACTTTCCTAATTTGAATCATTCCTAAATCCAATCTTTCCTGATTGTCCAAACCCTTCCAAGTCGAGTCAAATCTTTCTTAAACCTCTCATCTTTCCTAAGTCTAGGTTTTCTAAACCTCAATCTTTCCAAAACAAGTCTAAATCTTTCTTCCAAGTTCTATCTTTCCAAGTCAAGTCCAATCTTTCTTTTCTAAGCTCCTAAGTCTAGGTTTCCTAAAACTAAGTCTTTTCAAACATTCCAATCAAAGTCCAATCTTCTTAATTCCAAATTTCAATTTCTAAGTTCAAATCAAATCTTTTTTCCAAATGAAAATCTCTTTCTTTCAATCCAACATTCTATCTTCTATCGGACTCTTGTCCAAACTACGACTAACCTGATTCCTCCAAAAGGATACGTAGGCAACCCTCATGGGTGCAGTCACCACATTTTTTAAATCTCAAATTCCACAATCTTTTCAAATCTCCAATCTATTTTCAAACTTCCAATTTCAAATTTCTATTTCCAAACCTCTATTTCTAATTTCTCAAGGTTTCCAATTTCAAATCTATCCTTTCAAATCTCTCTTCTAAAATCAAATCAAATTCTTTTATTCCCAAATCTATTTTCAAATCAAATCTTTCTTTTACACTTGCATATCATGCATCATATCTTTTTAAATATTATTTTATAAAGTGAATAGGATTGAACATTAGTTAGTTGAAGACTCTCATAGGTGAATCTAGGGTTGACATGTAGGTACCAAAAGGGCGGGGTAGGGTGATGGCTTAGTGCGTCTTCCCTACACGTAACCAACCTCCAGACCTAGATCACTTATTTCGAAGACCAAAAACGGAGTTATTTTCAAAAAAGGGCTAAACGTTTTCCAAAGGTTGCCAAACAACCTGTTTTCTTAAAAACCCTCTCTTGAAGAGATATTTTCAAAATCGTTTTCAAAAACTCTAAGTGTAGTTTTCGGATTATGCTTAATTTTTAGGTGACCTAACTCACCTTAATCAAATTAGGCGGCGACTCCAAATCTTTTCTAAAAGCCCTTTGTTTAAATTTGTTTTTCATTCAAACCTAGTCGCACTCATTCTTCTAGGAGGGTGAGTTCTAACGAGAGAGTACAGTATTTTTCTCGCTTGTGTGTGTATTCCTCTAGTGCAGAAAATCTGGACGCGACAGCTGGGGACACTTAGAGGGTTATACCGTAGTCATGTCTCTTTACCCTTCACCCATGTAGAGTCTTCAATTAACTTGTTCAATCCTATTCACTTTAACTTTTTTAAAAAAACCAAATTTTCAAAATTGTTTTCAAAAGACATGCTTTTATTCATATTATCTTGTATTAAGTTTGCCATCCACATACTAACTCTTGCATCTTTGTTTTGTAGGTACACATTTTATTTAAATTGTATAAACTGCAATGCATGAATGTGATGAACAGGATGAATGAGAGTTGTTGGGTTCTTTCCTCTGCTTTTAAAAATCACACACACACACACACTGCATGTGCACCTGCATTCTGCATACTTGCATTATTACCCTGATGTGACCTTTCTAGTTAGAAAGGAGGAACGGTATATTGGTTGTGGGCAAGATGCAATGTCAGTTTCTTCGCCTACGGCCTCTTGATGGTTCCCCCGCTTGGATCACCAATCGATCATGGCACCACCTCGGGGAGTGGGCGTAGGTTTGAAGATCCAGGGACCGAGCCTATTTAGGACGCATTAGTCAACCCTCAATCTCATACTCATATAGACACCATGCATAGCCGAACCTCTGTCGGATTTACGACACGCGCACCGTTTTTCAAAACCATGGAGGAAAAGGCAACTGCTCTTACTTTCATTTATACTTGCTTATTCCTATTGTTATAATGCCTGTTTAACTGCTTATGCATACACGTTTACCTTGCTCTTGCATATTCTCTCATTATACTCCTTGCATAGCCATGTTCATGCATTCAATGTCTCATGTCAAGACGAGAGTTCCAAGTAACTCAAGTTACTGCATTCTCATGCATATGATCAACCCATTGAGAGTGACACCAAGGTCACTCTCCCTTGCATTAAGCCTACCCAAATCCTAAGGGTTCCCACGTTAACCCTAAGGACTCATGGCATGCATACCAATCCATTACATAAGAGGGGCCCCAATCCCTCTATGCTCACGGAGATAGGATTACCAAGAAGACAAGGGGCAATCGATCAACAAGGTCTCACAGCGACCTCATCAACATTAAATCCAACAAGGCAAATCCGAAGACTCAAGAGTAGTTTAGGTTTTTCCTTTGTAAAACTAGATAGGTGGAAGTCCAAAGGAAAATGTTCCCCCTTCCCCCTGTTAAAATGTATTTTAATTCCTTTGTATCTTAAATCCAAAGTTCAATGTACTTCTTTATTTTGTGAATGAATTAAGGGATGATTGTATGAATGGATGAAGATTCCCGCTCAACAGTAAGGTATCTGCATACAGTGGCAAATCCCCTATCTCCAAAAGTGAGCCAATGCATCATGTACAGTCTCCCCTCTAAGTAGGGGCATCCTTAGGATATGCATTATATAAAAATTTTCAAATCAAGGCACTGACTTCTCTTTTGTTTCTTGTCTTCTATTCTTCCCCCTTCTCATCTCCAAGTACGCAGAGAATCGAAGACAGAAGCAAGACAAGAAGGGGGTTTTTCTAAACCATTCATTTATTGTTATTATGTTGCTCACATGTTCACTTTTATTATGCTCATGCACCCATATCCATTCAAAGACAAGAGTTCCAAGAAACTCAAGTCATTTCATTCTCATGCATCCAATTAACTGTAGAGAGAACGGAGCAATCCAATCTCATGTTAATCAAACCTACCAAAGCTCCTAAGGGTTCTTAAACCCTAAGAGTTTATGGCATGCATAGAACTATGTCTCAAGAGGGGCCCAAATCCCTCTCTGTCTGTGGAGGCAGGATTGCCCAAATAGGGAATCATCAACCGGCCCACGCCAAAGAGGTATTACATTGCATAATAGGGGCAAAACCCCATCTCCAAAATGGACTTGTCATCACTCCTAGACTTCCTCGAAGAAGGGGCCTCCATAGGACATGCATCGCATAGAACCTCTAACTCCACATGCTGATTGCATTATGTTTTTCTTTTTCTTTTTCTAGGTTAAAAAGCACTACCAAATTCATAAAATCTCTCTAGCACTCCACTTGATTCAAACTCATGGGAGGACGAGCCTAGTTGTTAGAAGAGACCAAGCATACATTAAGGAGAAACAAGGACTAACCATCTGTCTATAAGACGTTTCCTCCACGCCATGCCATGACAATCACCATCCATGTAGAGGAAGACTTTAAGCAAAGGAGGACTTCACTATTTGCAAAGTCTTGTTAGACCCGTGCATTACAGCAACATAATCCTCTAACTTCCAAATGCATGCTAGATGTCGTCAGCTCGCCCTCGATTAATACACCTGGTGAATGAAGCACCAAGGAGGTTGGCGTAATCCCAAAACTCTGATAGGGGTTCTCACCAAGAGGTCCACTAGAAAAGGGAGGTTTTCATAAAATTTGTTTATTTTCCTTTCTTCTTTCTAGTTTTTGCATATCTTCTTTAAATAAACACTGCATGCCACGTAATCATGTTTTTAAATGAAAATAGGTAGTTCCTAGTTTATCCCTTTTGTCTCATACTCTTGTGGATAATTGTTCCATTTAAGAATTCTTTCCCATTCAGTAATGACTTGACTTGAAGGATAGGATAGCATGGGCAACTCACTCAAAAGGGGTTAAAACCTTTGAGAGACTGGGAGATAGGAGGAAGGCAATCTCAACAAAGATGTGAGAATTTTATTGAAGAGGCGACACTTGCATGATATCCTGGCTAAGTGATGGGCAGCTGAGTACTCAAAATGATGAAGAGCCATTGTTCTAGTCATCCCAAATAAACACTATTCTTTGCTCATCCCACTAGAGCTGTTAGTGATCTCTCTTCAAATATCCCCAAACCTATAACCATCCCCCACACTGGGGTAAGCACAGAGTAGTTGATTCAATAGAATATATAGGGGTTACTGATAAAACACACTGTTTTTAGGAACACTATCTAAATTTTGTATAAAGGTTTTATGGACTAAGCAATTCAATTTGAAATGATTAGAGGCTCTCAATTCTACTGCCATACACAAAAATAATCCCTTTGCTTAACCCATGAGTGCCTCGTAGAAAGTGGAAGATTTTTCTTGCCAACCCCAATCCGAAACCATCCCTCACACTAGGGCAGACAGGTTGTAGAAGATCTGGCAGAGAATGTCATCGACCATCAAGCTGAAGTAACGTGAAGGCTCTATGGATCAAGCAATCTTGTTCAAAATGAGAGAGACCCTCATTTCATTTCCCATACAGTTAAAAGCAAACCTTGTCAAACTTGTTGAGCCAGTTACCTTTTTCTCTAGAAAGAAATCATAACCTAGGGATCACCGCCCATAATGGGTTAGATTGAGTTGTTAAGAAAAAGGTCAAAGGGGAAAAAAGGGTTGTAGAATTGTTCATTTCATAAAAAGAAGGAAAATAGATGAAAAATAACAGCAAAGGAAAAGAGTTGCCAAGGGGCAAGGGGCCGAAGAGAAAAAATATTTGAAGAACATATTGAAAAGGCCAAAAGTCAGGGGACAAATGTCAGACAACTCTATTACAAGGTCAACAATTAGACTACAAGAAAGGTGAACTCTTTAAAGAATGTATGTTCAAAGTTGATCCTAGGTAACAAAGAAGCCTAGTAGAAGCAATAGGTTCGAGCCTTTATCCTTTTTTGTAAAAATCCGAAACCGTGGCCTGCATTACAACCCTACTAAAGTCCTCTTTCATTTAAAAAATGATTGCTTGATCTAGATGAGCTAGAAGTGTTGCCGAAGCTCAAGGGGGAAATTAGGGGACCAAACCCTACTGGAAGACCAACCGAGGATGGTGCGGATCTAAACCTTACTGAAAGTAACATCAAATTTGAGCCTACATATCCCTTTCATTTATAAACCCCTTAACCTAGCCTACGTTACGGTCCAAATTAAAGTCCTCTCTGATCAAAGAAAATTGCTTAGTCCAAATAAGCCTGAACAATACCAGGACAACTAATATGAGAAAGGAGAATTGGAAGGGAATGCAAGGGGTAATCTCATGCTCCAAGGTGTGCTTAGATGGTTTCGGTTTAAACAACCCACAAAAAGAAGATCTTTGAGCCTAAATATCCCTTTATTTCTTATAACCCCTAAACCTAGCCTACATTACAGTCCTAAAAGAAGTCTTCTCGGATTGAGGGCTCAGCTGTTTATCGCTCTGCAAAGGGCATGTGAGTTGTCGCTCTAGCCATGGTGGCATTTTGGAAATCTGAGAGAGAAAAACCAAGTGAGATCAGAAAAACCCTCAACAACAACCCTGTAGAAAGTAGGGATAGGATAGCAAACCAAAAGGTTAATATCCCTGGAGAATGGTGCAAATGCTATCCCACCCCGACAAGTATAAGACAAAACTGAATGGGGCAGAATCCTAGAAAGAAAACAGAATCTCGAGAGTATGGGCCCACGGGCAATTCTGGGACATTCTTTGTAAATAGCTTATATACATGTAGCACTATTGCAACCATGATATGTATGACTTTTACATCCATTAAATTTCTGTGTAGTTTGTATCTATTCACACATTCATCAAAAAGCCTAGCATGCATTCAATTCCGTTCTTGTAGGGGCATTCATCTAAAAGTATAACACACATTAAACTGCATTCCTGTATGAATCTATGAACTCATAAAAAAAATAAACAAAAAGGCAAGACATGCAACATAAGTCATGCATCTAATTCTATGTGCATTCATAGAAAAAAATAATAATAATAAAAAGGAGGAGGAGTATAACACGCATTCATCCCTCTACATTTTTAGAATTGGCATAAGTGAACTGTTTTGGTACAAAAACTAACTCTATGTCTTTCTCTCTCTCTCTCTCAAATAGGAAACAGGGAATGAGGCAAAACATAAAAAGGAGCTAAAGCCACCCCTCAGATATCTCCAATACTGGCACACATCTCAGAAAGTTCAGATTTTCATGACCGACAAGAAACAAAGAATGGGGCAATGACCCACCCTCGACCTCCCCAATCAAATAACTTCGAAAGAGGGTAGTGAATAAGTGTCCAATCACTCAAAGCTGGAATAATGAAACACATCCCCAACAACGAGCATCGACCCCCTACCAAAGTCCAATAAGGCTCACGAAGGTCTGTCCCACAACCATAGGAGCATACGAGTGTCCTTCACGAATCCTAGCGAGCGACGCATGAAATCAAAGGTCGATCGAGTCATCCCCTCATGGAAACTTCAACAAGTTCATGAGAAACACAGCTAGGGCTATCATGGAAAAATGGACCAATCTTGAGAAGTATGTCAATCCCTTGAATGAGCTCTCCTATACGTTGCAAACTCAGAATATGAGAATAAGAGCTTCACTGGGACATAAGGAAACTAGAGGCAGGAGATCAGAAGAAAAGACTGCACACGGAATCTAAGCTAAGACGAGACAACTATGATGTGGCCATAAGGAAAAATGGGTCCCATAATGCCAGCCAAATCTTCTCAAAGATTTAGGAGGAAACCATACTCGCGATCAGAGGGAGTGAGCTCACGGAAGAAAGACAAGTCAGGCTGCTAGAATGGAACCATTGCCGAAAATAAGCTGCACCAATAGGAGAGAAACAATACAACCAAAGGACTAGCGAAAAATGTCTTGCTCATCTGGAGGATACCTGTCATACCAAATCCGTGGTTGACTCAAAATAATGTCGGCCATCCTAAAGGACAAAAGTGAAAAACCTCGGCATCCATTTCTTCTTCAAATGTTCACTTGACTGAAGGGAAGGGATCGATTGGAGGCCTACACCCCCTTCCATTCTGGCTAGAGGATGCCCTGCTAGTTGATTTGTGACTGCCCCTAGAGCGACTGGAGCTGCCAACAAGAGTCTGTTCGGGCCATCTTTCCGAAGTGGCGTCTCTTCTCAGAACCATCATTGCCTGCGTCCGCCATCCTAAAAGGTAAGTTAAGGTAAGAGGTATTAGTATTCGGTATATGCAGTTCAAAAGATAAGAAATAAAAGTAAGAAAGAAATAATAATGAGAATAACCAAAGGTAAAACATAAATAAAAATGAATAACACAACTTCCATATATATCCTATTAAACCAACCTAAAAGGTTTCTTAAACTTTTTATTCAAAGTTTCTTTTCTAAAATCAACTTTCAAAGGTTCCTTAAAAATTTCTCAAAAAGATTCTTAACTTCTTCCCTTCAAAAGTTTTTTTTCAAAAATCAGTTTCCCAATGGTTTCCTATTATTGTCCTCCAAAAGTTTTCAAAAATTCTTTTTTTCTAAAAGTTCTTTTCCAAAATAAGTTTTCAAAAGGTTTTTCTAATTCTCTTTTCCAAAATTTCATCTTCAAAATCACTTCTCAAAATCACATTCTACCTCGAAAATCAAGGTCAAAAATCATTTTCAAAATTAGATCTCAAATTTTTCAATCCATCTCCAAGTTGTTCTGATTCATTTCTTCAAGAAAATCCCTTTTCCAATCAGGTTTAAGATTCCCGCCAAACTTTTCTTTCAAAAGAGTATTAGACAAAATAAATCCTTAAAAATTGTTATGGTTTCACTCCAAAAATTCGTCCTTCCAAAATTTCTAAATCCAAAAGAGTTCTTAAATTCTTACCTCCAAAATGTCTCCTAAAATGCTATTTTTCAAAATCTTCCCAAGTTTTCTGTCCAAGCAAGATTTCAAAACTCATGTCTTTGGTCAAAATGAATTCCCTCAAAATTCTGGGCAGTTTGGCCCTTTTTAAGCCCAAAACTCATTTTTTAAGGCCTTTTGGGCCCAGTATCCATTTTCGAACCCCGTTTTTCAAAATCCGTCCCTCCGACCGCTTCACGGTCAACATGCGGCTCTTACTTTATCGTTTTCTGTCTTTGACAACTAAAGACAGAAAAAGAGGGGCAGCTGTAAGCACCCCATTTTTGACAGCTCGGCGGCGGTCTCCACTCCGTCCAGACTTGTGTTCAAGTCATTGGGGGATGTTCCAATCGAAATCAACTCTCTAAGTCTAATCCCGTCAATTCATCACTTCGCGGAACCCACTGGGTCCAAAGAGAAGCAAAATGACTAAAATGCCCTTAAGGGCATTATCCTTTCCATATTCCGAATCAAGCACGTCTTTCCAAAGATGGTAAGATCCCTTTCCAATTCCTTTCCAATTCCAATTCCAATCCCTCTCTCAAGACAGTTGATTCCTCGAGATGGTAAATCTACTCCAATCAGACGTGTCTTTCTGAAGACGATAAGACCCCTTTCCAATTCCAATTCCAATCCCTCTCTCAAGACAGTTGATTCCTTGAGATGGTAAATCTACTCCAATCAGACGTGTCTTTCTGAAGACGATAAGACCCCTTTTCAATTCCAATCCCTCTCTCGAGACAGTTGATTCCTTGAGATGGCAAATCTACTCTAACCAGGTGCGTCTTTCCGAAGACGATAAGACCCCTTTCCAATTCCAATCCCTCTCTCGAGACAATTGATTCCTCGAGACGGTAAATCTACTCCAATCAGGCGCATCTTTCCGAATACGATAAGACCCCTTTCCAATTCCAATCCTTGTCTCGAGATAGTTGATTCCTTAAGATGGTAAATCTACTCCAATCAGGCGCGCCTTTCCGAAGACGATAAAACCCCTTTCCATTTCCAATCCCTCTCTCAAGACAGTTGATTCCTTGAGACGATAAATCTACTTTAATCAGGCACGTCTTTCCGAAGACAATAAGACCCCTTTCCAATTCCAATCCCTCTCCCGAAACAGTTGATTCCTCGAGACGGTAAATCTATTCCAAATCAGGCACGTCTTTTTGAAGACGATAAGACCCCTTTCCAATTCCAATCCCTCTCTCAAGACAATTTACTCCTTGAGACGGTCCGGCACGTTTTTCAAAGAAAATCTCTTCGAAACGGTAAGTCGCTTTAAACCTATCAACCGGGACGAGACCCCAAGTCCTCTAGATGGTAGAACGGTCCACCTTTGGCGCCTGCTAGCCTGCCAATGCAGAAATGTCCCTTTAGGCACCCATTTTGAGAACGTTGATTCTCAGGTGCTAAGTCCCTTTAGCAGATTCCTGAGACCAGGCAGTCTCGGGAATGATCGCGAACTGTCAGGGTAGCGAAAATACTCACAAATATCACAACCGTTAAAGTAGCGAAAATACTCACTAGCAGGTCGATAGAGGGAATTGCCAACGAACCCCTGTATCACATGACCGCCGTCAGAGTGGCAGAAACACTCAAAACCCAAGTCAACACCGGTGCCTGCTAGCCCACTTTGGTGAAAATGACCAAACTGCCCCAAGGGCCATTTTCTGGCAGGTTTCTTGAGAACACATTTGAGTCTTTAAAATGGTAAGTCCAACCTTCCAAGATTGTCTTAAAGGCTATCTGGCATGATTAGGTTCCTTCTAGTCAGTTTTGGTCCAATTCTGAGACTTTTCGGTCAAGATGACCATTTCGCCCCTAGGCATCCGAACGCCCCGGGAACCACACCGGCTCTAGGTATCAAACCGGTAACCTCTCGAGAATGCTTCTTATAGTATTCTCAACTTTCTCTATCTTTCCAGATCATTCCGAGTCAATTCCGATAAACCCGGTGCAAAATGACCATTTTACCCTTGGTGGGTCGGTCGCCTTTTTCTAGTCATATCGGCTCTGGGTATCAAACCGGTAACCTCCTGAGATTGCTTCTTATAGTATTATCAACCTTTCTCCACCTTTTCGGATCATTCCGAGTCAATTCCGGCAAACCCGATACAAAATGACCGTTTTGCCCCTGGAGGGTCAGTCGCCTTTTCCTACCACACCGGCTCTGGGTATCAAACCAGCAACCTTTGGGAACATTCTAAATAATGTTTTTGAATCTCGAGTCTTCTTTTGGGGCAGTCCGAGTCTGTCCTGGTAGCTTTCATACCCCATTGCCCGTTTTGCCCCCAATGGCCCGGTCAAATCCTTCCAATACATCCTATCTTCATGTTTAGAGTCAAATACAGCCAGGACACTATTCTAAGTATTCCTGCCCTTTTTTAGGCTTTTCGGCTCATTCCCGGTCTCTCAAACTCCTTCCCGGACTTTCCGGAGTCACTCCTAGTGAAGCTAGGCTAAAAATTGCATGGTAGTCACTAGTACAGGCGCCCAAATCTAGTCAAAGATACGTTGCTTGCCGACCTTAATAGTTTCCTAATTGGTTGGCACCACTCGTAGTGGCGCCAAGCCAATATTTGGCCTAGCGCCACTAGGAGTGGCGCTAGAAGCATTTTTGGCCTGGTGCCACTACAACAAGAGCCAGGTCTATCCCATTTCTATAAATACAGAGCCTCCTCCAGCGTGAAGGAGGTTCGCAAACTTAGTCTAAAAACTCTAATTTTTGATACTCAGAGCTCGTACACTCACAAAACCCTAGCTTCCCTAGGTTTTCCAAACCCTAGCTATCATACATGGACCCTAGCCTTATATACACTCATACACACCCTTACACACATGTACACTAGCCTCCATCCCTCCATTGAAGACTTGGATTGCTGCAACTACAAAGATTTGAAGACTGAAGACGAGCCCTTGAAGATCAAGACTGAAGTGAGGCGAAGACCGAAGAAAGCAAGGCGCGCAAGGCCAAGCAAAATATAAAAGACACAGGTAGGCTTCTTATTTAAATTTCTGCACTTTCCCCTTTCTCTTCTCTCTCCTAACCCACTTGGGTTTTCTCTATTTTAATCATTTATCTCTTTTCCCCCCTTTCTTTGCATGCTTGAAACAAAGGGAGTCCCGGTCCATGCGAAGGATCAGACTATTGGA
>CM065381.1:42817335-42892335 GCA_033060915.1 Euryodendron excelsum | reverse complement strand
TGCTTCCAGAACTTTGAATGATGCTTAGAGAAATTATACTACTACTGAAAAAGAACTTTTAGCTGTTGTTTTTGCTTTAAAAAATTTTCGATCTTATTTACTTGGTACTAAAGACATTGTTTACTCTGATCATGCAGCTCTTCGTTATTTGATGACGAAGAAAGAGGCAAAACTAATATTAATTAGATGGATACTTCTCTTTAGTAAATTTGATTTGGAGATCAAAGATAAAAGAGGGACAGAAAATCGCGTTGTCGATCATTTGAGTCGTTTAGCTCATGTCGAGGATGAACTTCATTTGCAAGAAACATTCCCTGATGAGCAATTATTCTCCGTGAGTGTGACATTACCTTGGTATACAAATATTGTAAATTATTTGGTTACTAACATACTACCTCTTGATTTGTCTAAGGCTTAAAGAGATAATATCAAGAGTGATGCCAAATACTATGTGTGGGATGACCCATACTTATGGAAGCATTGTGCGGATCAAGTAATCAGAAGGTGCATACTTGAAAATTAAATCATGTCTATTTTAACGTTTTGTCATTCTTATGCTTGTGGAGGTTACTTTGGAGCCAAGAGAACAGCGAGAAAAGTGTTAGAATTTGGTTTCTATTGGCCATCTCTATTTTGAGATTCATATTCTTATTGTAAGTCATGCGATCCTTGTCAAAAGACAGGTAATATATCCCACAGGAATGAGATGCCACAAAATCCCATATTATTTTGTGAAATTTTTTATGTTTGGGGCATTGATTTCATGGGACCATTTCTTGTATCTTTTAGTTATGTTTATATCTTGCTTGCTATTGATTATGTCTCGAAATGGGTGGAAGCTAAAGCCACCAGGACTGTTGATTATAAAGTTGTTGCAGATTTTATCAAATCTAACATATTCTCCAGGTTTGGAATTCCAAAAGCTCTAATAAGTGATCGAGGTACTCACTTTTGCAATCGAACTATGGCGACTTTGTTAAGAAAGTACCATGTAACGCACAAAGTGTCAACTTCATATCATCAGCAAACTAGTGGACAAGCGGAAGTGTCAGATCGAGAGATCAAGTCCATCATTGAAAAGACGGTCAATCCAAGTAGAAAAGACTGGAGTTTGCAATTGGATGATGCTTTGTGGGCGTACAGGACTGCATATACAACGTCTATTGGTATGTCACCTTACTGATTAGTGTTTGGAAAACCGTGCCACTTACCTTTGAGTTAGAACATAGAGCTTACTAGGCTATCAAGAGTTTTAACATGAAGATGGATAAAAGTGGAGAACATAGGAAATTGCAATTACAAGAGTTAGAGGAAATTCGCAATGATGCCTATGAGAGTGCAAGGATTTACAAGGAAAAGACAAAGGCTTTTCATGACAAGATGATTTCTAGGAAAGAGTTTAAAATTGGTCAGAAAGTCCTACTCTACCAGTCTTGGCTTCATTTATTTTCGGGTAAGTTGCGTTCTCGTTGGATTGGACCTTTTGTTGTTACTAATGTTTTCCCTCATGGTGCAGTTGAAATTCAAAGCTTAACCACTTCCAAAGTGTTCAAGGTAAATGGCCATCAACTTAAGCAATTCCATGAAGGTTTCCAAGTAGAGAATGTGGAGAAACTAGACCTTGAGGATCCGATTTATACTAATTGAAGAAGGAAATATTGAGTCGAGCTCACGACAATAAACAAAGGCACTACTTGGGAGGCAACCCAAGGGAAGTTCGTTTTTCTTTTCTTATTTTCGCATTTATATATTGGTTATTTCTGCCATTTCTATGCATTTTACTTTACATTGGGGACAATTTAAGTTTTAAGTGTGGGGGAGGAGATTTAGGTTATGTTTTTATGTTCTATTTTTTTTTCAAAAAAAAAAGAGAAAAAAAATTAATAACAAGATTCAATTAAGCTTGAAGAATTCATAACATGATTGAATAAGTAATCTTCCAAGTTAGAATTAATTAGTCTAGTTATTTTGCTTGAGATTGGAGTGACTGAATTTGGTAGACAAAAGCTGGTGAGATTTTGAACCTTCAGACCGACACATCCATATCAGTCACTATTTTCTTTCATGTGAGATATTTTTCCATGGATTTGTTTCTCTAGAACTTGCCTTGATTCTCTTCGAGGTCATATTGACACATGCATGCATGAACACGATTAAAGTCATCTTTGTTATAAGCTACATAAGCCAAATAGCCTACCTTGTAATTAATTTTTTCTTTTGTGAACCCCTTTGAGCTTGATATGTCATTATTGTGAACCCACATTACAAGCTTTAAACCCAAAAAAACATAATGCCTTTACCCAAGCCGTAGAGCTAGTGGAACATTGTTCATCCTTATGATATGTATGGGTGCGCGAGAAATAAGTGTGGGGGTGTCTGGAATCGTGGTAGGGCTATGGTTGGTGAAAATGAACATGTTTTCATTCTCAATTCATGAGTTCCATTGTTGATGTAATTTTGAAAAAAAAAAATGAGAGAAAAAGGAAAGGAAGAAAAAAGAGAAAGAAAGTGATGGAGGAAATTGCTTTTAATGTTACAAATTATCCATGTTCATAATTCCTCCTAAAATTCTAAGAAATAGGTCTGTTTATATGGGATTTATACAAAGACAGAAGCTGTTGAATGGAGTGATTGGTTTTACATGTTTTATATATTCGCAATTGAGTTGAGTCATTTTTGCTCCACTAGTTTCGATGGCTTTTGAGCTACATTCCTGAATATTTTCCACCTTGATCCTAAATCCCGTTATAACTCTTGAAAAGTCCTTATGATTCGTGTTATGTATGTGATCCTAGTGGTGGAGAATGAGAAGATATGCAAGCCTATGGTAGATCATTTTCATTGGAATGAATTTGAGTGATACACAGACCCTTTAAATACATGAGACTAGAGTGTTTATTTCTGTGAGGGTCTACCTATTCAATTTACTCCATCTTTAAGTGGAAATGCTTGCTAAGTGATTGTGAGTTGTTCGAGAACGTTGTTCATGATATGTTATGAGTTTTGAATAGTTTGGTTGTTCTTTGTTGAGACTTTGATATCTCAGAAAAGTGAGTATGAGTTTTGCCCGAGGACGAGCAAAGGTTAAGTGTGGGGGAATTTGATGAGAATGCAAATATCATATTTTTATCCCTTAATGTTTAATCTTTTATACTTATTTAATACCTAAAGACACTCACTATTCTTATATTTTGAGTTAGGGTGCTATGGAATTCCCAGGAAGAAGATCCTAGCTTAAAAGAGGCAAATTCGCTCTAGATTAGAAGCGGCATTCGAAGGAGTATTCGAACAGTCCCAAGAGGCGTTCGAACGGCTGAGTATGCGTTCGAATGCTACGTCAAACGGATACACGTCAAGTTTAGGTTCGAAGAGCGTTTGAAAGATTCAGAGAGCAAGTTTCACCGTTCGAAGTGCGTTCGATGTACCGTTCGCATGGTAGTCCGATGCGTTCGAATGGTGGCAAGGGCATTCGAACGGTCGTGCGCAACTACAGATTTTCAGAAGCCTATAAAAGCTGGTACTATTTTGTTTTAGGGTTGCTGACATTTTTCATATTATTAAAGGTCATTATTTGACTTGAATCTTGGTCAAATGAGACAGAAGAAATTGTGGTGTTTTGTCGCATTTGTTGTTTTTGTTTTGTAGTGTTTTAGTTATGTTTTCTATGTGTTTGTGTGTGTGTTGGGATGGATTGCCTCAGAATTAAGAATAAATTGTGAGATATAATTTGTTTTCATTATTCAATTTATGCTTTGAGTATCGAATGTTGTTCTTTGCCTATTTTCATGATTGTCTTGTTTAATCGCTAGGAGGCCTACTAGTTTATTAATCATTGCAATCTACTGTTGACTTAGATATCAAATCCATAATTGTTTGATTCCTCTGATTTGTGAAGCAGTTGCGATTTAATGATTTACTGCATTGGGAATTATTATATCTTGGGAAGGGCATTCGACTAAATTAAATACAACCGCTGGTGCTTGTGTTGTTTAATTTTATCGATCTCTCTAATTCTTAAGGCTGCTAATAAATTAAACCTTGTGTGCTTTTCCTGGGTTTTTCAATAGTTAGGGTTAATCAGATCGCTTGTTTCTGATTAACTATGACTAAGGAGAGATAGAAAAATAGTTTCAATGGTAAATATTTAAAAAGTGAATTGATAAGCTTGCATCGATGATCAGTTGTAAATTTCGATGGTGGATGTTGACCTAGACCAAAGTTTGTTCTTCTGATTGATTTCAATGCTTTAATCTGAATTGTTTTGTAATTGTTATTATTAAAATAGTTTTCATTACATCCAAAACTTCCCTTCTTTGTTCACATAGCATAAAACGAGACTAAACACTCTTCATGGGAATGATCCTTACTTGCACTACTATATATTTGTTTTTCGGGTATTGGTTTTATTTTTGGGTACCCGCGACAGCACACCACTCAACTAGTGAATCTAGGCTGAACCTTACCCAACAAATTTGGCCAAACATGAGCCAAGGCAAGCAAACACCTCCTTGGAGCTCGCTCTACTACTTTGAAGAAGTCTCTTAAAACTCTTTCTTACCCCCACCCGCAACCCTATCATGAATTGTGGAGTAGAGGCTAGAACCAAAGGGAAATATTGAGTAACTCGCCTATCAGACGAGCGGGACCTGTCCTATCAACTAGCTAAGAGAGAGAGCCTTCCCCTCCAAATGTACTCAAGTGCAACATCAACACTCTAATGATGGTATCTTAAGTATTTAATATAGATATAACGATCATTTAATGCGTTGAACACATGGCACGCCTTGGGTGGAGGATGCTTCACATTTGTTACAGAGATTGCTCGTCCCTCACGTCCAATCAAACAACTTCGGCGCACACTTAGTAAATGAGCTAGGGCACCATCAGCTCATCCACTAAGTGAGCACCACATGTTTTCCACGTCAACTTCTCCTCCACTATAAATAGCTAATTCATTTATGACCAATGCATTGAATGTTTGGCCCTTTGTCTTCACGTTCATGAATCTCCATCTCTCTCTCTCTCTTGGCTATAGTTGGTTCTCTCTTTGCCACCCTCGAAGAGACTCGAGCCACGTCAATGACAACCAGGATTCCTAGAAGGACCCAGGCAAGTCAACCTTCTATCCTTCGTCAATCTCTTCCTACACTCATCGCTGCCATCATCACTAGGTTGTGGATAGAACCGGACTTCACCCTGCTGAGGTCCTCCCTACTACCAACATCATCACGGTACTTCTTAATGAAAATTAGGTGTTCCCCAAAAGAACCATTATACGTGTATTCTGACCATTTTCGATCACAGTTCCATCAGAGCAAAATCCATTAGTTGCCTGAGAAAGCTCTTTGACAGAGAATCTGAGGATTCGAGTAACATATCTGCCATTGGAAAAGGCAATCAGGTCATCTAACAACAAGCTTCGATTTTGCAGGAATTTCCTGCTTTCTACTTGGTCTTTCTTATTGAAGGTCACCGGTAATATTCCTGATCTTCCACATGCCATAGAGTGACTAGTTACTTTGAGTAATCAGAATTAGAGGGCCTAGTTACTTTGAGAAATCAGAATTAAAAGGCTCACATCATCTAATAACTAATAAAACTTACCCAAAAAAATGAAAAATGAAAAGAGATTAATAAATAGCTAAAGAGATTTATGACGAATCCCAGCATGAGAATACCAATAACTAGAAGAAGAACAAAAATAAAATTCAAAGACAACAATTGAAGGAATATCATTAAGAGGCCATTTATCTTCTTGAAACAAAAAGTTTACAAGGAAATATAAAAAAAAGTCTTATGGAACTTACAAAACCAGAGGTCAGAGAAATTTACCTTTTTTTTTTCTTTTTCTTTTGTTGTTTTGCACTGAGTATAATATGGGAAATGAAGATCTGTAAAGCTTTATATGGGTCGGTCCGCCTATTCTTTGTGATTCAGAAACCGTGTGGACTTTCAGTGCCCTCTTAAAATTTGCCAACCCATCTTTCTACGCGGTGCGTGGAGTCATTTGTTGCATCCTTCCCACCTAATTAAAGACTTTTCTTTTAATGTCTTATAGTGATAGCTTCCACCTATGGGTCTCTTACATCAAGCACAAGGTTACATGTTCCACCCAACATTTATATGCTAGTCATGTTTCTTGTTTAAGGGAATTAAGAGGACTTCTATAGATATAGAGATTCCTTTCGGAATAAAAAGTGCTTTTCTTTCAAAATTTCTATACATAATCTTGGTTTTTTTATTTTAAAAATAATAAGTTCACAGCTCAGCCACATCATTTTGTATGTTTTTCTAAATGCATATTTTATTATCTTTTGGAAAAAAAAATGATACTCTTACAACAAAAAAAAAAAAAAAAAATTGCACAGAAAACCTATAAAAACGTTGGGTATTTTGTTTTAAAGTAAAAGGATCAAATTCGATCACATCATTCTGTATAAATTTTCTATTTGTGTAACATTACTCTTTGGAAAATTTTATTCTTCTATTTATATACAGAAAACTCCACCAAATGATGTGACAGTTGCATTATAATTTGAAATTATAAACCAAAAAATCATTTCGTACATCAGAGGGCCAAAACATAGTTGGCAGAAAGGGAAGCGAAAGTGGAAAATGATATGAAAAACAGAAGCATTAAAAGTGGCCTAAAATATTTGGGGAAAACACTAGGTAATATAAATTTAAATAGAATATTTATACTAAAATACATTAAAAACCCCAAAAAAATATAAAGTATTTATAATGCACTTATTGTCAAATAAAATACTAGTACTACCCAATAGCTATAGACTTTTATTAAAAAATTATACACTATTGTTACATAATAAGATTTAAAAGTATGAAAAAAACAAAACCAGAAATTATGAGAATCAAGTTTCTAGGGAATTTTCACGATATTTTCTAAGAGTTTCTAATACATTTTGTTGAAATACATTAGAATTTTGGGAACATCTTAGAATCCTTTTCTACAAGTTTTTCTTCAAATTTCATTAGATTACGTCTCTTTTCTATAAACGAGTTTCTGGAGAACCGGTTTCCGTTCTGGTTACGAGTTTGTTGTTATATAAATAAATAAATTTGAATATAAAACAACGTAATTCTGGTAATAAATTTAATATGATCTCATCTAATCTATTGATTGATGGAATTGAGATCTCCATTCCAACCATAGAATGAAAAATATCATAATATATATATATATTCCTATTGTGTTTCCTAGCCCAAGATAGTCATTTCCTCCTATTTGGGCTTTTTTCTTTATGCCATCTAACACTTTCTCTCTTTTCTAAGGAAATTTTAGGAAAAGTCAAAAGCCCAAAGAAGAGCTTCACCTAACAATTATTTGACTGTTGTAAAAACTAAATAAATAAATAAACTGTTTGTGATGGATATTTATATACAACAAGAAAATTCATAAAGAATTTCTACACAAAATAGTGTAGTTGAATTAGAGTCATGAACTTTAAAATAAAACATCCATAATGAACTATTTTCAACTTTCATTTACAAGCACTACTAAAAAATGGCCCTTTTGCTTCAGGAGTTTTTGCGACGGCTCTTTTGACATCGCCAACGTCATCTATTGCAACGGTAACATAATCATCGTAAAAACTCACTGCTAACCATATTTGCTATGGCCATTTGAGACGGCAGATATATGGGGTCGCATGTATAGCTTTTTGAGACAAGTATTTATGATTGGATGTCATCCGTCGCAAACGGTATTTTTTGCAACGGGAATTTGCGACGGCAACATCATTGCAAAAATTTTATCAAAACGGCTTCATTTTGATCGTTTTGACTTGCGCGCTTCCGTCTTTCATTTTCCCCCCTTTTTCCCATAAACCCTAGTGTTTCAATTCTATTGATCGGATGTTCCTCTCTCTCTCTCTCTCTCTCTCTCTCTCTCTCTCTCTTACTTGATCCCCCTCTCTGACCTCCTCTCCATCACAATATCCATCACCATTGATCACCAACACTGCCACCTCCTCCCCTTCTCTAACCTAGTCTCCATTGCAACATCGATCACACCATCACCACCTCCTCCACTGCACTGCACTGCCACCTCCTCCACTATGATATCCCAAACCTCTATCTAATTATATTAATGAGAATTTGTAATGCATGTAATTATTAGTGTTAATTATACCTCTTTTGGGTAAAAAATGACCAATGAGAGGTTGTGTTGTAACTTATGTTGGAGGTGTGAGACACATGGGATTATTTCCCATGTGTGTCTTCTTATAATACACAAAATACACACACACACATATACACACACCCACCATTCAGTTGAGAGAGGGAGAAAGAGAGAAAGGGAAGAAGAAAGGGAAGATTGAGGGAAGAAAGACTTGAAGCAAGAGGATTAAAGCCATTGAAGACCTCACCAAGCTTAAAGAAGGTAAGATTTTATTTCTCTCTCTCTACAATTATATATGTATATGTATCTATCATGTGTAGATGTGTTGGGTCTTTGTATGTATGCATATTTATGAGTTGGGTTTGTCTTAAGGGACTCCTTGAGTCCCAATTAGTTGAAATTGAGAGCTTGTAGTTCAATATTGGAGGATTGGAAGTGGAGGTTTGAAAAATCCCCAAATATGAAAAATGTTAGGGTTTTGATTCCTTCATTTGATCCCTTTGTTTTGATTGTTCTTTCTCCCCCATTTTTAGTTATTATCATCCTGTGGGCTAATCTTTAAGCCCTAAGAGTATTGGAAAGGTTTGTTGGTGTGTGGAGGAGTTTTGGTTGTGTTTTGGTTGAAATTCGGGGGCTGCCCAGATCAGGGCGTTCGAACTCCCAATATGGAGTTCGAACTATAGAAAATAAGTCAGAGCGTTCGAACTCCCTCGGGGGGAGTTCGAACCCTCAGAGAAGGTTTTTTTCAGATTTTTTTCTTGGAGTTTGAACTCCCATTTGGGCGTTCGAACTCCCTGTTAGCTCGAATATTGTTTGGTAAAACGGGCATAACTTTCTCTAGAAAACTCGGATTGATGCACTGTTTGAAGCATTAGAAACTAGATTCATAAACCTTTGTACCCATATAAAGTTTGTTTTCTAATTCCTTATATATTGAGAGGTATAGGGGTTTGAAGTTGACCTAAAATCCATGCCAACAACATTGTTTTCCAAAATTTTAGTCCACCTTCCATGAAGCATAACTTCTTCACCCGAAATGTGTTTTTGGCTCATGACCTATCAAAATAAAGGCCTTTAAGCCTATTTTCAAATGCAACTAGCCTTGGGTGTGAAATCATCGTTAAGGGGTGCTTGGGACTCGATGAAGGAGTCGACATTTCGGCTTTCATGTTCAAATCTCAACCTCATGTTCTTATTTTACATCGGGGCTTTGTCCTATGGTTGAGCCTTGTTCTCCAGTTGTGAGAATGAGGTGTTGTTGAGTTGGGGTTGAGTGGGTTACATGCTTAGTCTTGACTTGCGTATTATTGCTTTGCCTTAGAGTCTTGCATTGATGTTTCTTTGCTTCTACGTGCATTTGTGTAAGAATACCTTGTTTGTCACCCGTCCAATTGGAGAAAGGTGAGTAACGATATGCCATGAGTAAAACTCTAGTATTTTCTAAATGTTTTGAGCTCACCTTTATATCATGAATGTTTTTCATACATCTCAATGCATCAATGCTATGTTCAATTACAAATGTCATATTTCAAATGCATGCAAGCTATATCATGTTATGAATGGAAACCATGGATTATAATGTTTAAATGAAAGAGATGCTAAGTTTCCAATGTATGGTGCCAACTCGGGTCTTCTCAAGGCAAGACCTTAATCTAGCTCGATAGTCCTACGATAGGAGATGAGAAATAAACTATCTATGTTAGGAGACGTCCATGGCCTAAAAAGCCTTAGCGTGACCTATATGGTTACTATGGAGCCTAGCTCATATGCCAAGTTGTAGCACACTTATGTTTTGAACCGAGAACCATGATATGTTCACATGTTTTACGACAAGTTATGAAATGCTATATCAAGAATAATGTTATGTTGCATCTCTTCTTATGATATTATATTTTGAAATGTTGAAACGTTTCAAATGATGTTTACGTTACCTACAAGTTCCAAGCCTATGCTTTAAACATTCAAAAGCTCATTTCCTTATGCATAAATGGTTATCTATCCTTGTACATTGGATATAATTGCTAGTCCATGATATTTTCTCGCTCATGCATGATTGTTATTCACTAAGCATTAGCTTACGTTTTCTCAAATGATTTTCATGTAGCCAATCCGGGAGGCCCTAGAGCGAGGCCATAAGTGGATTTGAGCTACTGCCCATGGGCCTATGTTTTGAATAATGTTTGAGGGCTGGACCCAATGTTTTGTAATGATATATTGTTATAACTTTTGTGGACCTTGATTTGGTCCTTATGTATGTCATGTTTGGGATTAGGCACAGCTCTGCCATGTATGACACAGATTATGTTTTCAAGTTATTAAAAGTTCTATTTTCCGCAATTATGCATCATTATGAATGATTATGCACAAGTGATCAACCAGTTTATGTAATGCGGCCTTGGGTAGCCTTGCTAATGGCTGGTTATGTATCCTAAACCCGTATAGGCCGGGTTATGGGGCGTGACATCCACTGTGCCATACCTCCACCTCCTCTGCTCTCCATTGTGCCGCCTTCACCTCCGCCGCACCACCACTGTCTCTTGTGGCTTAAGGTATGTTCTTAGTTCATCAATGCTCTTATTATTTACATTGCATCTTTTAAATATATTTCTGCTCTTACATTGCCATCTATATGTACTTCAAAGTTCAATGACCCAAGTTCCTTAAGGATTGATTTTGTCCCATTTGTCTGCCTTTCATACCTTTATTGGGCCTCTCTCTCTCTCTCTCTCTCTCTGTTGAAGTATAACCCTATTCAGTGCTAGGTTTTTTGACAATGGGAAATGCCAAGTTTTTTAGACATAGATAAGGACTCTTTGCTTGTAGATAAGACTCCAGTGTGCCTACTAAATTGGCCCATTTTAGTTTTTCTCCCTGCTTTTTGAATGTTGGTTCAAGGCTAGCCAAACTAACAAGGGTGCCTTCATTTATAATTTGGAATGCCAACTTTTTTTTTTTTGATAACATGCCAATTTTGAAAAGGAGAAAATATTCAATACATAATAGTGATACTACATCATTTTCTTGAAGACCTTGAGCTCTTACGCCCTACAGCCAATCCTGAAGCAATTATGGAACTAACAGAAATTAGTGGATTCATGATAAGTTCCTCACAATGTTTAGAATGAGAGTTGTAAATCATACTATTAGTCTTTAATATGGCCTCAACGAAATGTTATACTTGATAATTAGTCCCTTTGCAGTTGATAAGACTCAAGTGCAAAGGGACTCTTTGCTTGTAGAAATCAACACAATCCAAGAAACATTATCAAAGTTTTCATGAGTCCAACTTTAACTGCATAAATTGTTTGCAACCTATGTTTATGTAATTCCTCAATAGTTATTAGTAAAAGATGTTATGGTATTATCTTATTAGAGGAGCAAGAACTTAGAAACTTGTTATGAATTAAAGCAATTTTAATTGTGTTCAATTAGTTATATGAAGTTCAATTTATGTCCCTGAAAAAAAATCATCCATTCTGAATGGATTGGGAAATTCAAGCATTTATATGAGTTCGAACACTGTCCAACTTTCATATCTACAAAAGATTCACCAATCAATGGATACAAGAGTTTTTAAGAAAAATTATTGATGATTAAATAAATAGAATATCGTTGATAGGGATTTAAGCTACTCCAAACTATGAGGATAAAACAATCCCTAATCAACAGGATAAGGAAAGGGACATGTCTTTTAATGTCTTCAAAACCCCCTAAATCACATCTATATATATGCATAAATATTTTACGATTATCATGTTTTCTTCAACATACAGATTAGGTGCTAGAATGAGTAATTAAGAAATATCCATACAAAAAGTTGAAGGAAGCAAAAAGAAACTCCTAATAATATCACAACATATATATGACCAAAGCAAGACAATAATGCTAGGGAATATTGGCTTCATATAATTTTACATGCAAGACTATATCTTTAATTTTTCTCAAAACATTTAATTTAGTATATAAAAGTGACTAATAAATTCATATTATTTAAACAAAACATGAGAGAATTTTATTAATAATTAAGACTAGAAACGTGACACAATTCTTTTTACATAGCACGTTACATGGATTATCCTAATAAACTATACCACGTGCAAAGCACGTGCTCCACTAGTAGCCCCCAATAAAACTAAGAGTATTATCTTATGAAAAATAGAAAAATTAAAATGACAAAAAAATAATAGGACAATGTTTCTTTTACCAAATGAGTAGAAGAATTGTTTTTTTTTTTTTTTGCCTAACATTGTTTATGATATTTCTTGCATGCATGCATACATCTATACATATTTATATTTTGGTTACCTCATGCTTGCATGAGTTAATTGAAGTATAAGCTTATAACCTTAGACCTGTTCAAGAATCCTCATTGGAGTTTGTGGATTAGGCTTGGATGAGATGGTTCTTGAATTGTCCAGTTTCGGATAGTTCGGGAATGCATAAGTCTATATGGCAGTTAGTGGCTCACTGTTTCAGATTGTTTATCTTTGAGGGTTATTCTTTGTGGCAGCTCCTGTTGTTCTCGATGTACATGCTGGATGTGATGTATATCAATACACTTCATCTACATCATGTACATGGAGAACTACGGGAAAATGTAGCCGGGTTTTCCTTAGAGATGGACGAAGTGGTTTGAGCTGCTTTATGCCATATGGAGTGTGCATTCCTGAATGGGATATGACCACCTACCTTTTAGAGTGGAGTTAGATGGATAGGTTTCATGATGCATGGGCATTTTAAATAGATTATTTTTTAGTTGTTGTGGCGGATAAGTAATGTTGTCGATGTCGGCATGTGCAGAAGTATGGACAAGAGTTGGATTGATTTAGGCGATAGGCTATCACCGGAATATGTTAATAGGATCTATCAATTCTTCTCATTTGTGTAAGCCGACCGGGATGAAACTTCTGTCACGTAGTGTCCGTGAAGGAGGTGTTTAAACCAATATCATAGCCCACAAGATGCTGTGCGTAACCATCTTTTAAATAGTGAGATGTACAGGAATTACAAAAATTGGACAAGTCATGGGAAAACCTGTTATCCTTTGCAGTCTCATGGGGAAAATGAAGTGTTGGTGGAACCTGACAGTTGTGCTAACATTAAGGATGACATGGTTTGAATGATATAAAAAGCTATTCCATATGTTGGCACAACGTCTGAGAATGAAGAGGAGCAGATAGGTGCAAATCAAGAAATGACTAACTTTTTTAAACTTTTGGAACAAGCACAGACTGAATTGTATTCAGGTTGTCAAAAATTTACCAAATTGTCCTTCATTGTTTGGCTTTTACATATGAAGGTGCTAAATCGTTGGATGGACAAGTCAATTGATATGTTACTTGAGTTATTGTGTGAGGCTTTTGCTGAGGGAGTCAATCTTTCGAAGAACTACTATGAAGCTCACAAGATAACTGAAAATTTGGGATTTACTTATGAGACTTGGGATGCATCCCCTAACAATTGTATGTTGTTTGGAAACAAGGATGCTAATCTTAGTCAGTGTGTCAGAAGTGGCAATTCTAGATGGAAAGACTGTGATGATACTGGAGTCTCCAAAAATAAGAAGAAACCTACAAAATAGATGAGGTATTTTCCTCTGAAGCTATGGTTACAAAGATTGTTTATGTCGTCACAAACATCAAAGGCAATAAGATGGCATGCAAAGGAAAGAGTAAATGACGAGACCTTAAGGCATCCTGTTGACTCACCAGCATGAAAACATTTTGATCAACAGAGCCCAGACTTTGCTAGTGATCCCTACAATGTAAGGCTTGTGCTTACATTGGATGGATTCAGCCCATTAGGTCAATAAAGTAGTGTTGATTCCATGCAACTTACCGCATTGGATGTGCATGAAGTAATCCTTTCTAATCTTATCTGTGCTTATTGATGGCTCAAAATCCCCTAGCGGCAAGATCAATGTGTATTTGCAACCATTGATTGAGGAGTTGATTGAGTTGTGGAATGAAGGTGTAGCCACGTTTGATGCATCAACAAAACAAATGTTTCAATTGCATGCATGTTTGTTGTGGACAATAACTGACTTCCCCACATATGCCATGTTGTCAGGATGGAGTACGAAAGGTAGATATGCTTGCCCCTGCTGCAATAAGGAAACTAATTCCCTATGGTTGAAGCACGGTAAAAAATTTACCTACAGGGGTCATCGCGATTCTTACGTGACAGTCACAAATTTTGAAAGGATAAAGTTTCATTTGGTGGCACCTTGGAGATAAAAGTCAAGCCTAAAGTGTTATCTAGATCAAATCTATTGCTACAGTTAGAGTAAGAAGGAATTCTAACTCAATACAAGAGGGATGACCTTATAGAAAGACGTAGACGATTAGAGGAAAATGACAATCCTAGACCTCAAAACCATAATTGGAAGAAGAAAAGCATATTCTATGAGTTGCCATACTGGAGGCACAATTTGATTAGACACAATCTCGATGTGATGCATATAGAGAAGAATGTTTGTGACAATGTATTGTGGACTATACTGGGAGTTGTGAGGAAGTCCAAGGACAATGCAAGTGCTAGGTATGATCTAAAACTCATGAAACTTAAAAAAGCATAGCATCCACAGAATAGAGGGAATAATAAAGTCTACCTACCACCTGCATAGTTTACAATATCTAAGGAAGACAAAGGCTTGTTCTTGAAAGTTCTAAAGGATGTTAGAGTGCCGAATGGGTATGCATCCAATATATCCCGTCATGTCCGTTTACAAGATAGGAACATTTGGGGTTTAAGGAGTCACAATAATCATGTTATGGTCCAACAATTTATTCCTCTAGCTCTATAGAATACATTGCCCAATAAAGTTATTCAACCATTGATTGAATTGAGCAACTTCTTCAGACAACTGTGCTCCAAGGTCAATCGTGCAGCTGAGTTATAGTATATTCAGGACCTATTGTAGTAACACTTTGTTATCTTGAGAAAATATTCCCTCTCTCGTTCTTCGATGTAATGGAGCACTTACCCATACATTTAGCTGAAGAAGCATTGGTAGCTGGACCAGTGCAATATCGATGGATGTACTCAATTGAGAGGTATCTTCTGACATTAAAGGAGTATGACCGTAACCAAGCTTGCCCTGAGGGTTCAATAGCTAAAGGTTAAGTGATGGAGGACTGTATGAATTACTGTGCACAATATCTGCATGATGTCGAAACAAAATCTCATCGACCAGTGTGGAACATCAATGGTCTAGAGGAGAAACGCTTGCAATATACTATTGACCTCAATTCAAAGATGTAGATTCATTGCTATGTCTTGTCCAACACAAAATCAGTTAAACCATTTAGAAAGTAAGTTATTTAATTAACACTCTTCATTTTTTTTTTACTAACCCATGTACATGATATGTTGGTATCTCTCAAATTTCGTAGCTTACACCTTACATTCATTAAATAAAGAAGGCCCAATACAGACGTTTGCCAAATCCAACACGAGCATTTTGAAACATTCCACACTTGGTTCAAAGAACATGTACATACTTATTACTATACAATATAAATGCATTAATTAAAAGTAACGTTAAATTTTTAAACAAATACAAACTTTGCTAACAACAAGTGATGTCACATTGTCTTAAGAAATCATTGCATTGGCAGCTAGTCTTGATTCGGTTGCGTGGATGTATAATGCCTATAATGTGAATGGGTTTCAATTTCGAGTGAAGGGCATGGATGACCATCGAGTTACGCAAAATAGTGGTGTAGCTTTAAAGGTAACGACATTAAGTTATGCTAGTCGGAGAGATAACAATCCTCGTGTTGGGGTTGTGTACAATTATAGGCAATTAATTGACATTATAAAAGTAAGATACACTAATAGCATGCCATATGTAATGTTTAAGTGTAATTCGATTGATAACAATTACGGAAAGAAGAAAGACGGCTTCAAGTTCACATTGGTCAACTTCAACCACTTGTTGTACAGAGATAATCAAGTATAGATAAACCATTCATCTTTGCATCCCTAGTCGAGCAAGTTTGGTATGCTTCAGATGCTTTGGCGCCACAGTGGCAAGTTGTTGTCAAGATGTCCCAAAGAGGTTTGTTTGATATGAATTCCGCGGTTCCTCAAGCTAATCCGTACACAAGTCAACAATTAGAGGAGAATGTAGTGGTAATTGATGACGCAGATGGTAATTGGGTTAGAGGAGGAACTAAAGGAGAGACAGTTGTTGATGTTAATACTTAAAAAATATTTCAGTCTCTTGGTTGTAACTTATGAGTTTTGAGCAGAATATTTGCATTTCATTTTGTTTTTCTTATAAATTTTTATGAACTGTTTATTTTATGTCTTGAACTTTTGAACAACAATGGTTTCATGGTTTAGAAATGTATCAGGCATATGTAGCTCACTAGAAATTACATGGTTTTCAAAACAAAAAAAAAAGCTTACATGGTATGTACAACACGACTATATATAGTATGTTCTAATTTGTCTTGCAAATGTCTTCCTCGATGAGACGTGCCCACCGTCCTTGAACTATGTCTAAGGCACTTTGTCTAAGCTCACTTAAGAGTAGTAAAGCCTCTACACTGTCACCACTACCTATCTCGACAGCACCACCACCACTACCACCACCACCACCACCACCACCACCACCGGTACCATTACCAGCACCATCTAGAGGTATATAGGTTTGGTCCTTCTATGTGGACACTTGATCCTTTCAGCGTTAGCTTTAAGCATATTTATTATCATGCAGACTTGTTTTACATACCTTTGCTACATATCTGACAATGTATAGGTTTTGTTGGGATGTAACAATCGGTGCGCTCGCGCGCTCTTAGTCGGCTCCTTAGGGCAAAGATTTATTTCGCCACTTAGGGCAGAAAATCAGGCCTTTAGGGTTTCCTAATTGTGAGGTTTGGGCTTGACTTGGGGCACTAAGTGTGTTCGATACGTGCACTAAACCTTTACTCATTTGTAGGCTTCTGCTGGCTATATATATACAAGGGATAACATGTGCCTACGGCACTCTCCAATAAAATTTAAACCTATTTATTCATAAATAATAAATTTGTATATGATAAATTTTCTTAGATTGGATCAAAGAAAAAAGACCTAGGCAAACCTCACAAGAGATAAAAAAAAAAAAAAAAAAAAGAACAAAAATTAGAATTAAAACTGAAATACACATACTTTACATTACAATAGAATTAGAACAAATAAAAATAAAAGATGTAATCTTACAATTCGGGTTCCGATTGATCTTTGGCTTGAATAACACAAATAGCAAATTAACTGCATAAGTAAAACAAAAAAAAGGAGATTGACAAAGGCAATGCTATTAAATAATAAGTAGCTGAAATCTAACTACAAATTTTGATTTTAGTGATCCAACAAAGCCTATTCAACCAAACACAAACTTCACCACGATGTATCAATTTACAGTCACACTAATCACAACATATACAGAAAAAAGAAGAAACCAAATGCTAGAGTTGAAGCAAACTCAAAATGTAAAGCAAGCTTCGAAAGACGCATATAATTTCTCTTTATGTCTTTCCAAAAGTTTCACTCACGTTGGTGATTGGTGGATTGGCCAGTGAGGAAGAGAAAGAGAGAGAAAGGAGCAGAAGTGTAGCATAAAAAACAAATCCAAATGTAAACAAACCACACAACATAAAAAAAAACTGGTACAGATACATATAGATACACACCAAAAAAATGGGAACAAAACACAGCAGCCCCAATAATTCTCGAAATATGATTTCTCTAGTATTCCCACTCGAAACACGGCCTATTACCCAACCAATCAGTTGCTTCAAAAACTCATTAAGTTCTTCTTGATCTCTCTCTACGTCCCCACCAATTCACACCTAACACAGTGAACATGGTCCTCTTTGTTAGGAACATTCATTAGCAAAACAACAAATGAATTCACCCACCTAAAAGTAAACCTCCACCCTGATTAAACATAGTGTATAAATGAACTCTTTGTTCAATGTGTGATTAAATATAGCAATAATTTACTTTCCAAGTCCCTGGAATTAAGATAAGGTTGGCATAAGCTTGTACAGATTTCTTTGCGAAGAAACTTAAAAAAAAATGTAGAAAAGAAACAACTAGGTTATTTGCAATAAGAACACACCCATAGAA
Organism: Euryodendron excelsum; assembly: GCA_033060915.1. Taxonomy (NCBI): domain Eukaryota; kingdom Viridiplantae; phylum Streptophyta; class Magnoliopsida; order Ericales; family Pentaphylacaceae; genus Euryodendron; species Euryodendron excelsum. The sequence goes on along the minus strand of CM065381.1, from coordinate 42,874,070 downwards.
ATCTAGCATGAATTAAACCCTTAGTCCTAGTCAAATTTTTATAGGCTAAATATCAAATTCTCACATGGCTTTAAAAAAAAAAACTCCCTACAATGATACAGTAATATTATAACAATTCGAGCCATCAAATGTACCGATAATCCTTAATATGTGCGGATGGAAGCTCTTCATCACTTGCTAGTCTCACTTCTATACAAACCTGAACCAATTTAGAATTCATCACATAAAATAAGAGCAAAGGACCAGATAAATTAATGGAAGTAGAGATGAAAAATACAAAAGTGGGTATATATATCGTGAGCTATAATAAGGTTAAAACAAAGTGAAGAATAACTAAGCTTTGTGCATTTCATGATCAAGATATATCTAGCTATTTCACAATTTGATAGAATAGTATAAGAATTCAAAAGCACCAGAATATAGCTTACCTTTGTGCAATTCATGATCAAGATGTATCTACTATTAGTTTATGCAACTATTTTTCTGAATTCATGTTGGATGGAGAGAGAGAGGAATGAAGTAATAAATTATTGGGGGTGTGCATATTAGTTTATCACTAATAGTAAGACAGTAATTAGGGGAGGAAGCAAGTGAAAAGACAACCTCCTCAAAAAGGCATTCAATTTTCAGAAACGTGAGTAGTCTCTTGGTGTGCTGACTTTTGTTTTGCAAGTATAAGTCTGCTTTTTGAAATGCTTCAATGAGTGAATAAGTTGGCAGCAGTAGCTATGTTTTATATTCTAATGACTTTTGTTTTCAAGTTATGCGACAAAAGGCTGCGAAAAAAACTTAGCTGGCTTGCTTGGCGTAATGTTTTCAATGTTGTCTTGCTTGGTTTGGGTTTTTAAGCTAGTTGAAGAGGAAAAAAAGAAACAATAGAAAATAATGGAAAGGCAGTTTGATGCGGACAGAAAAGGAAAGAAAATATCACCTATTGCTAATGAGAACCATTGGAAAGGATGACGTGGGAAGCATGGAATCTTGAGAGAAAAAGAGAAAGTACTATCTGGGGTCTAAAATAACTCAGTGAAGAAACACTGATATGGTTACATGTTGTTTCATTAAATTTTTGGAGGATTCAAATCAAGTGACAACAAGTGTAACTAAGAGATAACGAGAGAGTATTCTATCAGCTATTTGTTTTAATACCTCTTATCTAACTTTTTTAGGTTTATCTCCTTGTCATACATGTAAAAAAGTCTCAAAAAATATATGGGATTCTAATATGATTGTCAAATGGTAAATTATTGTATTTTCTTAATGAGTTTCAATTTCTAATTAGCAAACTGTGTTTTTAGGCCCCTATTTGATATGACCAAATTGCCTAGAACACAGACACTTTGTCTAGCCATGGATGTTGATCTTTAAGGGGTGTTTAACTGCATTGGACCTGACAAAATGAACACAACAAAATATCACACTAGGACTTTTATCCATTTTTATCAAGATCTTCTCACTGTATTTTTTTCTCTCTGCTATGATGGTAATGGAATATTTGTCTTCTGTTCCTCAATTTTAGTATTAATTTTAGTATTGTTGATAATGTTTCGGTTGTAACGATCTCACACAAACATCTGTGTAGCATATTTTTTTTGTTGATGATTTGGTTTCAAGGGTTCTTGGTCAATCTTGATCTTTAAATCTATACCAATGGACAAGGTATCTTGGTACGACTTCTAAAAGGTTTTGGATGGAACCAGCACATTTTCTTTCACTTTGGTTTCTCTTTTGTTTTTGTTGTGTTCCTCTAGATTCTACCTCATCGCATCCTCAAATATAATAGCTCATAAATGGCCATTACTTTCCTTCCTTAGACAACCGACTCAATGGAAATGTCTCTCAGTCACTGTAGAAACTCAACCCAACTTGAATGCATGTTACATCTTCACTTCAATTCATTAATCCACCACAAGAAAAAGGTTGGTTTGAATGGTTTGATATATTAAGATGTTAGGGTTCTTCAGATGCCTTCTGTGACAGTTTCGAATGGTCTTAGCTCTCAAGTTACATTTGCTTCTCTTTCAATTCATTTCAATACTGGTGTTGATGTCTCTATAGAACTTTTCTTGTGTTTACTTATTTTTACTTCTAATGAAAATATTAATGATACATAAACCGGGATCTGAATCACCAAGTGACAAACAACTAGAAAAGTTAAAAGAGAGTTGATATATTGACCTGGGTTTCGAGCTGTATATATATAGTTAAAATATTAATTAACTTCTAGTGATTTCTAAAGTCACATGCCAACTATTTAACTAAATTCGATGTGATTTGCTTAGCTAAATCACCCATTTCAACAATTGCAGCCATGCAGTTCCAAAGGAGTAGTACACAGATCCTTGAAAACCTAACCCTAATGGTAAAACCCTATCAATACCCTTAATTTGAACAGAATCGTGACAAATGGCTTCTTTAGCAACTTCCTCCACCTATACTGCAACTGCATATTTTTAAAAACTCAAGTGTCACTAACTTGCTGTCCTCTTAATAAAATAGAAACTACAATAAGATATATTAATACACAAACTTGGTTATTATTAATGGGTTCCTCCAATCATTCACGCGAGAACTCTATTAGCTTAATCGAAAGAATTAGAAGCTAGGGTTTGACAGAGGTTGGAAGCTTCTAGGTCAAACATAGAACAAATTAATTAACTAATTATTCTTGGATGATCTTTCTTGAGGAGACATGCTTAATATACATAAAATATGCTGTTGGAAAAGCTAAAAATGTCAAATGTTGGTAATGGAAAAGATCCAAACAAAAGAGACCAATCACCTAAGACAAGCATAAATACTAAAGAAGGCCTTAGACTTGGTAGGATTGGACTTCTTTTCTTTTCTTTTTTTCAATTGTAGCATAAGGAAGATTAAATGTGGTTTACAAGAAAGATAAAGATTGTAAGCAAAGTTTCTTTGGGTTTTCTATTTATTTTGTCTTTTAATCCATTTTAATCTGCAAGACTCCAAAGGGCAAAAGAACTGATTCTTGAGATAGACATGGAAAATAATAAAAAATAAAAAACCAGAAAAGAACCGAATGTTTGAAGTGATATTTTTTGTTTACTTGTGGACCTAAGTGTGTGTTTAAAAAGTGTTATGCATAATTCATTTTTTCATCACATTTTCTCACTCCTATACGCAAGTGAGTGTGTGGAAGACAAAAAAGATATATGTATATATATGCCCTGATTCGATGTTTTTGGTTGAAGATCTTATTGGAGAATGTGTTTTGGGGTAAGTTGATAATGGTCTGTAACTTGTAGGGCCTTGATAGCAATGACTATAATTTTACTCTCATGTTTACAAACTAATTCTATATAGGGATAAGCATGCTTGCAGAAATCCTTCATATGTTATGACAAAAATTTTCTTTTATTTTGCTAGATTAATAATTTACTTAGAATATTGTTTTGTTGCAATAAGACGACACACAAGGGTGTTGAACAAAATTCAATCAAAAAAATGTGCATAAGCCTATGTTTTATAGTGTGTTGTGATGCCTACATCTTATTAAAGTCAAATAACTCCATTTGAGTGATGGAATTCTGTAAAAACAATGAGAATTGAAAATGATGAATGAACTATCTCAACTTATGTACATGTCAAATCTGTTTTCTTTTTTGGTTTTTTTTTTTTTTTTTTTTGCCTCTTAAGTTCAGTTGACTGCTATATCAAGTGTTCATATAATATAGAAGACATAGGCCTTTGTAGTATTTGGTTATAAGGGGGAAAGTAAGAAAAGAGAAGGGAAAGGAGGGGGAGGTGCAGAAAGTAAATAAGTAATGTTTGTACTTAGCTTGGTGTATACCTGGTATTAGAAATATTCTAATAATATTTTTTTATATTCTAATGACCTTTGTTTCCAAGTTATGCGACAAAGGACTGCGAAAAAAACTTAGTTGCCTTGATTGGGGTAATGTTTTCAATGTTGTCTTGCTTTGTTGATGGATCAGGTGTTGAGGCATCATCTTCATCAGGTGGTGGTCAAGGCACTACTAATGGCATTCAAGGTTGGGGTTTAACCACTAAAAATGTGGTGGTGCACTTTGATGGGTTTGGAGAGCCCTTTGGTGAAGATAGCACCCGAATGTCTAGCCAGCTTGGCCATCTAGTAGCGGAACGAGTTCCCTTTAACCATTTAGATTGGGATAACGTGCCTAAAAATATCAAACATGGCATTTGGAATGATATAGAGGTAGTAATTTATCCACTCGCTACTTTTTTAAGTTACTTATTATAAAAGGTTAGCTAATGTTCTCTATTTTCTTATTTGTAGGATAACTTGGTATATTATCTGCCTGAATATAAAGTAGTTTGCATGAAGTCATGCTCTAAGATTTGGAGAGATAAGAAAACTAAGTTAAAGAGAAAGCACTTTTTTTCATACAAGTATGACCCCCTCCTTGATACTAGACCCCCTAAGAATGTCATGCCAGAAGTTTAGAAAGAGCTTGTGACTTATTGGATGAGTAGTGTCAGTTCATCACAGTCAACTGGCTCGTCGCAGCCGCCCCACAGGGAGATCACTCACCACGTCACTCAGCACCTACACAGTTTAGAGGTGATATTAGAGAGTTTGTCATGGTGACAGTCACCTAATGTATGGGTTTGCAGGATGTAGGTAGTATGAAAACGGCTATGCAAGTTTGATAAAATATCCCTTTTTTATTTTGACATATATATTAGAAAGTAATCTGTAATAAATATTTACTTAAATATGTAGGTCCCAGATGCATCTAGTGGCCACCAAATATTTTAGCAGTCTGTGGGTGATGATGTTATACCGTCTGCATCACCAGCTATGCCACTATCAGCTACGCCATGACTTACTGAGCAGGTATAGTATTATATATAATTAATGTGAATCTATTTTGTATACAACACTCACGAGCTATGGGGACAAACAGTACAGTCGCTGGAATCTCAGTTTAGGGGTTGTAGCATTTTATTTTAAAATTCAAGACACTTTAAAAACTTAAGTTTCACGTTTGTTGCCCTAGTAGCTCAAAATACTGAACGGGCTCGAATGTCCATGAAAATTGGCATGCGGCATGATTTAGGCATGGTTGACGTGTGGGGACAAATGGCATGATCGTTGGAGTCTTGGTTTAGGAGTTGTAGCATTTTTGTCAAAATTGAAGACACTTTAAAAACTTACAAGTTTCGCGTTTCGGGCCTTAGCGGCTCAAAATCACCGAACGGGCTCGGATGTCTGTGAAACTTGGTACGCGGCATGGCTTAGGCACAGTTGACGTGTGTGGACAAATGGCGCAATCGTCGGAGTCTTGGTTTGGGAGTTGTAGGATTTTTTCAAAATTCAGGACACTTTAAAAACTTACAAATTTCACGTTTCGGGCTTTAGCGGCTCAAAATTACCGAACGGGCTCAGATGTCCGTGAAACATGGCAAGTAGTACGGTTTAGGCACAGTTGACATGTGGAGATAAATGACACGGTTGCTGGAGTCTCGGTTTGGGAGATATGGCAATTTTTCAAAATTCAAGACACTTGGAAAACTTATAAATTTCACCTTTCGGGCCTTAGCGGCTCAAAATACCGAACGGGCTCGGATGTCCGTAAAACTTGGCACACGGCACGATTTAGGCATGATTGACGTGTGGGGACAAATGACATAGCCGTCATCTGGATTTGGGAGTTGTAGCATTTTTTTCAAAATTGAAGACACTTTAAAAACTTATAAGTTTCCCATTTCGAGCCTTTGCGGCTAAAAATACCGAACGGGCTCGGATATTCGTGAAACATCGCACGCGGCGTGTGGGGATAAATAGCATGGTTGCCAGAGTCTCGATTTGGGAGTTGTAGCTTTTTTTCAAAATTCAAGACACTTTAAAAACTTATAAGTTTCCCGTTTCAATCCTTTGCGGCTAAAAATACCGAATGGGCTCGGATATCTGTGAAACATGGCATGCAGCACAGTTTGGGCATGGTTGACGTGTGGGGATAAACAACACGGTTGCCAGAGTCTTGGTTTGGGAGTTGTAGCTTTTTCTCAAAATTCAAGACACTTTAAAAACTTATAAATTTCACGTTTCAAGCCGAAGCAGCTCAAAATACCAAACGGGCTCGGATGTTCATGAAACTTGGCACGCGGCACGATTTAGGCCTGATTGACATGTAAGGACCAACGGCACGGTCGCCGGAGTCTTGGCTTGGGAGTTGTAGCATTTTTTTCAAAATTGAAGACACTTTAAAAACTTATAAGTTTCACGTTTCGGGCCTTAGTACTCAAAACCACCGAACGGGCTCGAATGTTCGTGAAACTTCGCACGCGGCACAGTTGATGTGTGGGGACAAACGGAACAATCATCGAAGTCTTAGTTTGGGAGTTGTAGCATTTTTGCAAAATTCAAGACACTTTAAAAACTTATAAATTTCACGTTACGGACCTTAGAGGCTCAAAATCGCCGACTGGGCTTGAATGTCCATAAAACTTGGCATGCGGCACAGCTTTGGCACAATTGACGTGTGGGGAGAAACAACACAGTCACCAGAGTCTTAGTTTGGGAGTTATAGCATTTTTTCAAAATTCAAGACATGTTAAAAACTTATAAATTTCACATTTTGGGCCTTCGTGGCTCAAAATGACTGAGTAGGCTCGGATGTCCATGAAACTTGGCATGCGGCATGGTTTAGGCAGGGTTGACTTGTGGAGGCACACGGCACTATCGCCAGAGTCCTAGTTTGGAAGTTGTAGCATTTTTTACAAAATTTAAGACACTTTAAAAACTTGCAAGTTTCACATTTCGGGCCTTAGCAGCTTAAAATCACCGAACGGACTCGAATATCTGTAAAACTTGGCATGCGGCATGGTTTAGGCATAGTTGACGTGTAGAGATAAAGGGCATGGTCGCCGTAGTGCCGGTTTGGGAGTTGTAGCATTGTTTCAAAATTCATGACACTTTAAAAACTTATAAGTTTCACGTGTCGGGTCTTAGCGGCGCAAAATCACCAAACGAGCTGGATGTCCGTGAAAATTGGCACATGACACGGTTTAGGCACAGTTGATGTGTGGGGACAAACGGCATGGGCACATGACACGGTTTTGGCACATGTCTGGAGTCTTGGTTTGGGAGTTATAGCTTTTTTTAAAATTCAAGACACTTTAAAAACTTATAAGTTTCACGTTTTGGGCCTTAGCAGCTCAAAATCACCAAACGGGCTCAGATGTCCGTGAAACTTGGCACACAGTACGGTTTAGGCACAGTTGACATGTGAGAACAAACGGCATGGTCGCCGAAGTAATTAAGTTTGATTTTTTTTAGACAACTTATTCAAATATTGTATTTATAATTGTAGGATGGTATAGAAGTAAGTTTGCATAGTGTGGAGCTTCCAAAACTCAAGGTGGCAGAGGGACTGCTTATTAGTATGGACCCATTCACAGAATTGGATGGAAAACCTTTAGGTTCCAACTTCAACAAATTATTTGTTCAAACTGCAAGAAAACCTAACGCTCTTTTAGAAAGACCATGCCATAGCATTGGAACTATGGGAGAATCGATTGACCAATACGTTGCATGGAAATCTGTTAATGTAAATTACAAATTATTTTATTTATGTTTTTTTAGTTTCATTAATGATATGATATTGTATATATATTGCCTATATCAATCATGTTAGTAATTGTTTTATTTTTGTTTTGTCAAGTTATTGAAAAGGAGTTGGTCTTCCATGATGATCTGGATTGAAGGGGTTGTTAATGTTTTATTTCGTTTTGTCTTTTGAATTACTGGATGTTTGCATACACTTGGATGTTAGAGTTTGATATTTTAGCAAAACTTTGTTGCATACATTTGAACTTCAATTATTATGTCATAGAAAAACTATAATTCTAATATTTGTAATATTTTTGTGGATATGGATTATGAAATTTGGTGGATGAATGTTTTTTTAGTGATCTTGTTAGTTATATTATTTTATGTGTGTACAATAATTTAAAGGAATTTTGTGAATGAATGTTTTTTTTATTAATTAATTAAGTTATATTATTTCATGTGTATACAGGATATTTAGGGAATAAAAAAATTAAATTTAATATAATTTATTAAATTTATTCTCCACTTTTTGCAACGGTGGTTTGGTTTTTGCGATAGCAAAGGCTGTAATAAAAGTTTGAGAATTACCTACATATTTATTTTGACCATTCAAATATGTCACTAATAGCATGTTTTTGTGATGGCATTATTTTTATTTGCAATGGCACAATATCGTCGCTAATATAATGGAATCCTGCGTCAGTCATTTTCAACGATTGATGTTGTCGCATGTAAGGTTATTTGCGATGGATATTGGTGACAGCACTCTCCCGTTGCAAAAAATAATGGCTGCCACGAAGTATTAGCGACGGTGATGATGCGTCGCAAGCCATCTCCCTAACCGTCACATAGGCCGTCGCAAAAAACTTTTGCGGCTCCTTTAGCGACGTCCAATTTGCTGTCGCAAAGCTGTCACACAATGACTTTTGTGACGGCGTTCTCTCTTTTGCGAGAACATTCTCCCATCGTAAAAAGTCAGTTTTTTGGTAGTGAAGGGACTATGATTGATAATTACTAGACCGCAAAACACAAAAGAATGCAAAGGGAAAAATATACAATGAGACTGGGGATTCTGCATATTGCAACTTTCTCTTTCTATGGAGAAATGGGGAATATGCGTATTGATAATTTCTTAGTGATCATGTTGTTAGATTTGTTTTCATTCTGGAAAAAAAAATTGTTATTTTTCACCTTCCCAGCTTGGGGTTACCATATCAAGCAGAAGATTACATGGTCCTCAAACGTCCATTATGCAAGCCAAGTGTTATGTCTATTAGGATTAAGAGGTGCACATATAGAGCTACAAATTAGAATTTCTATTACACGACTCCTGACGCATATGCCATGTGCTAATTGCTGCAAAAACAATTTTTGAAATACAATTGATCTGCACTAATGGCAGACTCGGGATTATATTTTGAATGATGCCAAAACTTAAAAGACAAATTTTCATTACAGTTAAATGTGAAATTTTTTTGATAATTTATTCGATTAGGGCCTTAAGAATGGTTAAAATTGTGAGATGGATGCCGATAGAATAGATTTTTACTAGAACACGAATAGGAATATTTCACAAAAGCTGAGTTTTTCCGTGGACCCTCCCTGTTATGTAGTTCCGACCGACACTGGTCTGGCCAATACCTTAAAAAAAGATTTTTTTTTGGGGGGGGGGGTCGCGGTGTGTGTGTGTCGTGGTGGTTGTGTTGTTGGGGTTAGTATAATGTTTAGCTATTATCCTTTTCCACATTTCCAATGGCAGTCGAAGTGTGGACTTTGTATGTGAGCTCTCTAATTTGTTGGGAAAAATCAATTAGAATTTTTTCTGTTGGTACTACCAATGGTGACAAAAGCAAAGAACAAGCGGGTGTGACACCCAAGATTAGAAAGATCTCTTAAGTGGGGTGAAATGAGATGTTGCAAATTAAAAAGACCTCTTAAATGGGGTGAGATGGTGCCATGAGGTAAGTCTCACATCGCCTAGTGAAGTTAAAGTGAAAGTGCATATATGTAGGTACCTGCATTTATTTGGCACAACTCATTTTAAAGATGTGCAGGCCAAGGCCCAAAACGAATCATATTGTATCATGTAAATCCTAAGTCATGATAGAATGATGGTGGATTTTGATTAACAATATGTATGACAATGTGAGCTGAGCAGTGGCGAAGCCAAAAAAATAACCCAAAGGGGGCAACCATTAATTACAACAAAGAAATTTTTTTCCCTTTTAATAAACATTGGGACATTTTATTTTATATATATATATATATGTTAACTTTTATTAATACATAAATGGTCTTAAAACAGAGTAACTATTTAAGGTGGATATTCATAAATTTTCAGAATAGAAAATTAAAAATATTTTTAAAACTATTGGTAAAAATAAATTTTTTTAAAAATTTTAGGGTGGCAAACTAAAAATTATTTCTAAATTTGAGGGTAAAAATATGTGAGTTTTTAAAATTTGAAGGGTAAATAAAAAATTATTTCTAAAATCATAGGGTAAAATAGGATTTTTCAAAATCTTAGGGGGGCATTAAGAAATTTTAAAGGGTAAAAATGAAAATTAATTTTAAAACTATAGATAAAAGTAAAATTTTAAAAAATTAAGAGTAGGGAAGTGACCTACGCGTGAGCAGCTTCTGCCACTGGAGCTAAGTAGCATTAACGTGTAATGCAATGTATAAATTGGTGCCTACGCGAGTTCATTATGGTTGACCTGATGAGGGGCAAACAAACTGGAGCACATTCGCTTGAGTTCTTTTGCCACATCAATCATTTCTAACCTCTCTTCTCTGTTTTCTTGGAGGCGGCTCAGGGCAAGCGTTTCGGAAGCTCAAAATTGCAGCTGCTGCCACTGCTGATCTTGCTCATCAATTCCTCCTCTTCCTCCTCCTCCTCCTCATAGACTCTTTTCCCAATTAAAAGTACAAGTAGAATCATGCCAAAGTGTCACGAGCTGGCAGGCCGGGCACCACACGGTGACAGTAATACGACCCGCCATGATCATATGCAGCGGAATACACCCGTGAGGCGACTATGCACCAAGCAATAGTCCCGCCAACTCAAACACCAAGGCATAAGATTATGCACTTGTTCAGGATCCATCCGTAATGCCCCGCATAACTCTTTAAGCATGGACCTCTGATGCTCAAGCCATAAGGCAACCCAAGCTATAGGCGATAGCAACGCCATACTCAAATGCGTGCACGCACAGCAAGCAATGTGCTTAGCACCAGTCCCTCGAAACACAAGCCAGATGGCCATGTGCAACTAGACATGCGCGCATCAGCCAAGCATCACCTGTTAGGCACAACACCTCCATCCTTGAAGCTCTTAGCGCCCCGCGTCAAGGTTGCCCGCAAGGAAAGGCACCACCGAATAGTGACTGTTAAGCCCACAGCATAGTGCCCCACAACACCAATGCTAGCCAAACCAAGCGGCCGTGTGCACAAGCTTGAACCCAACGTGCAAGTGCACACGAGACACACGGCATGCAAGTGTGCACACCGAGGTCCAATCCGTCATGGACATAAGCCCCACCACTTTATAATTATGGCGTAGCGGGTGCGAATGCCACAACCCCATCCTCGACGCTAATGCCCAACATTTGCCCCACCGGGCACAGTGCCGCCCATGTAGCCCCTTGACTAGCATGAGGACTGCAGCCACGTGCCACAGCCGGCCCCCAAGTCTCGCCCACTCCCTTGGGGGACTCACTTGAATGTTGTCCCTTTCGGTAGCACCAGGGGGTGGTAGAGTCAACAATGTCTTATAATAGCATTCTGAGCCATCTCCAAACTGATAGGAAGAAACATCTTACCCCCTCGAGGAGTCATAATCCATAAATCCAATAAATATGGAAAATACAAATTACGAGATTGCCATGCCACCGGCCAATCATGCTCAGACATGCCCCACGCCAAGGTCCCTCGCGGCCCCCGACGTGCCACGGGTGGCAACCCGTGACATTCTCCACCACTTCAACCATCATCGTCCTCGATGATGCCAAAGCCTAGTGCCAACTCCTGGCACACGCCACAACTAGTGCCAACTCCTGACACTCTCCACCACTCGAGCAATCAACGCCCTCGTTGATGCCAAGCATAACGCTGAATGCGGTAGTGCTCAGATGCCCCCACGATGAGTTGCCACCACTCCTCGCAGGCCAACACCTCCGTGCTGATTGCCTACAAATCCGGTCGCCACCAAATTTGCCCCCACAGCTACTCGAAGCAAAGGTTCGCCCAGACTCTCATGCTGAACTCGGCAAAGCAAAACAAGACACCTTTTCCACCACATAAAGCAAACACAAACTCCTCTGAGCAAGTGCCTCGTACCATATTGCTCCATCCGTCGGCAATATGCACCTGAATGGGCGCTGTCCGTCGCGCACAAAAGAAAGGCGTGCATTGGCCGTTTCCACCACTTCGAGGTGTCGATGCCCTCATTCCGCGTGCACCCTCTACACAAACTCCGCAGCTGAACCCACAAAAGCTCACTTGCCATCAGAATTTCACCCTGTGCAACACCCTGTGCACGACCCAAAGATGCCCTCTGCGAACCTGTGGTTCTGTCCCACACTAGTTCCCATCTGACCGGCACTCCCACCGGATGCATGTCTGTCTGCACTGTCGAAGTAAAGCCTGCCCACTGGCAAACGGTTCCAACTGTCGAAGTTCCCACAATGTTGCTCCAACCTACCATGAACAGTAGTGGTTCTTGTCCGCCCACACTGTTCGTCCTTGTTATTTAACAGTTGTTTGTCTGATCTCTTGTTCACCCAAATTGCCCACAATAACTCCAGTGCCTGATCCTCTGATCTTCACGAAGTCGCCATAAAACCCTTTCCTCTTGCTCATCGGCCATGCAAAATGATGTCACAAAAACTATATCACAAAGAGGGGCTAGTTTCTTTGAGAAATCATAATTAAAGCACCTTCAAAAATGCTACTGATGATGCAGCAATCTCGTGGCGTCTTGCCCCCAGGTCTTAGACAAGCTCTCCCCCATTGATCGGTGATCTCCTGTTCTAAACACACCGGTGCAGTGCCTATCAAGGGCCCTCCGACGTTCAAGTTAGATTCAAGGAGATAATATTGCTAGAGAGAGTGTCTAGTTAGGGTTTTCTTTCATGCGTACCTGAAGAAGGGACTATGTTTTCCCATTGTATGCCTGCATGAGAGTGGTTGGTGGCCTCTTCATGTGGCAGCCTTTCGTTGGAGGGTCAGAACTGTAACAGAGCACTTGAGAGGGTCATCTCTACACTCCATGGTGGCGGCCGTGTGCACAAGCTTGAACCCAACGTGCAAGTGCACACACGAGACACACGGCATGTGTCAGAACTGTGTCATAAGACCATAATTATGGCGTAGCGGGTGTCACTAATGTTTGCCCCACCGGGCACTCCCCTTGACACCCACGCCTCAAGTGCGTGCTGCCCCCTCTTATAATAGCATTCTGAGCCATCTCCAAACTGGTTACCCAGTGTCAGACGTGCCACGGGTGGCAACCCGTGACACAAAGCCATGAACTTCGGACTTCTCCGTGAGCAAGTCTAGGCCCCTATTGACGTGGTCGTGAAGATTTGCAACACGTAACAGAGTGGGAGGTCCCTATGGATCTCCCCGACCGGTCGGCCATCTAAGCTCCTCCAATACCATGTTGTTCGGAACAAGCGTTCAAGCGAGTCCCTATGGATAATGCATGGCTGTCCGAAACGCAGTGTGCATTTAAACAAAAGCATCGGCTATCTCATTTGCCATCTTTACCCTATTTTTCCAATTTAATTTTATATCTGGATAATATTGTTATTAAACATTGTTTCCTCTTCCACACGCCATAAAACCCTTTCCTCTTGTCGAGGGGGGGTCTAGTCAGAGCCAGGCCAGGTGATGCAGGATGATGTGATCTGGTCGGGATCCGATCAGTCCTCATGGGGTCTCTGGTTTGGTCAAGAAAACGTCATCACCAGTTGTCCCCAATTCATCTAGCCATCTGCTCGGGGCCAGGGGAATTCCACAAGTTAGCCGCTCGTGAAATCTGGAGTGCATTTATGGTTAGGGCAGCACAATGATGGTTGGCGCTGTCACGTCACTTTGCGTGCCGCCACGCGACAGCTAGGGGTTGGTGGTTGGCAGTCAAAAGGACATGTCAAATCCCAACCGTTGGCATCCCATCATCGCAGGCCATCCAGGCCATTGATTTCAATGACTTGGGGAGAGTTTTGTGAGGCGGTTGCCCCTGTTTTGCCCCCATTTGCCTTTAGAACTTTTTGCACAATTCACAGAGAGAGAAACTTCCTTTGCCATCTCCAGCCTCCATCTCCATCATCTTCAGCCAGTTGACGGGGTACCAGTCTACACGACGAGCCACCAGTTGTCTTTCGAACACGCCACCAGCACTTCGTGTCGTGGTAAGGTTCACCTCCTAGTTATATGTACTGGTTGATTACGCGTAACGTGTCAATATTCGAGGGAAAGGGACAGATTCCTAACCTTTCGTGGTTTGTCGTTAGGCCGGAGTTCTTAGAATCCACCCTCAGAAGCTTGTGTGAGTCGTTTAAACCGGTGTTTGATAGGATTAGGGACTGTAGGTCCTTGGGTACAATGTCAAACCCGGAAGCTGTTAGATTCGACTTTAAGGAGACCGATTATAATCTGTTTAGAGTCGTGAGGCGTGAGACCCAGGAGGAGGCCTTTGTTGGGAACTCTGGGGCGTCCGTAGAAGTTCTGGAGCCAGAAGAGGCCAGGGTCGCCTACTCCGATGTTGGGCGAGAAAGGGATCAGCCCATTGAGGCCACTGCCTAATCTTGAGAGGTCGAGGGAGAAGAGGAGGAGGAAGAGGAGGGTCCCAAATATGTGGCTGTGGGGATTGCTTCCGTTCTGGATAGGAAGAAGGTCGTTACTCTTCGGCAAGTGTACCAGATCCCGAGAGGGGTGAAGTGTAGGATCCCCAACCCTAGGAACTGGGCATGCTCGGCCAAGGAGGCTGAGATTACCATGTTTGAGGGCGCACTGGCTGGCGGACTCCGCGTGCCGTTTCCTCGGCCCATTAAGGAGATTTTGCAAAGGCTGCGCCTTTTTCCCTGGCAACTTGCGTCGAACGCATAGTGAATCATGGTGGGTTACATGATCCTTTGGCAGATCATCCACGGGAGGGACGTGATGCCTAAGGAGTTCTTGTATTGCTACAGGTCGGCCGAGCAAGGAAAGGGCTACTGGTACTTCTCGGGCTGGTCGACAGGGTTCGATCTAATTGGCGAGCTTCCGTCGTCCCATAAAAACTGGAAGGACCAGTTGTTTTTTGTTTGTGGAGAGGGCTGGTAGTTCTATTCCTAGGAGTCAGACTTCTCTGCTCAAGTCCCCAGGCAATGGGGCTATCCGAGTAAGAAGGGTACGTTCTTTTCACTGAGTCTTCTCTTTTTGTTTATTTTCAAAGTGTCGGCCGTTCTGACTTAGGTGTTCTATGAATGTCAAGTCAGCTGAAACCCTTTCTGTCTGATGAGCAGAAGAGGGACATAGAGAAGGTCCAAGAATACAAGTTTCAGAACGCCAAGGACCTGGTGACCGTCGAGGCATTTGCTCAGCACCTCCTGGGGCTCGAGCCAACCAGGGAGGCGTTGGCTGCCGAACGTGACAGGAGTGAGTAGATTTTTATTATTCGTAGGATGGTCCTCATCTGAATCTTGACTTTCCTTACAGATCACTAGTCTCCTGTCACTGGTCAACCTAATCCTGCGGCAGCTTAGCTAACCCTCGGGCCCAAAGCCATGAGTTTCAACATTAACTTCTTGGCAAAGAAGAGGGCAGCCGAGCCGGCCACCCTAGGGGCGATGCGGCAGAAGACTACTGAGGCAACGAATGTGGCGAAGGAAGCCCTTCCTCCCAAAAAGACTTCCCAATAGAAGGGGAAGAGCACGACTCCGACAATCGCCAAGCTTCCTCCACCGGCCGAGCTGAGGTGCAGCATGGTTGTGCCAGCAGACCCCGAGGCCCGTATAAGTCCAGCTGCTTCGGCTCCGAGCAACATGGTCAATAGCTTAGACGTGGCCTAGGAGAGGGTGGCGAATGCAATAAGGCCCTCAGATGTGCAGAGGCTATGTAAGCATCTGAATTCTCACTTGGTTAAGGACGCAAACCACGACCTCTTCAAGGTGAGCTTTATGCTGTTACATTACTCTGTTCTGCCCCTACCCGAGTCTGTTCTGCTTCTAACTTTGTTTGGACTTCAGTCCCTAACCATGACCATGACCTCGAGTCATCGCCTAGGTACTTCGGAGAAAGCCTTACAGGAAGAGAAGAAGACTAGTGGGGCCCTTATCCAAGAAGTTCACTCCCTGAAGGACGACGTTGCTGCTACTTGTGCCAAAAGGGACTCGGCCCTGGTGGAGCTCAAGTCGGCCCATAAGGAGAATAAGAGGCTAAACAAGCAAGCCAAGAAGCTGTTGGTAGACTGCTCGACCGAGCAGGCCAAGAGGCATGACCTGGAGAGGAAGGTAGCCGCTTTTGATAAAGAGCTTGTAAAGGCAAGAACCGAAGCGGTAGAAGAGTTCAAGGATGGGGATGACTTCCAGGCCTTGTTGGTGCCCACCTTCCTCCAAGGCTTCAACCACGCCAAGGTCAAGGCGTCCCAGAAGTATCCTAAACTAGACTTCTCTGGCCTCGACCCACTTCAAGAGGAAGCCCCGCCTGCCCTTGAAGGGACTGATCAGAATGCTGCTAGTCAGACAATGGTGGAGGCCACCGAGGAGGCTCAGCAGAAGGTCTTTGAGGGGATAGAGGGGAAAGCTGTTGAGGAGCAGGCCCAAACAGGACTGTAATGGGAGTTCTCTTCCTTTTTTTTTTTTTTTTTAAACGAACATTTTGCCTTTGTACTCCTTTCTCTATCAATGGAAATTTCTTCTTATACCCAGTGCTTGTTGAATACTTTATTTAGATAACTTGTACAATGTCTACAGAATTCTTGCTGTCTTTGCATGGTCGAATGTTGAAGTTAGGTGATGCTGCTGAATGTTTGGCTCTTCTCGATCTATGTATATTGAGTAGACCTCTTAGCTATTGCTTTCAGGGATTACTGGCTCTGCTCGGTCACGTGAACTGAGTAGATTCTACGCCATTGCCATGAAGGCCTCTGGCTTTGCTCGGTCACGTGGACCGGGCAGATACTATGCCATTGCCGCAAAGGCCATCTAGCTTTGCTTGTTCACGTGGACCGAACAGATTCTAAGTTGATTTCATGGGAGTAGATAACTGTTGAACGGTTACTTTTATTGATAGTCAGTCGACTTACAATTAAGAGCCTTTCAAAAGTAGTACTTCCTTAAATGCTCTACATGCCACGGGTGCGGGAGTTCCTCGTCCTCTAGATTCTTCAGCCTATAGGTCCCCTTCCTGGTACTGCCGATCACCTCGTAGGGGCCTTCCCAATTGGGCCCGAGCTTGCCCTCTCTCAGATTTTTTGTAGGCTGGTTGACTCTTTTCAAGACAAGATCCTCTGCCGAGAAGTCTTTCGCTCGGACTCTGGAGTTATGGTATTGGCGCATCCTCTGTTGGTAAGACACTACCCTCATCACCACCTGTAGCCTCCGTTCCTCCAATAGATCTAATTCCATGTTCATAGCTTCGTTGTTGGTCTTGGGGTTGTACTGCACCGTCCTCGGGCTGGGGAGGCCGATCTCCACTGGAATGACTGCTTCGGTGCAAAGGTCAGTAAGAATGGCGTCTGCCCCGTAGACACTCTCTCCGTTATTCTGTAGGCCCAGAGGATGTTATAGAGTTCTTCCACCCATAATCCCTTGGTTTTCTCTAGTTTCATCTTAAGGATCTTTAGAAGGGACCTATTCGTAACTTCGATTTGGCTGTTGGCTTGAGGATGCTCAGGGGAGAAAGCGTGGTGACTGATTCCCAGGTCGCTGCATAACTGGTTGAACTGTTTGCCTTCAAACTGCTTCCCGTTATCTATGATGACAATCCTAGAGATTCTGAACCTGCAAACAATATTCTATCACAAGAACTTCTTCATTTTCTCCTTGGTGATCATTGGTAAGGCCTCTGCCTCCGCCAACTTGGTGAGATAATCGATAGCCATAACAGCGAACTTTCTTTACCCCTTGCCTAGCGGCAACAGTCCTACGATGTCGATCCCCCATTGGACGAAGGGCCACGGAGTCTGGATCGGGGTCAGCTCCTGAGCAGGCAATCTTAGGATGTTGGCGAACTGCTGACACTTGTCAGACTTCTTGACAAATTCTTAGGTGTCTTTCTCTAAGGTGGGCCAATAGTAGGCTGTTCGCAGGATCTTTTTGGAGAGGAATCAACCACCAGAGTGGTTTCCACACACCCCTTCGTGAACCTGCCTCATTATGTACTCTGCCTCTTCCTTTGTGGTGCAATGGAGCAATGGCAAGGTGTGCCCCTTTTTGTAGAGAATTCTGTTCTATATGAGGTACCTACTCGAACGGTACTGTATCTACCTTGCTTCATTCTTATCCTCAGGTAAGGCTCTGTTTTCTAAGAAATTCCTGATCTGGCTCATCCATGAAGTTTCAGGCTTAGTCTGGTTGACTTCTGGAATTTGGATGCTCGGTGAATCAAGAATCTTCATTGGAACGTTTGAGTCTGGCTCATTGGACAAGGCGATCCTGGCCAGCTGGTCTGTCTCTTCGTTCTGCAGTCTTGGGACACGTTCTAGTAGGATTTTTGTGAACCTCCTGGCTAAGCTCTTAGCCATTTGACAGTATTGTTTTATGTTATCCTCTCAGGCCTCATACTCTCCCTAGACTTGCTCGACCACCAATTGAGAGTCGCTACGCATAACTATCTGCTCGTCCTCCATTCGCCGAGCCATTTTGAGTCCAACAATTAGGGCTTCATATTCGGCAATGTTGTTAGTGGTAGGGAACTTGAAGAGGAGAGCATATTCGATCTTGTGACCATTAGGAATGACCAGGACCATGCTAACACCACTGGAATCGTCAGTGGAGGAGCCATCCATGTTTAAGACCCAATGGCTATCGGTGGGGTCGTCTTCAGGGGTGGCAGTGGGTGGGTTGGTGAATTCTGCGATGAAATCCGCAGCAGCTTGCCCTTTGATTACCAATCAGGGTTGGTAGTGGATATCGAACTGGCTGAGTTCGACTGACCATTTTACCAAGCATCCCAACTTCTGTGGCTTATGTAGAATGCTCTTCAAGGGCTAGTCGATGAGTACCACAATCATGTGGGCTTGAAAGTAGGGTCTCAAGCGCCGAGTTGCAGTCACCAGCGTGAGGGCCACGAGCTCCATCCTTGGGTATCGTTCTTTTGCCCCGTGTAATGCACGACTGGTGTAGTATACTGGCCTCTGGATTCCTTCTTCTTCTCTGACAAGAGCTGAACTCACTGCTGTGGTGAAAACTGCCAAGTACAGAAACAGTTCTTCCCCTGGGACAATTTGGTTGAGCAGCGGGACTGAGCTCTTATATTGTTTGAGTTGGTTGAAAGCCGTTTCACATTCCTCGGTCCACTCAAACGCCTTGTGTAGTATTTTAAAGAAAGGAAGGCACTTGTCGGTGGACTTGGAGATAAACCTGTTCAGAGCTGCCACATGCCCTACCAGCCGTTGAACATCCTTTGTCATCCAGGGTGCTTGTATGTCAATGATGGTCTGGATCTTTTTTGGATTTGGCTCAATCCCCCGATGTGAGACCATGAAGCCGAGGAACTTCCCTGAGGTGACACCGAAGGCATATTTGGTAGGAATGAGCTTCATCCGGTATTTGCCCAGTGTTCGGAACGTCTCTTCGAGGTCTTGCAGATGACTGGTGGCCTCCTTGCTCTTCACCAACATGTCGTCAACATAGACTTCCACATTGCGCCCAATTTGTGATTTGAACATGAGGTTGACCAATGGTTGGTACGTTGCCCCTACATTCTCTAGTCCGAATGGCATGACATTGTAGCAATAGAGCCTTTAGTCAATGATGAAGGTCGTATGCTCCTAGTCGTGCTTGGCCATCCTGATTTGATTATACCCTAAAAAAGCATCCATGAAGGTTAGGATTTCATACCTTGCGGTGGAGTCGACGAGAAGGTCAATTATTGGCAGGGGAAAACTGTCCTTCGGGCATACTTTGTTTAGGTCAGTGAAGTCAATGCACATTCGCCACTTCCTTTTGGACTTCTTCACCATGACGACATTAGAGAGCCAGGTGGGGTATTGCACTTCTCTTATGAACTTCGCTTGAACCAGCTTCTCCACTTCTTCGACCACTGCATTGTTCCTTTCCGGCGCAAAGTTCGTCCTCTTTTACTTGACCGGCCTGGCCTCGGGGTTAATATTTAGGTAGTGAGCTGCTACTCATATATCAATACCTGGCATGTCCTCATGAGACCAGGCGAACACGTCAACATTTTCCATCAGGAACCTCTGCAGCTCCTGCTTCAACTCCTCTAGTGCAACAGCTTCGATCTTCACTATTCTGTTCTATCCTTGAGCACCGATAGGAACTTCCTCGAGCTCCTCCAGTGGCTCGCCCCTTCTGATTTCTTCTTCGTCCCTTGGCTTGAGCTCTTTGATGACCAGGGTCTCTTTGTTGGGTTCCCCTTTCAGAGAAGCCATGTAACACTCCTGTGCCTCCTTCTGGTCGCCCCTTGCACATCCGACCCCAGTCTTGGTTAAGAATTTAATCCTGAAGTGATATATGGATGTGATAGCCTTGAACTTATTAAGAGCCGTTTGTCCAATAATGGCGTTGTAGGGAGATGAATAGTTTACTACCAAGAAATGGATCATTTTCGTCACCCGATATGGTTCCTCTTCCAGTGTCACTGGTAAGACAATAGACCCGAGGGGAACCACCCAGTCCCCTGTAAAGCCGACCAGGGGAGAGGTGACTGGGTGCAACTTCTCCTTGCCGATCTACATCTTCTTAAAGGCCCCCTAGAATAGGATATCTGTTGAGCTCCCGTTGTCGATGAGGACTCTCCAAGTTTTGAAGTTGGAGATCACCGAGGAGATGACCAGAGGGTCATCATGTGGCTGATGCAACTTAGGGGCTTCTTCTTTCGTGAAAGTGATCACGAGGCCTTCGATCTTTGTCTTCTTGCTGGTCACTCCGACCAACATCACTTCCCCCTCGGTTCGGATGTTTTGAACGTGCTTCTTGCATTTTGAAGAGGACTACCCTCCTCCTACGAATCCCCCGACTATAACCCTTATTTCCCCGATGGGCTGGGTGTTGGTTTCAGCTCGTGCCGGGCTACATCAATCTCCCCGCATTCTGTCTTGGCTAGCTACATATCGACTGAATCTGCCTAGTTTAATCAAATCCTCAATGTGTTGCTTCAAGTCAATGCAGTATTCCATGTTGTGCCCATGATCGCGATGAAACCAGCAGTACCTCTTTCTATTTCGCATGCTCGAAGGCGTCTTCAGATGCACCGGCCATTTTAGGTCCGGATCGTCCCTTATCTTCATCAAGACGTCCTTCAGTTTCATTGTGAGGGGTGTGAATGTTCGGTCTAGCCTGCGGTTGTGTTCACGCCTGTCTTCTCCTTGGCTCCGTGTCCGGTTGTTGGTCTTATTCATCTGTGCTTCCCTTTCCTCGTTGGACGTGCCACCCGACCTCTTCTTATCCGCGTGCAAGCTGCTCCCTTCGTCGTTGTCTTACCTGGCGCTCATGACATCTTCTACATTCATGTG
The DNA here is from genome assembly GCA_033060915.1 of Euryodendron excelsum. NCBI lineage: Eukaryota > Viridiplantae > Streptophyta > Magnoliopsida > Ericales > Pentaphylacaceae > Euryodendron > Euryodendron excelsum. The sequence continues at coordinate 42,852,828 of CM065381.1, read as the reverse complement.
CTTCTGAGCTCGAAGCATCAGCTCAGCCATATCTTGGGGTGGCCTCTTCGATAAGGGGAAGAGGAGCTTTCCAGTTCTTATGCTGCTTATAAATGTTGTGACGGCCACCTTGTCGTCCATGTCATCCACGACTAGTGTTTTCTGATTGAACCTCCCCATGTACTTCGGCAGCGTCTCCTCTTTCTTCTGCCTCGCAGTTAACAGGTATGCTACTGGCCTTCTTTGCCTCTAGGCCTCGATGTAGTAGTTCACAAAGAGCTTGCTAAGTTCAGTAAAGGTGGAAACCATTGCTGGTTTGATCTTGTTGAACCAGGTCCACATCGAACCTTTCAACGTGACAGGGAAAGCTCTGCACATGATCTCGTTTGGCACCGCCTGCAGGTGCATGAGTGCCCTAAATATCTCAAAGTGGTCCACTGGATCTTTAGAGCCATCGAACGCGTCCATAGTCGGCATTTTGAACTTCAAGGGAAGTGGGTAGTCCATCACCTTCTAGGTGAAAGGCAAAGTCGTTCTACCAATGAGCGTGTCCACCGTGTTTGGAGCCTTGGCCTCCATAGCGACCAAGACTCCTATCATCTGGGCCTGCATGGCCCTCAGTTATTCGTCCCAACCGTGAGAGATTTCTAGTTTGTCTCATAACAACTCTATTCTCGACGAGATGGCATGGCTGGTTTGTGCTTCCATGATGTAGGGCTCACGGCGGAGGATGGGTCCTCAACCATCCTCCATTGCCGTTTTCGTTGCCGTTAGGGGGAATGGAAGGCTCCTAGTCAACCTCCTGGTCCTCCCGTTCCACCACCAGCAGGGCGGCTGGCAGTAGAATCCCTCCACGTGGAGCTGGATCTCGCTAGACCAGCTCCGCGTTTTGGTGGGCTAACTATTACATGCTGGCCATTATGTCAGCCACCGTCTTCTCTAAGGTGGCTATCTTCTCTACACTTGAATCTGTCATTGAGCTTCCTTCGAGGTGAGTGCTAATCCCAGACCTAGTCAAGACCATGGAAAGTCACGAGAATAGTAGTTTCCCACAGATGACACCAACTGATGATGCAGCAATCTCGCGGCGTCTTGCCCCCAGGCCTTAGACGAGCTCTCCCCCGTTGATCGGTGATCTCCTGTTCTAAACACACTGGTGCAGTGCCTGCTAAGGGCCCTTCAACGTTCAAATTAAATTCAAGGAGATAATATTGCTTGAGAGAGTGTCTAGTTAGGGTTTTTTTTTATGCGTACCTGAAGAAAAGACTGTGTTTTTCCTTTGTATGCCTGCATGGGAGTGGTTGGTAGCCTCTCCACGTGGTGGCCTTTAGTTGGAGAGTTAGAACTGTGACAGGGCACTTCAGAGGGTCGTCTCTCACTACTAAAAATCAGATTTTTTGTGACGGCAACTTGCCGTCGCAAAAGGTTCATTAGCCGTCACAAAAGACCTTTTGCGACGGTTGTGTGACGGCAAATCAACCGTCCCAGAAAAAGGGGGTCACAAAAAGTTTTTGCTACGGCTTTATGCGACGGCAAGTTTATTTGTGACGGCAAGTTTACCGTCACAAAAACCCAACGCCAAAAATAGACTTTTTTGTGACGGGAAAGGCCATCGCCAAGTGCCGTCGCAAAAACTAGTATTTGCGACGGGAGAAGCCGTCGCAAAAGCATGTTTTTGCCGTCGCAAATACTCTTGCCAATTTTTTAAATATATATTTTGTAAATTTAATTTTCTATAATTTCTATATATAGTTGCATAAATTAATAAATAAATCTCATTCACCATATAATTTCATAAATCAATAAATACATCTCATTCACTATGTAATTGCATAAATCAATAAATAAATTCATTCACTAAAAGATAAATATAAAAAACAAAGTTCAAATGTATATATATAATATTAATCTACATCAACCACACACCGGAAATGCAAAAACACAAAATATACCAGCGTCAATATTGCGTCAAATCATACAAACCAATTTTTTTAATTCAAAATACACAACCTATTGTCCAACATCAATTCATCAAAAAATGCTAAAAAACATTCATTGACTGGGCACTCCATCAATCCTGACCATGAACAGCAGCGGCTTACTCCTTCAATATAACCTGAGTAAAAATAGAATAATAATAATACAATTAGTTAAACAGTTAATATATATATATATTTATAGAAATAAGATTAACAAAAAAAATGTAATTCTTTTAGATAGATGCTCAATTCTTTTACTTCTTATGCTTACGGGAAATTACGGACACGAGTGTTAATAATTTCAGCAATTACAACAAATATAATTTCAACAAATACAGAATGAATGATCATATGGGTCCCAAAATGTGAAAAGGATACAAACTGATATGTGTAGACAAATACTTGTGCTCTCTCAAAATGGTCTCTACTTGTCAGCCTCATAACTCAACTTTCTTGTTCAGTCCCTATCTCAAGTCATTTACGATTTACTTAAGAGTGACAATCTTCACATGATACTGATTTACAACTCCTCAAGGGAATCAAAGAAGAAGATGAAGAATGATACCGACTAGGAAGTTTGAGCATAAGCGCGAAGTGACATTAATTCTTCACTCCACTGTACAACAATTTCATGGGGAAAATATCAGGATCCAAGTTGGTCTAATGGGTGAAAGGTGAAATAACATTTTTTGGAAAAAATGATAATAATAATAATAATAATACTTAGCCACAGATCTTGAATTCATCTTGTGGAGTATCCTACCCATTTTCATCTATGTCATCAGATACAGCAACTAAAAGTTAGTAATTAGAGACTTGTCGAAAAAAGAAGTTAGCAATGTAGCGCTGGGATGAGATCCTCCATCGTTGGCACATTCTGCCCCAATAAGGTAAAACGAAAGAACAAAACAAAAGCTAGAGGAAGTTGGTTATGCACCTAAAAATGTCATTTTGAAGGCTATATACTCGTGGTGAAGGTCTTGTTGCCACAAAGTTGCACATTCTATTCTGACATATGCAAAGAATTTTGTTCAGCTAATTCAAGCATTTTGTCAGAGAAGTAAAAGCAAGAAATGATAGACAATAAACATATCAGGTAAAAGCAACTGTATCGAACACCGGTACAACAATGTGAATCATTCCCATGCTGGACAATAAACATATCAGGTAACTCTAGACATGTCAATTAATAAGTAAAAGATATAACTTTGACTATCATAGAGTAATAGCTAAACTGTATCATAACCAACCACTACCAAAAACATGCAATCCAGTTTCACTCCCCAGAAAAATATTGATATGTCTGTTCAAATAAATAATTAGAAATTTGCATTCTACAATAAAAATTCAATCAACGGGTTATTTTAGTTGCAATTCTAGCTACGAATAATATCAACAAGATATGATTTAATTTATCAGTGCCCATAAGCAATAATTTCCAACAGGCTAATAAACCAATAGTTCATAGTTAATGGAGCTAGGCCCCTTTTATGATTGATCTATGTAATGGCAAATAGAAAAGAAGCAACAACTAACTGAAAATGTAAGCCAACATAGTAGTAAATGGTAAAAGAAGATCTATCACCAAAACCAAATCATTAGGGCCATGTTTTTTCAAGTTGAGTTTCAATTAAACCATAAATAAGAAACTAAAACATAACAGAACAAGATCACAAATTGATAAGTAAAATGTTGAAGCATTTTTCTATTCATATAAGGAACAGAAAAAGAACATAGAATTACACAAGAATGTACATACTAAACACACGCCTCAGAAATTCACTCACACCCTGTAAAGTGCCTTGCATTGCTGTTTCTCCAACAAAAGGAAGCTAATGGTTGTGAAAAATGGGATATAGAATAGGTCTGCCTCCTCTTGCCGATGTACTCTTACAACGTTTTTCAGAATCTGAAATAGAGATGAAGCGGATCAATTACTGCGGTTCATTTGTCGAGTTATGCCCGGTTTGAGCATCTTAAAAACTGAATTGACTAAAAAGTTACCGCCATTGTTGCACCACCAAAAAAATCCTCCAGTTTTGGTGTTCAAGTTGCTACCATTCCTTCACATGAAAAGCCAAGCATTCAAACGAGCACAAAAATAGTATCCGAAAGAAGTGATAAGAGAGCAAGTTTAAGCTAACCTTGGGGCTGTGACCTGGTGAGAGCTTCCGTTATACAGAGTGACCCATCAGACTTGAGTGGCATGACAGTCAAAGGAGAGTAAAAGCTGCCATTTTTTCCTTCAACTCCATAGCAAACACCAGAGTAGTTGAAATGATGAGCAGGCGAGTGAAAGAAGCTTGCTGGGAGTGCACTGGACTCCTTATTTGCAGCATTTTTACACTGCTCATGCATTAGGAATATGCACAAGCCAACCAGAAACATGCCAATTGACGAGGTGAAGAATCCTCCACTGTAACCGTACTAAAAATTGACCATCATAAACTCATAAAAATTCCTGTACTACACATACACTAGATTGAACAATTAAATGGGGAGCCACAACTACTATGAGTGCTCTATGATTGCAGTATCACACATGCATGACACAACAACAAATGTTATTACACAGATAAACCATAACTGTATGAGTGAGAGAGAGAGAGAGAGAGACCTCACACAAAGTTAAATCACTACCACCAGTTATGTTCTACACAATTCCAGTAGCCCTCTCTATGCCAATATCTAATAACGGTGATTGAAAGGCATTTAGTGCAGCATCTCTTGCTCTCGTCCTCCCTACACAAGAACAATACCACAAGATAACTTGCATTGAAGTTTGAGCACTCATCTTATTTCAATCGACTCAAAAGGAATGAACACAAAATATATCTACTTTCATGATTCATCCATACGTATATAGTATTTCTGAACTTCATATGTTGAATCCATAAAGCATATAATGTCAACAGCATGATCCAAGCAAAAACAAATATGCTTGAGAACTCGCATTTGCCATAATAGCTTGCACATTAGCAAAATCCACATTCACCAGCCCTGGAATCTGCAACTCAGGCATATATGAATTGCATACGATCAGGGATTAGTGAAAAAGAGAATAACCCCTTAAGGCTACAGATTATACAAAAATGAAAAATTTACAGATGATAAAATCTAATTTTGCTATACTATACAGAAAATTTATTGTACATAAATTGGTAGATGTAGTCACACTGTTCGAATATCCACAGCTTGCCTAGTGTTAACATCCAAATACCCTTTTAAGTTCTGTCTGGTTCATGAATTTGACAAGGAAGAAAGAAAAGGAAAATAGAAAGGAAATCACTTTTTCTGTGGTGTTATCATGGAAAACAGCAAAGAGAGAATAGGATGAAAAACATGAGAAATTTTTAGTTGTAAATATCATGTCTTCTTCATCATGATTCCATATCATTTTTGAAATCTTTTTTAGTTTAATTGTTCTTAATAGGATAGAAACCTATTCTAAGCACCAAAAAAAGCATGAACCTTGTTATTGACAATTTGTAAGGATGTGTTTGGATGTCCCCTGTTACGTTTCCTTTTAGTATCCTATTGTGTTTAATAACAACATGCACGAACTAAACTACCATGGTGACCAATGGGTTATGGGGCCAACGCTGGTAACAATAGCCATGACGATGGAGGTAGAACTATCAAATAAAGGCACTGGTAATTGATTCTCTGCACAGAGCTTTAAGTGTAATGCTACATAAAAAAACATTAGAACGGTAAAATTAGCGTTGATTAAGACATCAAATACCTCAGAGGCAGCGCAGGAGGAGGGCGAAGGAGGCTCCTGGCACTGGTGGAGGGCGAAGGAGGCGGCGGGGCTGGTGGACGGAGCAGGCGGCGTCGACTCTGGTGGAGGGAGCAGCCAACGGCGGCCTGGCGGAGGGCGCTGGACTTGTGTGAGAAAGAGATCTAGAGAGAGAGAAAGAGAGAGAGAGAGAGAGAGTAGAGGTTAGGGCACAACTTTACTCGATTGAAAGAACAAAAAACGCCACCTAAACGAAGCGACGCCGTTGTTGATCTTTCATCCCGCCCAAACAAGATGACGTCGTTTCTCTTATTATTTGCAACTGGGGAAAGCCGTCGCAAATAGGCCGTGGAAAGTAAACACCTTTTGCGACTGGAACCAATGCCGTGGTAAAAACGCCGTCGTTAAAAGTAACATTTGCGACGAGAACGTGACCGTCGCAAAAATGCCGTCGCAAAAATCACTATTTGTGACAGCAATTGTGACGGTTACTTTTCCGTCGCAAATACCATTATTTGTGATGGGAAAACAGCCGTCGCAAATACTCCCGTCACAAAAGTCCCAGTTTTTAGTAGTGTCTACACTCCATGGTGGTGTGTTTCAGAACTATGTCAAGGGTAGGGCGGTTGTCACTTGTGCACTCCACACCCATGCCCCAAGTGCATGCCAGGGTGTCCGGTGTCAGGGATAGGCCCTATTGACATGGCCATGAAGATTGAACAGAGGGGGAGGTCTCCTCAACCAATCGGTCTGTTCGGGACAAGCGAGGGGCCACTGTCAAGGGGTCTGGTCAGAGTCAGGCCAGGTGATGCGGAATGACGTGATCTGGTCAGGGTCCAATCAGTCCTCGTGGGGTCTCTGGTCTGATCGGAAAAACGTCATCACCAGCTATAGTTACAGTTTTTCTCTTTGACCGCATTTTCAACCCAAGCAAATAGGTTCAACATCACATGCATGTTAGGTAATGTACACCCTACCATCTCCTGATGAACATCCGGTGAAAAAAAAAAAAAAAACTGGTGCTCTGCTGTTACACTTAAAGCCTTACATCAGGAAATAACTAAGAAACTTACCAATCTGTGATTAATTACAGAATGAGAGTGGCAATAAGTAGGAAAAAAAAACTCAAATCAAAGTTCAAAGACAATAATTCTAATCAAATCAAACTGAGTTGCCCCTACAATTTTCTGTATATTAAAGATAAAATATAGTGTTTTGGGACTAGTAGCCCCTCAGAATTGAAGAAATTTTACCCCAGTCCTTCCGAAATTCTAAAAATTATACCTTGGTCCTCTTTTACAAAAATCTTGCATCCACCACTGGCTACACACTACTATGTAGACTCTCTGGTGAATGAAGATGGATCTGAAGTTTATGCACACTATGTAGAGTCTGGCGAATGAAGAAATTAAATTTATGTGCCCTCTCTAAAATATGCTATCGTTTGGAAATTTCCCGTGACTTTCACAATCACCGTGCATGGCGAGAGTTAGCAGCACCAACTCCGACTTTTTCTCTCTAAATGTTTTTGCCACTTTCTAGAGTTAAAAAAACTTTAGCATCTATTGGGCAGTGGGGATCCACTTGCGAGAGGAGGAGGAGTGATGTGATGTTTTTGGAGGATCCAATAATTCACATTCCTTTGACGTGATTATTTGTTCTGTTTCAATTTTTATTTTAGTTTTTTTTTTCTGAACTGACTCTTTGAGAACATGATACATGCATGGTGGGTCTTCGAATATTTTTGGGATGAACTTTCATTTCAATTCTCCAACTTCTATAATCAAAGTGGAAATGAGAAATTTTAACTCTGTTACATCATCTATGAACTTATCTCTGTTACACCTTAAACTGAAGTCGAATTTTACTAAAAATCCCTCCATCTCTGCTTCTCTTTTGAGGTTGCACTTTTCTTTAGATTCTAATATTAGTTCAAGTAAAAAGCACACGATTTAACAGGATAGTTCTTCTTACCTCCATTAATAAGCTAGAACTAAATACACAATTCATGTGGAACTTCAGTGTCAGTGAGTATATGCTACCATGCAACCGGGCTATCTTCTCTCTTTACTTAATTGGGTGCATCTCAAGGCTTTCAATTGCTGCAAAGGCTTTCAATAGCTGCAAAGGCTTTCAATTCCTCCCACTTCTTGCCCACAGAATTCTAGGATCCACAACCTGGTTTAACTGATATTCCTTGACAAGAAAACAAAGTCTTTCACACGTTTGTCTGGACGAATATATTTGATTTCCTCCGCGTTTTGCGTCCAAGGAGAAAGGCAACGTCCAAACACCACATCTTGCACTTGGGAGATTCTCCAGGAGGAATCGGTATACTACATATATAACGGGAAATCCAACAGTTTAGGAACACCGCCTTGGTCTATGATGAAATATCACTCTGTTTTAAATTCCTATGGCGAAAGACTTGGTGTCGTCTGAGTCGGAGGGCCATAATAAGCTAACCGTCTTTTCCATACTTCTTGATTAAAATTGGGCGTTTTTCAACAGAGCCTCTGTAGATTGAATAGAAAACGTTTGCAATGACAATATGATGAGAGTCGAAGTTGTTGGTGGCCTTGATGAGCTCAGACACACGGACAGGGACATTACGGAGCTCTAGCTCCTCTAGCTAGTGTAATATTGCTCCCTGTTAGAGTTTTGCTCTTTTTTAAATTTCACATTGGTTGAAAGTGAAAGGGGAGCGAGGGATAAGGTTATATAAAAAGGGTTAAATTTCATTAGTTAAGTGCACTAGTCAATATCTTAATTAGTATCTTTTGATGTTAACAAAATTTCTCTTGAAGAGATGAAAGTTAAAGTATAGTTAGTGAATGTTTTTGAGGGGAGGGAAAAAAAATTATGTGATTAAAACAATTTTTCACGTGGTGTATTTTTCTTTGGGACTGGTATTTTTTTTTATTTTCAGAGTTTTCCATATAAATCATTGTATTGTGTTTGTTTTTTAAACTTATTTTGATATACGTGTCTTTCCTATTTTCAAAATGAGTGTATTTGGGAGGGTTAAAAATTCTCAATAAGTGGTATCAAAGCATTTTTCGTTGTTTTGTTTATTTCTTAAAATTTTTAATATGCTCTATGATTGTAGTTTTGACTAATCTTTTACATTAGAAAAAATTTTCTTGAAATTATTAAAGATTCCTTTTTAGTGAGGTGGAGCTTTGGTGTGGTTATCCTTTGGTGGGCGGAGTTTTGGTATGGTAGTGTCGATACATATAGTTTAAAGAGATTCTATCTAGGAGATTGGTTTTTAAGCGGGAATAGTGTGATCCTTCCAATCTTTCCTGAGAAGTTTGAAGTTTTGTGTAAGAAAGATTTGAATCTTTCTTGGTAAAGTACTATTCATTTTTACGGTAAAAATTCATTAGAGTAACGTCAGGAAGTAGGACTTCAAATCTTATCAAATTTGATGTGAAAAAATTTGATGAACGAATTAATTTTGGCTTGTGACAAGTGCAAGTGAAGAATGTTTTGATTCAATCAGGATTAAACAAGATATTGAAGGGCTAAGTAATCCCTGAAGTTAGCAGTGATTCTAACGCAACTAGATTTGGAATGAGCGACGAAGATTAGAAGGATCTTGATTTAAAAGCAGCAATTGTTAGAGTTTTGCTCCTTTCCCAATCCCACATCGGTTGGATGTGAGAAGGGAGAGCAAGGGGCAAGGTTATGTAAGAAGGGTTAAATCTCTTTGGTTAAGTGTATTAGTCAATGACCTAGCTAGTAACTTTTGACTTTAATAAAATTACTCTTGAAGAGATAAAAGTTGAAGGGTAACTAGTGGAAAAGCATAGTGAGTGTCTTTGGGATAAAGAGAGAAAATTTTGTGATTGTAACAATTTTTCACATAATGTATTTTTCTCTAAAATTTGTAATTTTTTTTCTGTTTTAAGAGTTTTACACGTAAATTCTTATATTGTATTTTTTTTCTACTTATTTGATATTTCTGTCTTTTTTTTTTATTTTTAAAAGAGGTGTATTTAGAATGGACAAAAATTCCCAACACTGCCATTCCCTGAGATTGATGACCAACTTTATGATGTTGAAGAATGATAGTAACATTCCTCTTCCGCACTCCGTATATATAAGTCATAATATATATATATATATATATATGTATATATAGGCAGTGTTGTGTAACACTTCGCTTCAACACCTAGCTTTACATGATTTCATAGAACAAGCATTCGGACACAGCAACAAGGACTGCTTAATCTGGAAAATGAACAATTGAATTTCTGTGAGCAAATATGACTAACAAGAGCTACTATAACTTTGTGAAGAAAAAAAAATGACATAAAATACTGTGTTTGGAATTTAAATTTGTCAAAAAAAAAATTTTAAGTAAAAGAGAAGAGAATAAAATAATATTTTTATTATCTTTTCCTTTATATTTTTTTTCTTTTCTTTTGCATTAAAAAATTCTTGACGCATACTGTACACGCTCTCAAGAGGCCAAAATTGCAAGAATCGTAATTCTTTTAGCAGATAGGAAGAATGATCACTCTACAAAGATCAGCCACCTTGCAAAGGGTTGAAGATAATGAAAGAACACTAAACACAAGAGTATTTATATAAATATAAATATATATTTATATATATAACAACCAACAAGAGCATGAAAACCATGGGGATATACAGGGTTACTGGCTAGTCATATTAAAAACATCATCAAAGGTGTATAGCATTCAACTGCAGCTTCAACTACTCGGAATAATACCAAACGTGTTTCTGGGGAGCTTTCCACTTGCAACCTAAAAAGATAACTATCCCTTGTACCAAAGAGATAACAATAAAAATTATTCTGTATGTTGGATCCACGCAATTGAATTTTCATTGGATCTATTGGCAAGTAATTTCTCAATCAATAGTCTTTCCTACACTCTAAGGCACCATTGATGGTGTCTTCATCAATAAAGGGATCCCATGAGGAACTAAGGGTTTTTGTCTAGTGTAGGATAAATATACTCCAAAGGAACAAAGTTTAGAGTGTGGTCCAGTGTGTTTGAAGGAGATTTTTGGTGAGTTGAGTTGAGTTGAGTGAAGAAGTTTTTCTCTTCCTCCTTTGTAATCAGTTTTCTTCATTTAATGAAGTTGTTTTTCTCTCTCAATTTGTGTGTAAATATTTTCTGGGCACAACTAGTGGTATCAGAGCATCGTTATAGTTACCGGAGCAAAAAGGAGCAATTTTTACTAACTGTCCAGAAATTAAAGTGGTCAAAATCGTGTTTCAACCATACCAATATATTTGTCTTAACAATACGAGTCCAATGTCACAAATCGCGTTAAAAACAGAGCTAAAACGAGTCCATACGAACCGGTCAAAGTTTGTCTCCTACAAGTCAATGCCGGTAAAGTCACTAGCACTGGATAAGAATGGCTGACATCATCCTTGCATTAGCAGTGACATCAACGATGATATTATCACTGCATTAGTAGTGACATCATTGTTGACACCAGTCTTACATTAGTAGTGACATCAGTGGCCAATCACCTGCCACGTTAACGCCCATTCAGCATTTGCTGTCACATCACTAGAACTTTATAAAAATTACAATTCTATCCCAAAACTTTCTAGAAATTATAATTTGACCTCAAAACTTTCTAGAAATTACAATTCGACCCCATATTTTTCGAATTCAAGGAGGAGCCAACAACGTCAACCACATGAGGCATGATCATGCTCACCTTTTTGAATTACGCCATTTGGAGGACTTGAATGGAGGATTACTTAAATTATTGAGATTCATTTGATCCTTCGGATGAAGTAGGGGTGAAAACAACGGCAACAACAGAAGCAGAGTGGAAAAGGAAGAACAAGAAAACTATCGGTCTTATCAGACAATGGATCGACCCCAGCATATTCCACCATGTTACCCAGGAGACAGATGTATATATCCTCTGGGTGAAAGTGAAGAATAGTATCAAGTTAAAACCGCTCGAAACAAAGCTTTCCTGATACGACGACTTGTTAACTTAAAGAGCAGAACTTCAATCGCCGAGCACACTAGTGAGTTTCAGAATCTCGTAAACTAGCTCGCAGCCATGGAACTGCCGCAAGAAGATGAAGAGCAAGCCCTCTTAGTTCTTAGTTCTCCACCAAACAGTTGGGAGACGTTGATAGTGTCCCTCAACAACTCAGCTCCAAACGGCAAACTTACTGTGGCAATGGTAAAGGATGCCCTGGTTAATGAAGAAGCCAGGCAGAAGGAAGCTGGCATGGAGCAATAGTATGCCCTCGCTACAAAAAGAAGGAGAAGGCCACATGAAAATAACAGAGGCCGAGATAGAGGCCAAGGTAGAGGTAGAGGAAGAGGCAGAAGCAAAAGCAAAGGAAGGTCATAAGATCCTAATAGATCTAGTGACGGACATAGCAAGTTTACTAGCTATCATTATGGCATTGAAGGTCATATGAAGAAGGACTGCCGAAAATTAAAAAGGGAGCAAAGTCAAGGCAGTCACCAACACAACAAGAAAGATGGTGACCCCCAAGTCACCATTAAAGGAGATGTCGCAGTCCTCTCTGTGGAAGAATAGACGTGCCTCTATGTTGCCAACAAGGATTCCGAATGGGTGGTAGACACACCAGCCTCCAATCATGCCATTCCCCACAACGAGTTCTTCACGACGTACAAAACTGGAGACTTTGGTACTGTGAGAATGGAGAATACCATTTCATCAAAGATCGTAAGCATTGGTGATGTTCAGATCAAGACCAATATTGCCTGCACGATAGTGTTGAAGGACTGTTAGCACCCTATTTTGGCCACTTAGCGATCTCCGGCTCAACCGGAAGCACCTCCAAACTAATACAAGCATACTCAAGCCCAAACTGTCTTCCCAGATCCATTCCAATCTATCAAACGCTTCGTGGGCCTACTAGGGCCAATAGAGGCAAAATGACCAAAATGCCCCTGTTACATTAGTTAATGCAATCCAGATCGGCACGTCTTCTATAAGACGATAAGTCCATTCAAATTCAAAGTCAAATCCATTTGTCCCGTCATTTGAGAAAGTTAATCCCTTATTGATGGTAAGACCATCTAATCCAGCATGGCACAATCACCGAGAAGGTTTATTCCTCGGATCAGTAAAGCCCATTTCACACTCATCTTTGGAAAATACCTAAGTCTCCGAGATGGAAGAGCAGTTCACTTCTAGCGCCTGCTAACCTGCTAATGTAGAATGTCTGCTAATTCGATATGTTCTTTAAGAAAGCACAAACCCCTCAAGAATGGAAGACCTTCCAAGTCCAGCACGTTCTTTAAGAAAGCACAAACTTTCAAGAATAAAAGACTATCCTAGCCCAGCATGACTTTTGAGAAAGTTTATCCCTCAAGGCGGTAAGACCCTTTTGAGCTTATCCACCGAGAAAGTATCAATGCCTCAAACAGAAGTCTAGACCGGTCAACTCCGACGCCTGTTAGCCTATCCTGGTGGAAAATAATCATTTTACCCCCAGTGGGTTCGACACGTTCCTCGAGAAAGTACCAAGTCCTCAGAATAGTAAGGCCACATTCCAGGGCCATCCCTAGATGGTCCGGCATGACCAATGCCATCCAATCAACTCCGGTCCTTTCTCGGAGGTTCCCTATTCAAAATGACCGTTTTGCCTATAGGCATCCAAGTGCCCTAAGAAACAACACTGGCTTTGGGTATCAAACCGGCAACACCTAGTCAACTCTGGTCAACCCAATCAACCTCAGTCAACTCCAGTCAATTTTGGTTAACCCTAGAACTCCCAGGACAAGGTGACTGCAATCTGGTCACTCTCTTCAACCATACAGGCTTTGTGAATCAAATCGGCAACCTCCGAGACACTTTCCAAAGTATTCCCTTTTATTTCTAGCCGGGCCCCACCATCCGACACCTTCCCTTTTCGAACTAGAACCTCCTTACTCCACTTCGAGTGAAGCATAACATTTCTTTAGCCGTGCGCTACTAATAGTCGCGTATAACCCCCCAAAATTAGTTACAAGTCGACCAACCTGTATCTAGCATTTTTTTAAGCCTACATTAAACCTTCCTATGCCACTCTTAGTGGCGCACGATTAAGCCTAAGGCGTGCCCCACTAAGAGTGGCGCACAACCTCCCTAAATTTGTACTATAAATACGTGCCTTCGCCCTCTCTATTTTAGGTTAGAAAAATTATCCAGTAACTCTCCCCCTCTATTCCAAATAGCTCCCGGAACCCTCTCTCTCTCTCTCTCTCTCTCTCTCTCTCTCCCTCTCTCTCTCTTGAAATCCCATCGGTCGAGTCGAGCCGAGTCTGAACTCCCAAAGCCCTAGCTTCCAAGCTCTACCGAAGGTCCGCTTCGCTGCTTGAAAGCTCTCGAAGCTTTCCCGAGTCTAAGGCTCAAGCCTCCACCAAAGAAAGAAGGAACGAGACAAGATAATCCCTATTTTACCTTTCCATACTCCCCCACTTTCTCTTCTCCCTTCTAACCCACTTGGGTCCTTTTCTTTTTTAATCCTCTATCTCTAAACCTCCTTTTCTTGCATGCTTGAAACAAGAGGATGTTAAGTCCATGTGGAGAGTGAACAAGAGGAGATTACCGATTGGAACTCTCTTCTTGGCCCTCACTTGCTTCATAGCATGGCCTTGGGGCCCTCTTGCAATGTGGTGATACCTAACCTTGTATGTTTCATACCATTATTATTGTCATCATGCATTTTCATTCTTGTCATGTCTTTACCCTTTAAAATCATTTTTCAAAGTTGGTTTCTCAAAACCACAATTCTAGGTGGATCCTAACCATCTCATGGTTAGGGTTTTTCTAGAAAAGTGTGACATTTTAAATGGCTTTCGTTAGCCTACATTTCCTTCTTTTCAAGAAACCTGTTCTCGAAATGATCCCAGTCTTTTCATGATTAGAGTTGTTTTTAGAAATGTGTGACATTCAAAAGGACTTGAAAGGTTTACATTTTTAGCCTCGTGCCTTTATTGTTTTTCAAACTCACAAGCCTAAAGCGATTCTAACCTTTCACTGGCTAGAATGGCTTTAGGCAAAATGCAATATTCATTTGGATGTCTAAAATCCAAGTTAGGGTTTCGGGCCCTAAAACATGTTTTCAAAAGGCTCGGTTTTTGAACCATTTACAAAACTCTCATTTGTTAAACCTTAGAAGTCCAATCCTAGGAAAATCCTATTTTCACCAACTCGAAAACTTTCCTTTTTTCAAGTCAAAACCATACCCTTTTTCAAACCCTCAAAATCTTCAATTTCCAAATCAATTGAAACTTCCCTTTTCCAAACTTTCTTTTTTTTTTTTCAATCAAATCAAAACTTTCCATTTTAAATTTCTTAAATCTCTTATTTTTCAAACCTTCCAATTTCAAAACCTAAATCAATTCCATCCATTTTGGAAACAATCCAAGCTTGCCATTTTCAAAAGCAAATCAAATATTTTCAAATCAAATCAAATATTTTTGAATCAAATCTCAATATTCTTGAAAAGGAAACATTTCAAAAATCAAATATTTCTGAAAAGGAAACATTTCCAAATCAAATCTTCCTGAAAATGAAACACTTCTAAATCAAATCTCCCTGAAAAGCAAACATTTTCAAACTCAAAATTTCCTAAAAAGAAAATTTTCTAAAAATGAAAACTTTCTAGAAATAGAAAACCATTTCAAAATTTTAACTCTTTTAGACTCTTGTCCGAACTACAACTGAGTTGATCCTCTTTAAGGAGGTACGTGGGCGACCCTTCATGGAGTGCAGTCACAACTTTTTTCAAATTTCCAATTTCATTTTTCAAACTCTAATCTTTCTTTCAAATTCTTTTTCAACTTTGTTTTCAAAAGTTTTTCTAAGTGGATAGCATTAAACATAGGTAACCGGTGAGTCATAATTAGGTGAATAAAAGGTGACTACACATATAAGTACCGCAAAGGCGGGGTTGGGTGATAGTTTTAGGATATCTTTCCCTACATGTAACCAAGCCCCAAAGACCAAAACTGGAGTCAATTTTCAAAAGGACTTTTCAACATTTTTAGGGTTGTCAAACAACCCTACCTTCTAAAACCCTCTTATGAAGATGTTTTTCAAATTTTTTTTTCTAAAACCTAAGTTCAACCCTTAGGTTTTACTTGGTGTAAATAATCTAGCACATCTCTAAATATATTAGGTGGCGACTCCAAAGACCTTTTCAAAAAGTCCTAATCAATTTTATTTTAAAAATTCAAACCCCGTCGCATTCTTCCTTTTAAGAGGACGGGTTCTAATGAGAGAGAACGGTACCAATTCCCTTCCTAAGCCAAGAGGGGCCTAGCGTCCGAAAACAGGGCGTGACAAGGCTGTCAGACATGTACCCGACCTCTGGGTCAATCTTATTTTCGGGATAGCCCTTGATCAACAAGATAATGACAAGCACTTTAGTAATGGCACTTGGAAGCTATCAAAAGGTGCTCTAGTTGTTTCCTAAGGGCATATTTGCGACACACTGTACAGAACCCATGTGAAGGTTTGTTCATACAGCCTCAATGCAGTTAAAGACGAGGCATCACCAAATATGTGACACAAGAGACTTGGCCACAAGGGAGAAAATGGGTTGTTTACATTGGTGAAGAAGGCTCTCATTCCAGCAAACAATGAGATTGCAGTGAACCCTTGCAAGCATTGCCTATTTGGCAAGCAACATCAAGTCTCGTTCAGTTCCTCCACTTGAAGAAGATCAGAGTTATTGAGTCTAGTACACTCTAATGTTTGCAATCGCATTAAAGAGGAGTCATTAAGCAGTAATAGGTATTTTGTTACCTTCATTGATGATGAATCACAGAAGGTGTGGGTGTATTTTTTGAAGACAAAGGATCAGGTATTCGACTACTTTAAGTAGCTTCATGTCGTGGTGGAAAGGGAGACTAGTAAGAAGTTGAAGTGTCTCCAAACAGACAATGGAGGCTAGTACACGTCCAAGAGTTCAAGGCATACTGCTCGGAATATGGTATCCACCATGAGAAGACTGTCCCATGCACCCAACAGTAAAATGGAGTAGCTGAGAGGATGAACTGGACCATTATGTAAAGAACCTGGTGTATGCTCAGTATGGCTAATATGTTAAAGCCATTCTAGGGTGAAGCTGTTCGTGCTACCTGTTCCCTGATCAACTGGTCACCATTAGTGCCGTTGAAGTTTGAAGTTTTAGAGATGGTGTGGTCTAGCAAGAAAGATGTCTCCTACTCTCACCTCAAAGTGTTTGGGTGTAATGCATTTGTACATGTGTTTAAGGAATAGAGGCAGAAGCTGGACTTAAAGTCAACTCCATGCATCTTCATTGGCTATGGCAATGAAGAGTTCAGATATAGATTGTGGGATCTGAAAAATAGAAAGACAATTAGAAGTAGGGACATTGTGTTCCAAGAGAACCAGTTTTACAAGGAACTGACTCAGTCTAGTGGTTCCAACTCCCATGTTCCAGACATGATTCTAGATCTAACACCAGTCTAGCTCACCACAAACACAAGAATGCAGGAACCAATTCCAAAAAATGAAGAAGAAGTAGGTACTAAGTAGGGGGAGCAACAACCCCCTCCACCAGATGTTCAAACACCTCCTCAAGTTAATGAGCCTCAGCCAAGGAGATATACAAGCGGCTATGTCCTGATTCCATGAACTAGATATCTAGAATCAGACTACATTATGCTCACTAATGAGGGGGAGGTAGAGGACTAGTGTGCTATCGCGGGCACCCAAAAATAAAACCGATACCCGAAAAACAAATATGTAGTAGTGCAAGTAAGGATCGTTCCCACGAAGAGTGTTTAGCTTAGTTTTATACTATGTGAACAAGGATTGGGGGGTTTTGGAGTTAATGGAAACTATTTTAATAATCACAGCTACGAAACAATTCAGATTAAAGTATTGAAATTAATCAGAAGAACAAACCTTGGTCTAGGTCAACATCCACCATCGAAATTTACAACTGATCATCGATGCAAACATATCAATTCACACATTGAATATTCACCGTTAGAGTTATTTTCCTATCTCTCCATAGTCGTAGTTAATCAGAAATAAGCGATCTGATTAACCCTAACTATTAAACAACCCAGGAAAAACACAGAAGGTTTAATCTAGCAGCAGCCTTAAGAATTAGAGAGATCGATGAAACTAAGCAACACAAGCACAAGCGGTTGCATTTAATTTAGCCGAATGCCCTTCCTAAGATATAATAACTCCCAACGCAGTGAATCATTAAATCTCAGTTGCTTCACAACTCAGAGGAATCAAACAATTACGGATTTGATATCTAACTTAGCAGTAGATTGCAATGATTAATAAACTAGTAGGCCTCCTAGCGATTAAACCAGTCAATCATGAAAATAGGCATAGAACAACATTCGATACTCAAAGCATAAATCAAATAATGAAAACAACGTAAATCTCACAGTTTATTATTAATTCCGAGGTCTCTGTCTCTTTTGACCAAGATTCAGGGTTTAGCCACGTAAGGCCATGAAAAACAACTCAAATAATAACCTTGAATAATATGAAAGATGTTAAAAACCCTAGAAACAAAAATAGTCGTAGCTTTTATAGGCTTCTGAAAATCTGCAGCTGTGCATGACCATTCAAATGCCCTTACCACGGTTCGAACGGATTGGACTACCATTCAAACAGTATGTCGAACGCACTTTGAATAGTAAGACATGCCCTCAGAATCTTTCAAACGTTCTTCGAACCTGAATTTGACGTGTATCCATTTGATGTAGTGTTCGAACGCCTATACGATCATTCGAACGCCTCTTCAAATGTTGCGTGTATTTTTGCTCGAATTCGTCCCTTTTCAGTTAGGATCTTATTCCTGGGCATCCCATAGCACCCTAAGTCAAAATATAAGAATAGTGAGTATCTTTAGGTACCAAATAAGTATAAAAGATTAAACATTATGGGATAAAAATATGATATTTACATTCTCATCAAATTCCCCCACAGTTAACCTTTGCTCGTTCTCGGGCAAAACTCAAACTCACTTTCCTGAGATATCAAAGTCTCAACAAAGAACAACCAAACTCTTCAAAACTCATAACATATCATGAACAAAATTCTCGAACAACTCACAATCACTTAGCAAATATTTCCACTAAAAGATGGAGTAAACTGAATATGTAGACCCTTACAGATATAAACACTCTACTCTCATGTATTTAAAGGGTATGTGAATCACTCAAATTCATTCCAATGAAAATGATCTACCATAGGCTTGCATCTCTTCTCATTCTCCATCACTAAGATCACATACAAAACACAAATCATAAGAACTTTTCAACGGTTGTAACAAAATTTAGGGTCAAGGTGAGAAATATTTGGGAATGTAGCTCAAAAGCCATCGAAACTAGTGGAGCAAAAATGAATCAACCCAATTTCGAATATATAAAACATATAAAACCAATCACTCCATTCAACAGCTTCTATTTTTGTATAAATCCCATATAAACAGACCCATCTCTTAGAATTTTAGGAGGAATTATGAACATGGATAATTTGTAACATTAAAAGCAATTTCCTCCATCACTGCCCTTCTCTAGGTTTTTTTTTTTTTTTTGCTTTTCAAAATTACATCAACAATGGAACTCATGAATTGAGGATGAAAACACATTTCTTTTCACCAACCATAGCCCTACCACAATTCCGGACACCCCCACACTTATTTCTCGCGCACCCTTACATATCATAAGGATGAACAATGCTCCACTAGCTCTACGGCTTGGGTAAAGGCATTATTATTTTTCGGGTTTAAAGCTTGTAATGTGGGTTCACAATAATGACATATCAAGCTCAAAAGGGTTCACAAAGGAAAAAATTAATTACAATGTAAGCTATTTGGCTTATGTAGCTTATAACAAAGATGGCCTTAATCATGTTCATGCGTGCATGTGTTAATTTGACCTCAAAGAGAATCAAGGCAAGTTCTAGAGAAACAAATCTATGGAAGAATATCTCACATGAAAGAAAATAGTGACTAATATGAATGTGTCAGTCTGAAGGCTCAAAATCTCACCAGCTTTTGTCTACCAAATTCAGTCACTCCAACCTCAAGTAAAATAACTAGACTAATTAATTCTAAGTTGAAAGATTACTTATTCAATCATGTTATGAATTCTTCAAGCTTAATAACTAGACTATTTTTTTTTTCAAAACAACTACGAAAACATAACCTAAATCCCCTTCCCCACACTTAAAACGTACATTGTCCCCAATGTAAAGTAAAATGCATAGAAAGGGTAGAAATAACCAATATATAAATGTGAAAACAAGAAAAGGAAAATGAACTTCCCTTGGGTTGCCTTCCATGCAGTGCCTTTGTTTATTATCGTGAGCTCGACTCCGTGGTTGCTTCTTCAATCTGTATAAATCGGATCCTCAAGGTCTAGTTTCTCCACATTCTCGACTTGGAAACCTTCATAGAAATGCTTAAGTTGATGGCCATTCACCTTGAACACCTTGGAAGTGGCTAAGCTTTGAATTTCAACTGCACCATGAGGAAAAACATTAGTAACGAAGGTCCAATCCAACGAGAACGCAACTTACCCGGAAACAAATGAAGTCGGGACTGGTATAGAAGAACTTTCTGACCAACTTTAAACTCCTTCCTAGAAATCGTCTTGTCATGAAAAGCCTTCGTCCTTTCCTTGTAAATCTTTGCACTCTTATAGGTATCATTGCGAATTTCCTCCAACTCTTGGAGTTGCAATTTCCTATGTTCTCCACTTTCATCCATCTTCATGTTAAAACTCTTAATAGCCCAGTAAGCTTTGTGTTCTAGCTCAACTGGAAGGTGGCACAGTTTTTCAAATACCAATCGATAAGGTGACATACCAGTAGGCGTTTTATATGCAGTCCTGTACGCCCACAAAGCATCATCCAATCGCAAACTCCAATATTTTCTACTTGGATTGACCGTCTTTTCAATGATGGACTTGATCTCTCGATTTGACACTTCCGCTTGTCCACTAGTTTGCGGATGATATGAAGTTGACACCTTGTGCGTTACATGGTACTTTCTCAATAAAGTCGCCATAGTTCGATTGCAAAAGTGAGTACCTTGATCACTTATTAAAGCTTTTGGAATTCCAAACCAGGAGAATATGTTAGATTTGATAAAATCTGCAATAACTTTAGAATCATCACTCCTGGTGGCTTTAGCTTCCACCTATTTTGAGATATAATCAATAGCAAACAAGATATAAACATAACTGAAAGATACAGGAAACGGTCCCATGAAATCAATGCCCCAAACATAAAAAATTTCACAAAATAGTATGGCATTTTGTGGCATCTCATTCCTATGGGATATATTACCTATCTTTTGACAAGGATCGCATGACTTACAATAAGAATATGAATCTCGAAATAGAGATGGCCAATAGAAACCACATTCTAGCAATTTTCTCGCTGTTCTCTTGGCTCGATAGTGACCTCCACAAGCATAAGAATGACAAAAGGTTAAAATAGACATGATTTCATTTTTAGGCACGCACCTTCTGATTACTTGATCCGCATAATGCTTCCATAAGTATGGATCATCCCACACATAGTATTTGGCATCACTCTTGATCTTATCTCTTTGAGCCTTAGACAAACCAGGAGGTAGTATGTTAGTAACCAAATAATTTACAATATTTGCATACCAAGGTAATGTCACACTTGCAGAGAACAATTGCTCCTCAGGGAATGTTTCCTGCAAATGAAATTCATCCTCGACATGAGCTAAACGACTCAAATGATCGGCGACACGATTTTTTGTCTCTATTTTATCTTTGATCTCCAAATCAAACTCACTCAAGAGAAGTATCCATCTAATTAATCTTAGTTTTGCTTCTTTCTTCGTCATCAAATAACGAAAAACTGCATGATTAGAGTAAACAATGGCTTTAGTACCAAGTAAATAAGATCGAAACTTTTCTTAAGCAAAACCAACAGCTAAAAGTTCTTTTTTAGTAGTAGTATAATTTTTCTGAGCATCATTCAAAGTTCTAGAAGCATAATAGATGGCATGAGACACTTTTCCAATTCTTTGACCCAAGACAGCATGTCGCGCCCAGATTTTTCACACTCGAGGAATACTCACACAAGCGAGAAAAATGATGCACTCTCTCGTTAGAACTCACCCTCCTAAAAGAATGAGTGCGACTAGGTTTGAATTGAAAATTGGTTTGAATAAAGGGCTTTAGAAAAAGATTCGGAGTCACCACCTAACTTGATTAAGGTGAGTCAGGTCACCTAAAAACTAAGCATAGTCCGAAAACTACACTTAGGTTTTTGAAAAACGATTTGAAAATATCTCCTCGAGAGAGGGTTTTCAAGAAAACAGGTTGTTTGGCAACCTTTGGAAAATATTTAGCCCTTTTTTGAAGAATAACTCCTTTTGGTCTTTCAAATCAGTGATCCTAGGTTCGGAGGTTGGTTACGTATAGGGAAGACGCACTAAGCTATCACCCTACCCCGCCCTTTCAGTACCTATATGTCAATCTATCCTAGATTCACCTATGAGAGTCTTTAACTAACTAATGTTCAACCCTATTCACTTTAGAAAAACAATGTTTGAAAACTAATTTAGCATGATGCATGATATGCAAGCAATAGAAAAGAATTGAAAAATAGATTTAAAAAGAGATTGCTTTGATTTGAAAATAGACTTGAAAAGATGGAATTGAAATTGGAAAGTTTGAAAATTGAGAGTAGAAATTAGAAAATAGAAATTTGAAATTGGAATTTTGAAAATTGATTGGAATTTGAGATTTGGAAAGATTTTGAAAACTGCACCCATGAGGGTGGAATTGAAAGTTTGAAAAGTATTGTGACCGCACCTATGAAGGTTGCCTACGTATCCCTTTGGGGGAATCAGGTCAGTCGTAGTTTGGACCAGAGTCCGATTGAAAATAGAAGGTTTGATTTGAAGAAGGAGATTGGATTGGAAATTGAATTTGATTTGAAATTAGAAGAGGGGATTAGAAATTGAAATTGAAGAGATTGGACTTTGAATAGAAGATTGAAAATTGGAAATTGGAATTTTAGAATTGAAAAGATTGAATTTTGATTTGAAAAGATAGATTTGGACTTGTTTTGGAAAGAGAAGGTTTAAGAAACCTAAACTTAGGAAAGAGAGGAGACTTAGGAAAGATTTGACTTGACTTGGAAGGTTTGGGAATTTAGAAAAGATTGGATTTAGAAAATGTTTGAATTAGGAAAAGTTCGATTTAGTAAAGTTTCATTTTTGGAAAGTTTTGAATTAGGAAAGTTTTAGGTTTAAGAAAGTTTCAACTTAAGAAAGTGTTGTTTTAGGAAAGGTTTTGAAATTAGGAAGTTTTGAAAGTTGGAAAGTTTTGAATTTAGAAAGTTTTAACTTAGGAAAGTCTTGAAAGTAGGAAAGTTTCGTTTTAGGAAATGTTTGAATTAAGAAAAGTTTCAACTTAAGAAAGTCTTGAATTAAGAAAGTTTTGAATTTAGAAAAGTTTTAGATTTGGAAAGATTTGAAGTTTAAGAAAGTTTAGAATTTAGCAAGTTTTGAATTTGGAAAGATTTGAAATTTAGAAAGTTTTATGGTTTTAGGAAATCTTCAGATTAGGAAAGGTTTGAGTTTAGAAAAGATTTGAAAGCTTGGATTTGAAAAAGATTTTGGAAAGGGGTAGAATTAGGAAAGGTTTGGGATTAGAAGGGGATTGGATTTAGTTTCTAAAAGAAAAGGTTTGATTTTGTTTCAAAAAACGGAGGATTGGATTTGGTTTCCTAAAGGGAAGATAGGATTTGACAAGGATTTGGAAAGGGGGATTCTAGAAACCCTAGGTTTGGAAAATTATAGTTTTGATGTAGAAAAGAGGTTTTGGAAACATGAATAATTTGGATGTGAAAACTAGAGGTTTTGGAAACCTGGGTTTGGGGCAAAGTTTGAAAATCATGTTTTTGGAAAGAAAATTAGGGTTTCCTAATGGTTAGCTCTAGGGCTTGACTTGGACTCTAAGGAAAGAGACTTTTGGAAAATACGCTTTTGGAAACAAGTTTTTGGAAGGAAATCCTAGGGAGGATTTTTTGGAAAGTGAATTTGGAAAGAGAGTTTTTGGAAAAAGATTTTAAAGAGAAGGAGTTTTGGAAAGTGTGTTTTTGGAAACGTAGATTTTGGAAGGAAGATCCTAAGGGGGAATTTCTAGAAGGGAGATTTTGGAAAAGAGAGTTTTTGGAAAGATTTTTAGGGAGCGTTTTTAGATAGTGGATTTTGGGGAAAGGAGTTGAAAAAAAAGAGTTTTGAAAAATAGATTTTAGAAGAGAGTTTTTTGAAAACAATTTTGAAGAGGAGAGTTTTAGGAAAGTATGTTGAAAAAGAGATTTTTAGGAAGAGATTTTTGAAAAGAGAGCTTTTTAGAAAGGATAAAAACATCTCACTTTCCTAAAGCGATTCTAGCCATAAGAAGACTAGAACCACTTTAGGAAAGCGGTTTTGAAAACAACAAGACTTGAAAATATAGACCAAAAGGTCACTTTTAATGTAACACTTTCCTAAAGCAACCCTAGCCATGGAAAGGCTAGAATCACCCTAGGATTGTGATTTTGAAAACATATTTTTGAAAAAGAGCTTTTGATGCAATTTTGAAAACAAGTTTGAAAACGATTTTTGAAAACAATTTTTTGAAAACCAATTTTGGAAGATGCAAGACTATGATATGCACAATGCAATTTGGGGTCGTGAACATACAAGGTTAAGGCTTCACCACATAATCAAGGGGGCCGGACCCACGTGGTCTTTGGTTAGACTAGAAGAAAGCCCCCGACACGGTGACTCTCCAATAGCTCAATCCTACACATGGACCGGGAGTCCCCTTGTTTCAAGCATGCAAAGAAAGGGGGGGGGGAAAGAGATGGGGGATTAAAATAGAGAAAACCCAAGTGGGTTGGAGAGAGAAGAGAGAGGGGGGAAGTGCAGAAAATTAAAGAGGGAGCCTACCTTGTTTCTTGTTTATTTTGCGCGCCGTGCAGTCTTCGGTCTTCAGTCTTTGTCTTGATCTTCACCTTCAGAATTCAAGAGTTGTCTTCAAGCTTTGGATGGCAGCTCTTCAAGTCTTCAAAGGATGGTTGAAGGCTAGCGTATGAGTGTATGGGGGAGTGTATAAGTGTATGGGAGGCTAGGGTTTGTGTAGGGTGGCTAGGGTTTGAGAAAACCTAGGGAGGCTAGGGTTTAGAAGATGCTCGAGCTCTGTATATCGAAATATAGGATTTTTAGGTTAAGTTTGCAGACCCTTTTCACGTTGAATGAGGCTCTGTATTTATAGAGGGAAGACAAACCTGGCGCCTGTTGTAGTGGCGCCAGGCCAAATTCTACACTGGCGCCACTAGGAGTGGCGCCAGGCCATTTTTTGGCTTGGCGCCACTACTAGTGGCGCCAGCCATTTAGGAAACAATTAAGGTCGGCAAGCAACGTATCTTTGACTAGATTTGGGCGCCTGTACTAGTGACTACCATGTAAACTTTAGCCTGGCTTCACTAGGAGTGACTCCGGAAAGTCCGGGAATGATTTGAAGGAGCTGGGAGTGACCCAGAAGGCCGGAAAGGAGCAGGAACACTTAAAATAGTGTCCTGGAGGTATTTGACTTGAAAAGTGAGGATAAGATGTGACGGAAAGGTTGACCGAGCCTTTAGGGGCAAAACGGTCAATCGGACTAAGAAATTGGCAGGGCGAACTCGAATTGTCTCGGAAAAAGACTTGGGATCTGGAAACATTATTTAGAATGTTCCCAGAGGTTGCCGGTTTGATTCCCAGAGCTAGCGTGGTCAGAAAAGGAGACCGGCCCACTAGGGGCAAAACGGTCATTTTGTACTGGGTTTGCCGGGACTGACTCGGAATGGTCTGGAAAGGTAAAGGAAGGTTGAGAATACTATAAAAAGTATTCTCGGGACATTACCGGTTTGATACTCAAAGCCGGTATGGTCGAAGAAGGAGATCGGCCCTCCAGGGGCAAAACGGTCATTTTGTACCGGGTTCGCCGGAACTGACTCGGAATGGTCCGGAAAGGTAAAGGAAGGTTGAGAATACTATAAAAGGTATTCTCGGGACATTACCGGTTTGATACCCAGGGCTGGTGTGGTTCCCGGGGCGTTCGGATGCCTAGGGGCAAAATGGTCATCTTGACCGGAAAGTCTCGGAAAAGGTCCTAAGGGTAGTTTGGTCCTTTTCCACCGAAGTGGGCTAACAGCCACTGGTGTTGACCTAGGTTTTGAGTGTTTCCGCCACTCAAACGGTGTGAGTATTTCCGCTACTCGGACGGGGTTGATGATTTGTGAGTATTTCCGCTACTCGGACGGTTCTGTGAGTATTTCCGCTATTCTAATGGTTCTGTGAGTATTTCCGCTACTCTAACGGTTTTATGAGTAGTTTTGCTACTCGGACAGTCTCGAGGAATAAACTGTCTCGAGAGAGGGATTGGAAAGGGGTCTTATCGTCTCCGAAGAGACGTGCCTGGATTGGAACCGTCTCGAGGAATAAACTGTCTCGAGAGAAGGATTGAAAAGGGGTCTTACCGTCTCCGAAGAGACGTGCCAGGGTTTTGAGTGTTTCCACCACTCTAACGGTGTGAGTATTTCCGCTACTCTAACGTTTTGGTGAGTACTTCCGCTACTCTAACGGTTTGGTGAGTACTTCCGCTACTCTAACAGTTCTGTGAGTATTTCCGCTACTCTAACGGTTTTGTGAGTAGTTTCGCCACTCTAACGGTTTTGTGAGTGTTTTTGCCACTCAAACGGTGTTGTGAGTATTTCCGCTACTCTACGGTTTTGTGAGTAGTTTTGCTACTCGGACCGTCTCGAGGAATAAACTGTCTCGAGAGAGGGATTGGAATTGGAATAAGAAAGGACAATGCCCCTAAGAGTATTTTGGTCATTTTGCCTCTATTTGGGCCTGACAGGCCCGTGAAGCGATGGAAAGACGGAATTTGGGACCTAGAGGATTGGTTTCGATTGAAATATGTCCACAATGACTTGAAAACAAGTCTGGACGGAGTGTAGACTGCCGAGCGGTAAAAAATGGGGTGCTTACACAGCACCGACTGCATAATCACTTGCGTCGCACATTATCTCGAAAGGAACGCTCCAGTCAAGAGGCTGGATAACTGGGGTAGAGGTAAACAGTTCCTTTAGCTTATCAAATACCTTTTTACATATTGCATTGAACTCAAAAGCCACGTCCTTTTGTAATAACTTGCATAGGGGTGATGCTATTTTGGAGAAGTCCTTGATGAATCTTCGGTAAAAACCTGCATGTCCAAGAAAAGAACGAACTTCCCACACATTAGTGGGATAAGGTAAAGATTGAATAATGTCAACTTTAGCTTTGTCAACCTCAATTCCCCTAGATGAAACAACATGGCCTAACACTATATGTTGTTTAACCATAAAATGACATTTTTCAAAGTTTTACACAAGGTTAGTTTCCATGCATCTTTGAAGAACAAGTGTAAGGTTGTGCAAATAATTATCAAAGGAGTCTCCATAAACTGTGAAATCATCCATAAAAAAGCTCAATATAATCTGAAAATATGCTAACCATACACCTTTGGAAAGTGGCAGGGGCGTTGCAAAGGCCGAAGGGCATGCGACGATATGCAAAAGTTCCAAATGGGCATGTAAAAGTTGTCTTTTCTCGATCCTCTGACACAATTGCAATCTGAAAATAACCAGAAAAACCATCAAGGAAACAATAGTAAGGATGACCAGCTAACCTTTCAAGTATTTGATCAATAAAAGGTAAAGGGAAGTGGTCCTTACGGGTTACAACATTTAATTTTCTATAATCTATACAAACCCGCCACCCATTCTGAACTCGGGTAAGAACTAACTCATCATTTTGATTTTTCACAATAGTTATTCCATTCTTTTTAGGAACCACTTGAACTGGGTTAACCCAATTGCTATCCGAAATAGGGTAAATCATTCCAACTTCAAGAAGTTTAAGGATCTCCTTCTTTACTACTATCATAGGTGGGTTTAATCTTCTTTGCAGTTGATGGGAAGGTTTTGCTCCCTCTCCAAGTAACATACAATGCATGCATGTAGACGGGCTAATTCCTTTAATATCCACAATTGTCCAAACAATAGCCGTCTTATGCTCCTTTAGGACCTGCACAAGTTTTTCTTTTTGCAACTCACAAAGTTTACTAGAGATGATCACTGTTAATGTCCCTCCGTCTCTAAGGAACACGTACTTGAGGTGACTAGGGAGTGGCTTTAAATCTGGAAAAAGGCCTGTAAAACAGAGGGTAAAGGCCTCTCGTTAGAAACTAGTAATGCAACATAAGGAACGTTACCTAACTGTTGTAACTTCGGAAAATCATTCAGTGCTGCAATGGTTTCTTGCAGATCAATACTCAATGCTTACTCTCCATTTTCTTCCTCAAGATGCTTACTGATGGCAACTTCCAATACATCTTGTCTAGCAAGTTCAAAACCTTCATGTGCTAAAGAATCAATCACATCAATAGAATAAATAGGATTATCATCACAAGGGTATTTCATGGCATCATAAATATTAAACTTAACAATTTCACCATCAAATTTCATGGTAAGTGTGCCACTATGAACATCCATCTTAGTCTTAGATGTCTTCAAAAATAGTATTCCTAACAAAATAGGGGCATTTTGGTCTCCATTTTCCATATCAAGCACATAAAAATCAGCAGGGAAAACCAAATCATGAACTTGCACAAGAACATATTCAACTACACCCTTAGGATAAGCATTAGATCAATCAGCTAATTGAATCACAACACTAGTTTTATTTAAAGGTCCAAGTTTCAAAGAAATATATATAGAATATGGCATGACATTAATAGAAGCTCCTAAATTAATCATGGCCTTCTCAAATCTAGTGTTACCTATCATACAAGGGATAGTAAACATACTTGGATCCTTGCACTTCGCAGGGAGTTTTCTTTGAATAATTGTAGAAATATTCTCCCCTACTCTCACCTTCTCATATCCTTTAAGTTTCTGTTTCCTCTTAATTGTACACAACTCTTTAAGGAATTTGGCATAACAAGGTACTTGTTTGATAGCATCTAAAAGTGGAATATTTACCTCGCATCTACGAAAAGTCTTATATAAATCTTTAGTTTGCTCATCTTTTCTAGATTCTGCTAAAGCCTGAGGAAAAGGAGGTACAGGTTTATAACCAGAAAGAGGTGGGAACTTATGCTTAGGTACGTCATTGTCATTGTGAACGTTCCCGTCTGCTATGATATTTTTTTCCTTTTCTTGGTTCGACGATGCAGGGGCCGACTTTGCTGGAATCTCAATCTCTTTACCACTTCTCAAGACGATTTCACTTGCATTTTCCCTTGGATTCACTACCATCTGAGAGGGTAATTTTCCTGAACTTTGGGCTTCTAGCCAACTAACTGCGGTTGCCATCTGGCTCATCTGATTGTCCAGACTTTGAACACTGGCCCTCGCCTCTTGTTGAAATTGTTTTGTCTCCTGCTGAAATTGCAAAGTATTAGTGGCAAGAGACTTAACAATATCTTCTAAAGACATACCTGAATCAGAAGTTTGGCCCGGTTGTTGTCTAGGGGGGTACGGTTGCTTA
This sequence comes from Euryodendron excelsum, assembly GCA_033060915.1. Classification (NCBI taxonomy): domain Eukaryota; kingdom Viridiplantae; phylum Streptophyta; class Magnoliopsida; order Ericales; family Pentaphylacaceae; genus Euryodendron; species Euryodendron excelsum. Next base: position 42,823,535 of record CM065381.1, on the reverse strand, counting down.
TACTGCTCGTAGCTTGGTCGATTTTGAATCACGGGCTGATTTACTTGTGGATTTCCATAGCTAAGATTGGGGTGATCCCTCCATCCCACATTATACGTGTTTGAATATGCATCATACTTTCTTTGCGGTTGTCCAGGAAAACCACCTGTTGCATTCACTTGCTCCATGGGTTCCTCTTGAAGAGTTGGATATATATCGGTTGGATGCCCTGCTACTGAACATATTCCACAAGCCTTCACCGTTTGCATATTACCTACAACCATTTGACGAACAAGATAAGTTAGACTTGCAATTTGTTGTTCAATGGAGGAAATATTTACCTCATTGACATGCTTGGATGAATGGTCAAGTCTAGTACCAAATTGTTGAGAATTGGCTGCCATATTTGCAATCAGATTTCTCGCTGCCTTGGGAGTTTTATTCACCAAAGCTTCTCCATGAGCAGCATCAATCATACTCCTTTCAGGGGGCAAAAGGCCCTCATAGAAATATTGAATAAGAAGTTGCTCACTAATTTGATGATGGGGGCAGCTTGCACATAATTTCTTGAAACACTCCCAATATTCATGTAGGGACTCTCCATTATGCTGTCTCACACCACAAATTTCTTTTCGAATGTTGGCTGCCCTTGAAGTTGGGAAATATTTCTCCAAAAATAATCTTTTCATCTCGTTCCATGTGGTAATACTTCCGGAGGGTAGATAATAGAGCCAATCCTTAGCCGAATCCTTCAAAGAAAATAGAAAAGTTCTTAATTTAATTTGCTTTTCAATCACCCCCGTGGGTTTCATACTCGTGCATACTACATGAAACTCTTTTAGATGTTTGTGGGGATCTTCACCTGCAAGAACATGAAAAGTGGGCAAGAGATGTATTAATCCAGATTTTAATTCAAAGTTAGTAGGAACATCTAAAGTAGGGAATGTTATGCATAAGAGTTGTTGGTTTAGATTAGGGGCCGCAAATTCTTTCAAAGTTTGATTTCCAGTCATGACTTCTTCCTCTTCTGAATCAGAATCGCTAGTAAATAGGGAATCAAGAGCTGGATCGTTCCCTACAGAATTTCTCCGAACTTCCCTTCTTGACTTGTGTAAAGTTCTCTTTATTTCTGGATTGCACTACAAATCACCTTGATTAGAAGATCGAGTTATGCTCATAAACACTTAAGAAAACTCTAACCAACCCTGAAAAACAATTCAGAAAGAAAAAATCTAGAGTAATGAAATTAATTGAAATTAAAATTTTTTTTTTTTGTTTCGAATGAAATAAAGATCACAAGAAGCACAAAAATTAACTAAAATCACTCCCCGGCAATGGCGTCAAAATTTGGTGTGCTGTCGTGGGCACCCAAAAATAAAACCGATACCCGAAAAACAAATATGTAGTAGTGCAAGTAAGGATCGTTCCCACGAAGAGCGTTTAGCCTAGTTTTATGCTATGTGAACAAGGATTGGGGGGTTTTGGAGTTAATGGAAACTATTTTAATAATCACAGCTACGAAACAATTCAAATTAAAGTATTGAAATCAATCAGAAGAACAAACCTTGGTCTAAGTCAACAACCACCATCGAAATTTACAACTGATCATCGATGCAAACATATCAATTCACACATTGAATATTCACCTTCAGAATTATTTTTCTATCTCTCCTTAGTCGTAGTTAATCAGAAACAAGCGATCTGATTAACCCTAACTATTAAACAGCCCAGGAAAAGCACACAAGGTTTAATCTAGCAGTAGCTTTAAGAATTAGAGAGATCAATGAAACTAAACAACACAAGCACAAGCGGTTGCATTTAATTTAGTCGAATGCCCTTTCTAAGATATAATAATTCCCAACGCAGTAAATCATTAAATCTCAGTTGCTTCACAAATCAGAGAAATTAAAAAATTACGGATTTGATATCTAACTCAGTAGTAGATTGCAATGATTAATATAGTAGTAGGCCTCCTAGCGATTAAACCAGTCAATCATGAAAATAGGCATAGAACAACATTCGATACTCAAAGCATAAATCAAATAATGAAAACAACTTAGATCTCATAGTTTATTATTAATTCCGAGGTTTCTGTCTCCTTTGACCAAGATTTAGGGTTTAGCCACGCAGGGCCATGAAAAACAACTCAAATAATAACGAATAATATGAAAAACGTCAACAACCCTAGAAACAAAAACAGTCCCACCTTTTATAGGCTTTTAAAAATCTACAGCTGCGCACGACCGTTCGAATGCCCTTACCACCGTTTGAACGGATCAGACTACCGTTCGAACAGTACGTCGAATGCACTTCAAACGATAAGACATGCTCTCTGAATCTTTCGAACGCTCTTCGAACCTGAATTTGACGTGTATTCGTTTGATGTAGCGTTTGAACGCCTCTTGGGACCATTCGAATGCCTCTTCGAACGCTGCGTGTATTTTTGCTCGAATTCGTCCCATTTCAGCTAGGATCTTCTTCCTGGGCATCCCATAGCACCCTAAGTCAAAATATAAGAATAGTGAGTATATTTAGGTACCAAATAAGTATAAATGATTAAACATTACGGGATAAAAATATGATATTTGCATTCTCATCAAGGACTTTAAGGAAGCACAAACCCATCCAAACAAAGACAAATGGATGAAAGCCATGAAAGAAGAGATGAGTTCCTTGCAAAAGAATTAGACCTATGATTTGGTAAGGCTTGCCAAAGACAGAAAAGCCTTGAGGAACAAATGGGTGTTCAAGCTAAAGAAAGATGACAGTGAAAAACTACTGAGTCACAAGGCTTGATTGGTTGTCAAAGGATTCCAATAGAAGAAAGAAATTAACTTTGATGAGATATTCTCACCAGTGGTGAAGATGACCTCAATTCGAGTTATACTTAAATTGCTAGCCAACCTGGATTTGGATCTGAAATAGATGTATGTCAAAATAGCTTTTCTACACCGAGATTTGAAGGAAGAGATCTACATGAAGCAGCCAGAAGGCTTTACAGTTCCCAAGAAAGAACACCTAGTCTGCAAGTTGAAGAAGAGTCTCTACGACCTTAAGCAAGCCCCGAGACACTGGTATAAGAAGTTTGACTCATTTATGGTGGGTCATGGGTATAAGAGGACTGCTACAGACCAGTGCGTGTATATTTAGGTATTTCCAGATCAATGTTTTGTGAAACTCCTTCTCTATGTTGATGATAGACTGATCATTGGTCAGGATACAACCATGATAAGAAAGTTGAAAAAGGAATTGTCCAAGGCCTTTGACATGAAGGACTTAGGCCATGCTCAATAGATTTTGGGCATGCAAATAGTTCGTGACACGAAAGCCAAGAAGCTATGGCTATCACAGAAGCAATATGTTGAACGGGTGATTAAGAGGTTTAACATGGGAAATGCTAAGCCAATCAGTATGCAGTTGGCTAATCAGTTCAAGCTGAGCAAGAATTCATGTCCCTCCTCGAAGACAGAGATGGAGGAGATGGAAGCAATCCCGTACACTTCAACAGTTGGGAGTCTTATGTATGCAATGGTGTGTACAAGGCTAGACATTGCTCACGTTGTAGGCATTGTGAGCAGATTTGTCTCCAAACAAAGGAAAGAACATTGGGAAACTGTCAAGTGGATTCTTAGGTACTTGAAGAGTACATTGAAGCTGTGCTTGTGTGTTTGGGGGAGCTGAACCAGTCTTAGAAGGCTATACAGATTCAAATATGGCCGATGATCTCGATGGTAGAAAATCTACATCAGGATTTCTTTACACGTTCGTAAAGGGAGCTGTATCATGGCAGTCCAAATTGTAAAAATGTATAGCTTTATCTACAATGAAAGCTGAGTATATCGCCGCAACAAAAGTTGGGAAGAAACTGTTGTGGATGAAGCAGTTTCTCCAAGAACTGAGAATTAACCAGGATGAGTATAAAGTACATTGTGATAGTTAGAGTGCTCTGGACTTTAACAAGAACTCAATGTACTACTCCCGTACTAAGCACATTGATAATCATTATCATTAGATATGCGAGGTTATGGAGCAGCAGCTGTTAAAGCTGGTGAAGATCCACACAAACGAGAATCCAGTGGATATATTAACAAAGGTGGTCACACGTGAAAAACTCGAGCTATGCAAAAACATGGTTCGAATGGCCTCAAAGTGAAGACTAGCAGGTTACAGTCCTCTCCAATGGGCATGGAAGGGGAGAATTGTTGAACCCATGCCATTGAATTCTTCATTGCATCCATGCCATTTGATTCTCATTGGATCTATTGGCAAGCAATTTCTCCATCAATGGAGTCTTCCTTATACTCCAGCACACCATTGATGGTGTCTCCATCAAAGAAGGGATCCCATGAGGATCCAAGGGTTTTTTGTCTCTAAAGTAGTGGCTATAAATAGCTACTACCATTGTGTAGAATAGATATACTCCAAAGGAAGAAAGCTTAGAGTGTGGTGAGGTGTGCTTGAGAGAGTTTTTTGGTGAGTTGAGTGAAGAAGCTTTCCTCCTCCTCCTCCTCCTCCTCGTCTGTAATTCAATTTTCTTCATTTAGTGAAGTTTTTTTTCTCTCTTAGTTCGTGTGTGAATATTTTTTTGGCACAACAGTAATCCTTTGGTTTTAAGTAGCCCCAAAATAAAAGAAAATAGAAGAAAAAAAAATTAAAGATACAAGTCAACTCATTTGAAGAGTTCAGTTTAGTTTCCTCAATTCTACTTCATCAAAACCATTCAGGAGGGAATTCAACGAGACATTTAGGTATCAACAATAAGTACAAGAACTTGAAACATAAAGTTGAGCCATAATTTCATCAGCCATCCTCTTCAATACTTCTTACTAAGAAAATTGGCATGGTTTTATAATTGATCCCTCTGTTTCCAGTTGTAGAAGTAACACCGGCACAAAATGTTCAGAAATATATGCTGCAGCCATACTGTGGGGGAAGAGAAGCTACCAAAATCCTACTTTGATACGAACCTTGTCGAGATGAATGGAATGGAAAAACTGCTTCAGCGCTTAGTTGGAGTAAGCGTGCATCAGCTCAGCAATCTTATTTACAGCATCACACGAGATCACTAATGTGTCATCTAGTAAAATGTTGTAGACATTTAAACCCTTCAAAAGAATATATTGGAACAACATTAAACACAAAGACAGAAGCCAAGTGACTTTTATAAAATTTACTCAAAGTAGCAACCTCGGGATCTTAGGTCCATCACCAATTCCACATCATGATTTATTGAAAGCTTGAAGCTTTTGGAAGCATTTTACTTTGAGACTTGGGAAGATAATTCAATATCAGAATTAACCAAAAAGAATACTAAAAGAAGGAATGACAATAAAATTAGGTCGGCATTTGTATAATTTGAATGGGAAAAGCATTATTGTCAGGGGAAAAAGCAAGATATACAAAGTTGATGAATAATTTTGAAGTCATCAAATTTCACAACATCAAGAGTATGACACAATTAATTATCAACTCAGACTATAAAATCTTGAACATTATCAAATTTTCATTGAACCCTAATAAATTGGCATTTATTGAAGAATATGCTAAAGACATCCCACATAATAAAAATTAAGATGAACATGAAACACTAATATGATAGAGATTATCAAAACCATTACTTCATGTTTATGCAAGTGATCATGGACAAAAGATTCAATCTCAAACAAGCATGCACATCCATCTGTTCATAATTGAATATTTGCCACAGTGATTATGCATGTGTAGGACAAATACTGTCAAAAATATTTTTGATCTCCATCATTCCGAGCTTGCCAATGTATGTTAATATTCCTTTTGAGGGTTTAATTGCTTACTACTTTTTCAGGAGATCTTTCTAGGGTCACTCTTTGGGTTTTAACAAGCTACGTGATCAATCCTCATCTCTCACCCCTTTGTATTTCCCTTCTTTCTACATTTTCTATTTTCTCTCCTCTATTTTTAGAGTTGGAGATTGTTTCTGCTGAGGGCGGTACTTATGCTATCCCATCCTCTAAGTCAGCGTAAACATTTCAGGAGGGAAATTCCTGGAGAAAAACCTTATCTATGAAGTGTCATAAGACAATTGATATAAACATGAAAATTTTGAACCCTTTTTATTTAAATGATATTTTTTTCATGCTCAAATTTGAATTGAAAGCTGAAAGATGGGTCCCTCTTTTCAGAATAAACCCCTCAGACAGGTGGATTACACCGGCGTTCTCTATACTCTATTTTTCGTGTAT